>CM060964.1:109559353-109934353 GCA_030765045.1 Tenodera sinensis
ACTGACCTAGAAGCATGTGCTCCTCGGGTTCAAAACAGGTCACCGGCATGTGCGAACATGCATTTACACTGCCAAAAACCTTAAAGTTTAACAAAACTATTGAGCCTACCGAAATGAAACTTGGTGTTTATGTTTCTTACACCTGCATCTATTAGCCATATTATTCTGGCCGAAGCAGTACCTTCCACCCTGTAGTATTTGTCTCACTAGATTAGAACCTTTCTCTAATTTTGCGGTGGCCCCGAGATCTGGTATCTATTCAATTCTGTAGCTTCACATTTTAATAAGAGATGTTTCACCATTTCATTGACTTTAAAACACAAGCAGCAAATTGGTGCAGCCCTATTGTCCTTAGTAGTTTTCTGAATGTTCTAGGTCCAGTTGTATAACTTATATGGCATATTAACAAACCACACACTTGTAGAGTTATTACGTGTGCTGGTGAATGCAACAGGTCACTTGATAGCACTTCAATTTTACATTATCTGTAAAACTCATGTATGTTTAGTGACTAATGCTGAATGAGAAGATACACCACTTAATCATTTATAACTAGTCCTACTCAAGCAAGGAAGATATATTAGGAACAATCATTCATACATAAGTCATAGCTAAACCAAGTAATTATTAAATGTTATTACTGAAGAAATACAAATATGCTGTATTTTTATGTATATACCAACCTAACCCAGGTATATTTAAGAATGTCTTCTATTATTGAATCTATTACTAGAGCCTACTTAAATGCTAAATATAGCATTAGGATTTAATATCCAAGGATGCCACATTGAGTTCAATGATCCATCCATGTAAGATATTGTTTTATGTTTAAATCTGGATTTCATTTAGATGTGAAAGTGTGTTAGCAAAGTGGTATATTTTTTTGTTCTGTCTTCAATAATAGGATGAATAACATGTTTTATTTTTCAGGTTATGGAAAAATACACAATTTGTATTACAAATGGAATCATGCTAACTAAGAGAGATGAAACTTTTTTAAGATACATTCAAGACTGTGAATTTGTTGACAATTTGCTAATGGGGTAAGTATGTCACCACAGGTGCCATAAGTGGGGTGCAGTACTGGAGGTGGGATGTGGTCAGTGCCTTGGTTTCTCCTGGCTGGTTATATTCTCCTTAGTGCTCAATACATCAACATAGTCCCGGTAGCAGAATAACCACAGTGTTGAAGCTGTCCAGGAAATTTACGCATTTGAGTTAAATATTTGCAAATAGTAGCATGTTTTTCTTTTATATTACTAACAGATTGTAAAATAGTATTATAAAAATTTGATATACCAAAAGCTTGACAATAAATTCAACAAAAGAATTCAGTTAAATCCTGAACTTCAAAATGTGTCCAAAACTGTTGTTTCCAATGCAAAATATCAGAGCTTTCAGTCATTTATGAAAGGCCAGAATTTCATAATGGGAATGGGGCATTACCACTAATTAGATGCTCTATCCAACAATCTGGTTGAAGTTTTTGATGAAATAGCAAATCTCCTGAGAATTATCATCATGATTCCTATGTCTGCGGTAGAACCGAAGTGTCGCTTCTCTTCACTAAAGCGGATCAAGTGCTTCCTAAGGAACACAATGAAGCAGGACTGACTGACACTCGCCATGCTCTCTGTAGAAAATAAACTAGTTTCGAGCATCAACAACTTGGACACCAAGGTCATCAACATGTTTGCCGGCATGAAAAATTGTCAAGCCAATTTACTATTATAATCAGAAACAGGTGAGTACATTTACATTACCATTGTATGAGCATGCAGCACGCTATCCGTTAAATCCATGAGCTGCCACTGCCCTAGGTGCTGGCTTGTAAGTCCTAGGGGATGTAAGTCCTACATAACGGGAGAGTAATCAGATAAAGAAAGAAAGAAAGAAAGATTGTGGATTAAACAAGTGAGATTTCAAATGGCCCTTGTTTATTGATATGTTTTAAAAGGCCAAGCAGCTGAGCAGTTTTGGAACTTTATGTCAGCTCCACAACATGATGCCAAAACATTGGTTTCCTGCTCCTTACTGAATTACAGAAGCAGAATCTAAAGAAAGATGACAAAGCTTGGAATTAATTGCACAAACATATCATGGGGCTATACTACATTCCAAGTGTTCTCGGGCTTCTAACCAGGTAAAGAGATTAAACATTGTTTCAGAAGTATGCATCTCTCCCATCTTCAGGATACAGAATGACTGAGGGGGTTATATTGCTGGTATATATACTTTCCACCGTGGCTAGCATGAACCTGTTAGAAAATGAGGAGCTCTCTCTCTTTTTTTTTAAACATGAATATGGAGGGGAGAAACCCAGTTACAGACAGAGGCCCACATACTATGTCCAACAGTGTAGGGGTCCCTGGATCCTGAAGGGGGAGATATACCTACCAAACACCCATCCATTTGCAAATGTGTGCACTTCTGTGTATTACATGCACTTTTCATGGTATTGTCAGGTCCCGCATAGCAGCCCGGTTTGTATGTGGATGCTATTAAGCTGGCATGCATTGCATGCAAGTGCGAAGTGTTGGACCAAGCAAGATTCATATATTACTTATCTCTAATGTAGCAGTAGCGACCTGCCAGTCATTAGCTTATGTGCTACTGTTTAATATAAATGTTTACTACAAATATTTGCTTAAATGCTACCTCGTATGTATGTGTGCTACATATTCTAATTATGTCAGATGAAGTTCTACTTTGTATGATGGACTGGCAGTGAGCCAGCTGGTCCATTGCTCAGGCATACCCTTTCATCAAGTTCATGATAGGGATTGTAGGGGATTTGAATAGAGTAGTCTGTGTCAGTCGTGTACAAGTAGGTCATCCAGGGATGCCTGTACTTCAGTGTTAGTTCATAATAATGCTCTATCAAATAGTGATAGGGGTCATGCATGCGTGTTAATTTCCATAGTGTATTTTCCTAAATTAACACCTAGGGGATTGTGGTGGTGGGTGTATCCTTGTATATGTAGTGTCAAAGCTTCTTAATGAATTCCTATATCGCATGCATTTTAAGTTCATTATGAAGTAAGTCAGCCAGAGCTGTATAAGGCACTTTTGCAATCATGCATAATATTTTGTTTTGTAGCAGTTGTAGTTTTATAATCTTCATTTTGGCAGCATAACCCAAAACCAGAGCAGTACATGTAAAGATTGAGTGAATTAGTGTCTCGCATAATGTAAGTTCCATGTTAAGATTTAACTGTGGGGTAGTAAGGGGTAGTGATGCGCCTCCTATAGCCTCTCCTACCCAATTCCCATCCTCATCCTGCCCGTGGTGCACCCTGCTTTTAACAGATGAGGCTCTGGGGACCGAATCACAGCAGTATAACTGTTTCATCTAAAATGGAGGAAATGCCATTTACATATGTGCTGGCCTATCACAGCACAACAGCGTCGCTCAGAGGCACATTAGGGGAAGGTCGGTGGATCTAAATACCACCTATTTAGTCCTCCCGGCTAGGTCCGATAGACCCGTTGACCAACGATAGGTGTGGTCCCCCTTGCAAAATGGGGGTTTAAGTCGGGTGATGTAACTGCCACATTGTAAAACTGGTGCCCATTAAGAAAACAGTTACATGAAAGCCACATACATGAATATGAGTCCTAAAGATAAACATTCCGGAGTTAAAACTGTCCCCCATAGAATAGGTATCTCAGCCTCACCAATATGTGTCCTGTGTAATGATCCAGCAGAAATGAACGAATACCATTTGAAGACCTGTGAAGCATTAAGATCAGAAGAAACTACAGTTCAAAAGTATTGGAAAGCACGAATGCTAATGGCTTCATTGCCAGATGCAAGGCACTAGAAAACAACAACAACAGATTTAACTGTGAGTCCATTATTATGAGGGGGTACAGGCTGCCGAATTGGGCATTTGCTTTTCCCCTTATTTGAAATATGTTCTGTTCTCAGGCAAGTTCCTGGTCCATCCCAAGTCCTAGCCAAGTGTCCATGTATTTCCACTCAATGTTTTCTCTGAATATGGTGAGTGGGTGAAGTTCGTTTTGTGGGAATCTGTAAATAATTATTTTGGGGAATATAACAGCTTGTGTATTCTTTCACTTCGATTTACTATTTTGTGAGGCACTCCCGTAGGTCATCGAGGGCAGTTTTTTTAGTTTCCTATGTATAAATTGTGTTTTTCCTGATTTTGGATGATTGTTGTGCCATCTGCATAAATAGACTCGTGTTTTCTGTTTTGGGAATATCATTCATGGTTATATTAAAGATGTTTGGGTCTAAAATGCTACCTTGCGGTATTCTTGCTTTTATCGGATGGGGAGAAGAGAGATCATTGTTTACTTTTGACTGGAATGTTCAGTTGTATAGGCAATTCATAGTTAGTTTAATTAGCAAGTTGTGTATATTTAAAGATTTAAGATTCTTTAATAATCCCGCATGTCATACTGTCAAAAGCTCTTTTGACATCAAGTAGAAGTGCATCTGTGGATTTCCTAATGTTGAATCCATACATAATGTATTCCGTGACTCTGAGAAATTCAAAAGTGTAAGTGTTTAGCTCTGAATCCGAGTTGTTCAGGTATGGTTATGTTTTGTTTGATTAATTGAGCATTGAGGCATTTTCATATTATTTTCTCAAGTATTTTGCCTAGACCCTTAGTAGATTAACTGATCTGTAGTTCTGTGAATTTGAAAGGTTCTTGCCATTCTTGGGGAAGCGCAGGAGGCTTGTGTGTGTGTGTGTGTGTGTGCGTGGGTGCGTGTGTGTGTGTGTGCGTGTGCGCGGGTGCGCGCATGCGTGCGTGCGTGCGTGCGTGTGTGTGTGTGTGTGTGTGTGTTTTAGATGGAGGGAAAAAGTCATGTATTGAGACCAGCCGAGTACTGTAAGAGTTACCATGGAAGATGGTTCTACCCACTTGCACTTGCTTGCAGTGCGTAACCAGAGGAATAAGAATCAGGAGGTGGAAGACAAGCTTGGCCAGGGCCCAGTCTGACCTCAGCATACTGCAGGAGGGAATAGGAAGTGGTTTTGTTTAATTTTCCTTTTCTTTTATCTTTTTTTGAAAGAAGATGATTGGAGAAGACCTGGAGCTGAAGAGTAACTTGTTTTACCAGGTAAGGAAATAGGAGATGAATGATATATTTATTTGCGAGCTGATGATTGTTATTAAATGTATAGTCATGCAGTCCCACATAAGCACCTGTGTTGGCACATAATGTGTAGATTCTGCCTTCTAATGAAAGGGAGTGACTAAAGTGCAATACTGGGCTATGGCCATGACTGAGGCCCTGAGTGCAGCAACAGCGAATTTGTGTGGACTTAGTCGGAAGACATTGTCACTCATGATTCTAGCTTCTTCAGTTTGTGATGATACTGTGAGATGGGACTTAGTGATGATGCTTTCGAAATGTTTGCTCATTTGTGGTATGGTTATGTCCAGAGCATGGAGTGTGACATATATTGTCTCTAGCTGGATTGAACAGGAGTCCGTGAAGTTCTGATGCAATGATGTGGAGGTGACGGTGATAGCTTTCAGCTCATGGAGTCCTTCTTCTATCCTGTCAACACTAGAACCACTGATATTTGCTCATATCTAGAACCGCAGCTGGGTCACTTATGATTTTTCCCTTTTATTATTCTAGGTAAATGGGTGATTTTTGTGGCTACTAATGAATCTACTCTTTGAAGTGCTGGATATTTTATTATAAAATAAAAAAAATGAAGATATCTTTTCAGAAATTATTGGTTATTATTAAGAAAAATTGCATTTGCTGGGTGCCTTTACTGGCTAGCGTCACATAATGAACAGAAATGATAATCTTCTGATGTGCACCCGAAAAAGACATTTTTCTTATACATATGACACTTTATAAATGATTTGCTTCCAGTGCAATCAAATTTACCAGGTAATATGTTCCCTTGCTTTGTCTCTCCAAAATATACTCAGTAGTGATGCAGGTGCTGGTCTTCCTAGGTAGTTGCTGCATACTTCTCAGCAAGCTCTTCTACCAGTTGCAATATGAAGCTCCTAATTTTTTACTACATACTCTACTTCAACATAGATACTTAATGGACTACCTTAGAAAGATATTTTAGTAACAAATTACTCAACGAATTCTGAATTCAAAATAATTATCAATTTATTTCAAGAACTGTTATTTAACTATATAACACTCACATATTTATCACAACAATTTATCCATACCTACAAAATATTTCCTCATTTTTGCCTCAGTTACTCTTACACTTTTATTTACAGTTACCTTTTATTTAATATTTACACTAACACACACTCACTTCATTTGAAGTTAGTAAAATTTCACTACACTATGTGCACTATTTCAATTGCCATATTGCATCCCATATTGACTACCTCCATCTTGTAGTCTGCCATAATACCTCACCAAAATATACCTCTTCAGCTTCACCTACTTGACCGCTACCGCTATTTATCATTCTCCACTTCTCATCCCATTACAGTAGTACTGGCTTTTGTTTTTCCATGCTCCCCTCAGTCATTGATCCTTCCTCCCCTTTTGTCGACAAGTTGTAAATGATTCAGTAAATAAATTTAAAAAAAGTAATGCTGGTATTATTTGTCATTGTCAATTGTCATTTTAATAAAGCATGTATGTAATAAAAGTCTTTGCATATTATATAGTTATTGTTCCTTCTTCATTAATAATTGTAGTGTAATTAGGAATTTTTATTGCATGTGTATCATAGTTTTTAATCTGTTTAGTTTTATGTGTATACTTTTCTTCTGTCTTCAACATGTCTGTAAGTTAAAGATAGCATTTAACTACAAATATGTAAATGTTAATTATAGTCAAAGTACTTATGTCAAGTTTAGTTGTGTTATCTTTGTTCTTTTCTTTGCTCTCTTCTTACTATAAATCTTCATCTTCTAACTTCATCCCTGCACACCATCTTCCTTCTTCTTCTCCATTCCCTTAAACCTCCTCTTTCAACACATTTGCTCTTCCTCTATTTGGTTTTCTTCCTTTTCTTCTTATTCTTTCTAATTTTAATTGTCTATCTTTTTCCCTCTGATCCTTTAATATTATCTTCTTCCTCCTCCCATAATTTAATCTTCTTCTTAACAAGAATTTTAGTGTATTCTTGGTATTGATGACCACATAAAGTCTGTTTAGTTTGGCATTCACTTTGGTTCTTATGATGTTGACATGTTGCTTCCATGCAAGGCCCTGATACACTGTTACACCTAAGTAGGTGATTGGGCTGTTCCATTCTATTGGTTCTTGTCTAAGGGTTAGTGGCTGAAGGGCATGCTTATTCTGATGATGTTTAGCTCGCTTGGTGAATACCATCTCTTGGCTTTTTCTGGTGTTTACTTTTATTCACCATTTTGTGAGCCATGGCTCTAGATTGTTTAAAACGTTTTGAAGTCCAGTAAGAATAATTCTTGGCATGGTCGATTTTATGACCAATGCTGTGCCATTGGCATACAAGTACCTGTGTACTCTTGTGGTTTCCAGTATATCGTTTATATACAACATATCGAAAACCACACACACACACACACACACACACATGCACACACACTTATATATGTATGTTCAAGAGGTCCCAATAGGTTCCTGTGGGGAACCCCTGCACCAGTTGAGCTTTGTGTTGATGTTTCATTCTCGACTGTTGTACAAAATGATCTATTCATTGTTTGTTAAGTAGTCTTTTATGATGACTATCATCAAGTCTGCAAATCCTAGTGATCTAGTTTTCTGAGTAGACCAGCATGCCACCTACGATCAAAGGCCTGTTCTATATCTAAGAAAATGGCACCTGTAGATCATTTTGTGTTGAGCCCTCTGGTTATGAATTCGGTCATTTGGAGGAATTGTAGCATTGCCAAGTGTTATATTCTGAATCCAAATTGTTTGTTGATAATTATGTTGTTTCTGATTATGGTGTTTATAGATTTTAGTAGAATTTTCTTTAATGCTTTACTCATTGTATTCAGAAGGCTAATTGCCAGTTTTCAGGCTATGATTGACTCTTCCTCATTTTGGGAAACAGTAGCATTTTGGCCTCTTTCCTCTGTTGAAGGAATTGGCCTTGTTGAATTGCGATATTAAATATGTCAGCTAGTAATTGCAGCACCTTAGTGACAGATATTTAAACACTATGCTTGGAATTGTGACTGGGCCCGGGGTCTTCCTAGTGGGTAGGTGCTTGATCCACTTGATCTCATCTTCATTTCTTCTGCAAGTTTTATTTTGGGTCTGCACTCTTCCTATATCATCTACCACTGCTTCTATTTCAGCCGCAAAGCTTGATCTGACAGCAAAGCATTTGGTTTGAAAGTTGCTTCAAGGACATCAGCAAATGCTTCGGCCTTGTCTTAGGAAGTTTTGGCTAAGCCATAGGGAGGGACCTGTGAGCAAGTGCACTTAAGGTTTTTAGCACACTAGGAGATGACCTGAGGTTAAATTGTTAATTACATGTGTGTTAGCATTGTAGGGCATACCTTTGACTAGCATGATGTCCACTAAGTCAGGTCTGTGATTGTTTACTCTCAGTATGAATATTGGTACTTCCAGGCCAGTTAGAAGAACGTTTGTAATGTTAATGTATGCTAGGAGTTCATTGCTGGCGGTGTTGGTCATTTCACAATTCCATAGGAAATGTTTTGCATTCAGGTTGCCTGCTACTTTTTCGTTTTGTGCTGTTTGCATTAGTGAGTTTATGTCATCTGTACCTAGGGCACCAGGAGTGTTGAACGCAGTGATAACTGTAACTTCTACATTGTGAAGTTTCACATTAACCATAGTTGATTTAAATCAGGTAAGCTGTGGTACAAAGACCTAATGGTGTTGGACTGTTTTTTGTATAACTATGGCTGGCCCTCTGCCCTCTTCTATTCCTGACACTTCTGTACATGGCATAACCCGGGACCAAAAAATGATCTATGAGTCCCAGATGTGTATTGTTAAGTAGCACTATTTGTACTGAATGCCTTTCCAGAAATTCTTTATTAATTCTTTATACTTAATTCAGATGTTATTACAGTTCCACTATGTTACATTAACTGATGGGGTGTTACTCATAATTGAACTGTGATTTGTGAACACTAATCAAGAATCACACACTTTCTTCCTCCTTTATATTTAGATGCAACCCTACCGATGGTGTTTGGAACCCAGCATGGTTGTTACAATGTTGAAAATTTACTTTCACTATGACTCTAAAGATTCATCACTGGAACCTTAAGCTTCAGCACATGATCTCGTAATGAAGCCTTACTGGTTGCTAAAAGTGCTTTAAGAGAGGTCACGGGTTTAAAATGCTATTTTTCACACTAAGATATAGGCTTAACTTGTGCACTGTATCCTCTCGTGATCATTATCAAAGTGTTCAAGTTTCATTAGTACCTAAATCTTTAATAATTTTAAATTGTTTCAGTTCTTTTAAAGCTGACATTCTTCTCTTTCAAAATTTACCTACTACCCACATTTTTTCAGCTATGTATAAGTATGAGAGAACTTGTAGGATCAGAACTGTGATCCGATCTGATGTGGTGAAGGGCTTGCCATAGAGGAAACCAGAGTGGTTCTACCAGATACTTGCGCATCAGATGACGTCTTACTTATGAAGAAGGAGGCATGGCTGGGGTTGACCTTGGGGCGGAGTGTTATACGTTTGTGGGTGTTTGTCATGAAGGGTGGCTGAGAAAGTGATACCTGGAGTGGAGGCCCTCAGGAGCCATAACACGACAGTTGACATCGACAAGAAAATTAAAATATTCCAAAGACAGAAAAATGTCAAAGATGTTGCCTCACTAATAACTTTCAAGGGCCAAAAAGTATACAGAAAATTCACATGTCAGTCATGGGTGACCCAAAAATTTCAAAAAATCTTTAGTGACTTTAACAACTCCCTGGCACCAATAAATATATTCAGTATCAGAAACGTCATAAAAACCGATATAAAGATAAAAATACCTTAGAAAACTGTTCTGGGATCTACAAAATTAACTGTTCTGATTGCAGAACGTCTGTGCATGGGAAAGACAAAACATAATATTGAAATCAGGTTAAAAACAGACAAATCTGCGGTAACATTACACTTTGGAATGACCCCTACAGTATGGAGTGACAAATCCAACTTCTAAAACCGGATCAAATGCACTGTGAGTTAAATATCTCGGAAAAGACATATACATACACATATATATGAAACATTCCCTCGGAAGAAAACTCATTACTCAGTCTCAATGTATCTCCGCCAGATGCCTTCTCCTCAGAGATACAACATCTAGATGGCCAGCAGGGTTTCAGCCAAGCGACAAGTTCTTGACAAAGCTTTCAAGTGAGGGCAAAATACACTGAGAAGAAAAGTTAAAGGGTGTGAATCACAAAGTGTTATGTCTACTCAAAGTGTATACTTTTTGATAATTAAATTACTTCATAGTGTTAATTCCAACTTATTGTTCAAATATATACACTGTTTAATCATTAATAACTTTGTGGTAAATTGATGCAGTGTATGTTTGTTGGCCCCATCTGAATGTATATACAACTGAAAATACTAAACAAGCTACATAATGGATGAGCGTTGTACTTTGGCCTTCCTTTGTAGATGATAAGTTAATTTACAAGTCTCTCATTAACAAATAATAGGATATTTTCATTTACAGACATAGCCGCACAAAGACTGCCCAATATTGTGGCAGAATTTTGGAAAAGCTCTTGGAGGATCCAGAAATGAAGAAACTTATTATATGTGGCGAAGACCTTATGCAGTTAGTGTGGTATGCAGAAGTGGCAAATGACTACTTAATACAAGGACAGTGCTTTAAGACCCTCAGGGTAAGCATTTCAACTCTTACAGCACAACAGTAGGTCAGTGTGAATTAGGTGTGTATTTAGCAAGTTAGCTAAATTTACTTACATAGGTCTGTATAATATAAACTATTTTGTAGATCAAACATATATAACACATGAATATTAAAAATAGAAACACTAATAACAGTGAAGTATTCTTCATGTTTTAGGTCATTTTGAGTCATTCTTTTACACTCACCTTCACTTAAAATGTTTTAAAAACTGGGAAACGTTTTCAGGACTGTTTGATCCCATTATCAGCTGTTGGGTGACTAATGCTATCTTCCTACTCTCTCTTCGCTTAATTTTATATAAGCCCAATGTTGTGGTTTTTATTCCAAAATCACAACATTGGGCTTAATATAAAATTGTTAAAATCTCTTAATTTACAAATAGAACTGAGTATATGTGAAAAAATACACATCATCAAAAACAATGATAGTTATTAACTTCGAAATTCCAGCATTAAATGAAGTATTAAAGCTCTGCACCCCTAACACCAGATGGCAGCGGGACCATGGCAACAGAGAGAGGGAGCAGGAGGATAGCATCAGTCACCCAACAGCTGATGATGGGGTCAAATGATCCTGAAAACGTTTCCCAGTTTTTAAAACATTTTAAGTGAAGGTGAGTGTAAAAAAGTGACTCAAAATGACCTCAAACATACATAACACATCTTAACCTCCTGAAAATATAGAGTATTCAAGTATGCTTTACCATAAAGCAAGTAGTTACTCTCTATTAGCAAGCTTCCCAGTGCTCAAGGGAGGGGTTAGTATGCCTGCCTGCTTACAGTTGTATATCATTTGTTGTGAGTAAGGTGGCTTGGTATGATTGGTAAAGTAGTTGTTCTTTTCATAATTCTATAGTACAGGGCGATCTGTTTGAGATGTCAGAAAAGTAAAACACCATATACAAGAAACTATTCTAATTTAATGATTGTTAACAGTACATAAATGTGTAGGAGAGTTTGGATTTTTGTATCGCAGCACATTAGCACTTAACATGACCCATAATGCGTATGTGGCACAGATCATACCTCATGTCCATGTTGCGTCTTGTGATGCCCTGCATTTCTGGAGTGATTTGCTGAAAGACCACTGTAATCTTCCTCTGCAGGTTGGCTGGACTCTGTGGTTTTTGTGCATACACAGTCTGCTTGAATAGTCTCACACAAAAAATCTGGAGGCAAAGTCTGGGCTATTAGGAGGCCATGGGATGGTTCCACCATGGCTGCACCAGTGATCATTGAATACCTGGTTTAATTTATCCTGCACTATGAGAGCCCAATGCAGTGGAGTGCCATGGTTGATAGATAATGGTGTCCAGTATTCCATCTTCCTGTAGTTGAGGGACCACAAACTGCTTGATCATATCAAAGTAATTGATGGCATGATCAGTGTTTTCTGCATAGAAGAACAGGCCATAGACTTCCTCATGAGTTACTTCACACCACACATTCACTTCAGGGCTGGCTCGTTTGAGTTTTTATGAGATATGTGGATTCTTAGTTCCCCAAACAATGGAGTTATGTGTGTTGACTCAGCCACTCACATGAAATGTGGCTTCACCTGTGAACATCCATTTCTTTAACCATTGATCATCCACTTCCTGCCACTCACACATTATTATAACTAAGTTGAGTCGAGCTTCATAATTCAGTTGCGTCCACTGAATATTGCATTGAATTGCATTCTACCTCAAGTAACATTTTAATAGAGAGAAACAAAGTAGCAAGATATCAATGTCATAGGAAAGAAATTATATGTCATTTAATGGTGTCAGTGTATCATTACATTTTCAATCAGCAGCACCAAAACCTCTCTGCTTAAAGTACTAAAATAGCGCAAAGTACATATATACAGCAGTACCACACACCTGAAAGTGCTTATATTAGTCCTCAAAGTGCAGATGCGGGATTTTGATAAAGTGGTTAAAACAAAGTGGGAGAGAACAATGTTCACACCTCACTAAAGTCACATTATCACATTCCAAATCACTTTTGCATTCACGCAGTCCAATATCACAAGCCACGCTAATTACATTTTCAAATGATGATGTTGGTATGTCAATGTCACAACCTGGCTTTTACCGAGCATATTGCAACATAGGCTTATACGTAGGCGCAGCAAATTGATTATAAATCACAGAGTGAAGTTTCACGATGAAATGATGTACCTTCACTTGTGGTTTGGCACATCATTGTAGTCTTACAACATCAGCAATCCTTCTGATAAAGAGAGTATAATGCCAAAAGAAGTAAACATCAAGGGGTTGGCAATATTTTGTTGTTTTCAGTGGCAATATCTTCAGCGTAACATCTATGTTTGGAAAAATTGCATCTAGAAGGGTACAATCTGTATAATCTGACCAGGAATCACACAACAATAGGCTCTTTTCATTTGTTACATGTTCGCCAAGGACTGAAGTTAGAAAATGTTTCATGTGTTCTTTAGTAATTTTTCCATGTTTGCTTGCCTCCACGTATGTTTCATGGACAGGTTGTTTCAAGTTTCTTTAAAACATTTGGACCAAAAGTGCCTTGTGTCTCTTCAAAATAGATGTACAACTTGTTTGCTAGTCTGCCTGCCATTGATAAAGCCACATCAATTGTGTAGCTGTGGGTTGAGCTATGTACAGACTGCAACACAGTACCTGTAGTTTTCAATCCTCTGTAGGACAGTGTTGATGCTGAAGATATTTCATAATGGAATTGACTCTGGTCACTGTTCCAAACATAACCTTTCTCCACACCCTCCTCTGTTATAAACATGTTCACTTCCTCCACAAACTGTTGTGCCTTCTGACGTATAATATTATCGTCTTCTATGTCCTTACATGTGACAAATGTAGTAATATGCCTGAATGAAATGCCATGTTCAGCCTTGAGATGGTCGATAAAGGAAATGGAAGCTTTGAAAATGCCCAGGCCAACCATTTTAGTCCCTCCTAGTACCACATCTGCAGATGCCAATAGTGAAGTGTGGATCCATACCTCCTTGTACTATCAAGTTGTGATATTACATACTCTTTTATAGCTTGTAATTGTGACAGTCCATTTCCTTTGAAATGAGCACCTGCTCCCCGTTTCCTAGACACATGATTTAGAATTAATGTGCAACTTGATTTTCTTTCGATGTACTTATAGTGCTTCATTAGTTTGTTATAGGAATTGAAGCCATGATTTTAGTATTCTTCATAAATGTTCTCTAGTATGCTGTCATCAATATCTTTTAATACACTGAACCTCAGCCACCTTCAGGTTCAGGTTCCTCCTGTCCTTCAAAATCTGTATATCTATCCAGCGTAACGTCGTGTATTTCTGTGTCATTGCTATTATATTTCTGAATTATTATGTTATATAATATATCCGCGAACTCCATATCCTTGGCCCTGATGCCATTTCCATATTCAGCATGTTGCAACTTGGTCCCTAATATTTGGACCACATGCATAGGATTATCTCTTCATGATATCACTACACTGTATGCAGTTTGCACTGTAATTCACTTGCAAACACTCCAAGGGGCAAATATGTGCTGCAGCTATACCACACATGCAACTGGAGCACTGGTTAGTGCAGCTACACTATGCTACCATCTAGTGGTGCTAGCAGACAAGTGCGGAGTTTTGCATGGAAATGACACACACCACCATTTTGTTTATGATCACTTGCCACTCCAAGCATGCCCTTATGCAGCTTCAACCATTCAAGGTCAAAGGTGTCCCTTGTGAGAGATATATTTCTCACCTTCTTCAGCTTGCAGAAATAATTATTTGTGTGAAGTGACTGCAATACATTATAACTTCCTAAAACACAGTGCAGCACTTCCTGGTTAATTACTGGGCAACCATTTCTTTATTTTTCCCTATTACAAGTATCAAGCCAAGATTTCTGATGTACATTGTGCCCGTTCACATACTTCATTGTTTCTGTAGCCTTTGTTTCTGTTGATCGTGTATTATGCACATAATATCAAAGAAACAAGAAGTATTCAATGATGTAACATAAACGACTTACACAAAGTCCTGGCAATATTGTGGAATGAAAATGGAGATAATGATTTTCTTAATGATGAGGCTATGACTTATGTCCATGGAGAGGATTCTCATTCCTATCAAAATGACCCAAAACACAACTTAAATCAAAATGAGATAAAACCAGAGAAAAAGCAGAAACCACACAAAACAAAGCAGATGTTACAGAATGGTGAAAAGCAAACACACAGCTAAAACAGGCTATAATACTATCAAATAAACAGAGTTTTGAAGAATTCATAAACAAAATAGACTACAGAACAAATAGTACTGAAGTACACAACTACATTATACAAATAAGTAGAAAAAAACCAACAAAATTAGCCATTAAGTGTCGATAATAAAGAAATATATGAAGACAACCTTATAGCAGAAAAATTAGCAACATACTACAAAACTAGCACTACATTAAAAGATAAAAAAAAAAAAACCAGAATAAATACCTAAGAAACAACAACTTCAAAGACAAGTCCAACTTCAAAATAAAAAGAGCCCAGGTCCTGATAACTTACCTCCAGAGCTACTAAATTATTTAGGACATGAAGCACTCCATATTTTATTAAAAATGTTCAATAAAATCTGGACAACCAGAAACAACATACCAGCATTATGGAAAAAAGCAAAAATTATACGCATTAAGAAGAAAGGAAAACCAGTGCAGTCGATAGCTACAGACAGATATTCTTAACTTCAAACATAGCAAAACAACTAGAAAGAATAGTAGCTACAAGATTGACATTCTACCTAGAAACACAAAATATTTTAGTCCCTGAACAAACCGGGTTTAGGAACGGCAACTCAGCAATACATCAGATTATAAGACTCACACAGGACATTAAAGAAAATTTCAATAATAATAAGAATACTCTAGCACTGTTTATTTCAAAGGTTAGTTTAACACAATATGGCAAGAAATGCTACTATACAAGATGAAGATATATGGCATATCAGGCCACATGCTGAACTGGTTTCAAGTCTTCCTATCCCAAAGATGGTTTGCAGTACAATACAAAATAGCCACATCCAAATGGAAACAAGCGAGAGTTGAACTACCTCAAAGTCTGTTACAAGTGCCATTCTTTTCAACATATATATAAATGACCTAGTAGATGCACAAAAGAAAACACGTAACATACAAGTGTGAATGTTTGCTGACGTGGTAATATGGATTTCAAAAAAGAATATAAGATCTGGGAAACATTATAAAAAACTACAAACAGCAATGGAGAATACAATCATAACCCTAGAACAGTGGACTAAGAATAACAATACAGGAAAAACTCAATATCAACTATTTACAATGCAGCATAAAACAGAAAGTATGTGCCTGCAAATCAACAACAAAAAACTACAAGAAGCAACTACAACAATATATCTAGGGATACAATTAGATCAAAAACTGCAAGCCAGCGGAAACAGACACAAGTGGTATCACACAGCAGACAATATGAATAATCTAAAAACTCAAATAAGCTTCAGAACATACATTAATAACCATGGGCATCGCAAAAGGGGGGAGGGGGGGCCGCGGCCCCCCTTTGGAAGTTGGTGAACTTAATGTGCAGCCAATTACTGACTATTAAACTATTATTTTAATTTTAATATAAAGAACAATTTTTATTTAGCACAAATTAATACGGTTATCTACAACAAATATTATAAATTTTGACAATAAAATAATGATTTAATATTATCTGATTGCAAGCTTCCAACATGTGGTCCCCCCTGGAAAAAAGTCTGCCAACACTCATGTTAATAACTCAAAACACAAGAACATAATTACAATAAATATAATAGCAACAGAGGAAATGAGTCCAGTAGAATATATTGTCATATAATATTGGAAATTACCTGATATATACAATACACAAACAAAACAATATACAGTTTGTTCACCAGCTCATGGTCCCTTGCAGAAGTGCAATGAGTCAGTATACCAATAAATAATTCTAAGTGTACAGCAATATCTGAAGCTGGACTTGTGCTTCTTGTTGCATGTAATGTAAGTGCAATCAGAACAATAAGTTAGCTTCAGATATTGCTGTTTACTGAGAATTATTTATTGATATACTGACTCATTGCATTTCCGTCAGGGACCATGAGCTGGTGAACAAACTGTACCAGATGAAATAAGAGCCATAGCAATAGCCATGGAAAATTAAAGATATCCAGAAAAGGAATGGCTCCGAATGTATACAGATGGATTCCTCATCAATAAAATAGACACCAGTGCAGGAGTATGCTGTAAACACTTTATATAGTATCTAACACTAAATGAAACTTCAACCCATTATGATGGAGAATAAAACAGCTATAAAAGCAGCACTACAGAACATCCTATACAGACCATATATAAAACAAAAAATAGTCATCTTATCAGATTCAAACTCAGTCATAGATGGAATAGTAAATTACAACAATAAAACAACAAAAAATATCAAAGAAGTAAGAAGCCTAATTAATGCAGTTGAAACAAGAAACCATGTCACTCTACAATGGGTCCCAGTCCATGTTGGACTTTTGGGCAATGAATATGTGGATCAATCAGCAAAGAAAGGTGCAATACAACAAATAAAACCCATAGGACAAATAGAAATAAACAAACCATTAAACAACATTAAGGAACATTTCAAAAGACAGCAGAGACTTGATGAAGAAGAGAAATTAAAAGATAAGGATTATATGAGTATTAGAGATAGAGTTGACATACAAAAAATGCCAAGAAAAACTGCAGTGGCCCTATTTAGGATAGCAACTGGCCATAACTGCCTTGCAGAACACCTTCCAAGATACGCTGCCTACCTACACCCAAGTACACTCTCTGTGAAGAAGATGTCATCCTGAACAAACAGTATCTTGTCAAATGCAAAGGCCTTAAAAGTGACAACCTGCAGACCTTATATTGGGAAACCAGGGGGAAAATGATGCAGATCAATTAATCCCTATGTCCTTGGTGAACAACAGCAACAACACATAAATAAAATATCTTCATCCTAAGTTTACTGGAAAAGATTAGGTTACTAAATGAAAGAAAGTAAGTTCTTGGTAGTAGAGAAGAACTAGATCTAAGGATCAACTTACTCGTCTTCCTTGAGTTAGGAATCAAGCTTGAGATGCTGCTACAGCTATAGATGCTGGAGTTGTCTTATTAAAGGTGACATGCTGCATATAATCACATGTACTGTTGTGTTGGCCATTGGCATAGAGAGTAAAAGTTCACTATGCAACATGGATAGAGGCACTTTGGAAAATGGCATGTGACACAGTTTGTTCCAGAAAAATGAAAATAATAATTTAATCTGTACTTAAATAAAATTCTCCATAACCATAAACCTATTAATCTAATGAAAATTGTCAAAGGTAAGCAAATCAGCACAAGGACAATCAGTTGGAGAATGTGTAGTAAAATGGTCATGAGTAGTTATGTAGTTAAGCATTTTGTATTACTTTTTGGTAAATTATTATAAACGCTGTAGCAATGGTAAGATAATTGTGTTGGTTATACTTATTTTTATTGAGGCTAGTTTTTACCCATGTAATTAAAGGAAAGCAAAAAGTGATAAAAGGTAACTAGACTTAAGATTCTGTTACAATAGCAACCAATACAATGAGTTTATATAAAACAAATTCAGCCATGGAAAGGATACTGGTTTGACAGGAAAAGCAGAAATTAAAGCATCCATTGGTCTTTTGTACTTATCAGCAGTCTTATGCAGTACAGGATTATCTTTAAAAGAGCTGGAGTGCAGGTGAAGGTGGCCTAAGAGACATTTCAATGAATTTGAAGCTTGTCAAGTACCACATTCTTTGCTGCCTTAAATTTGCTGACAGACCTTCCCACAAGGAAAGAAAGAAATTAGATTGTCTTACAGCAGTGAGACACATTTTCACAGCATTCATTTGTGATTGCCAGAAATACTAGTCATTGGGAGCAAATGTCACTATCAATAAGAATCTGTTAGGCTTTACAGGGAGATGCAGTTTTAGACAGTATATTCCATTTAGGCTTAACAAAAATGGAATTAAAATCAATGCTTTGATTAAAGCCAAAATATTTCACTTTCACAATCTTGAAATTTATGCCAGGGAGCAGCTTGATATACCATTCTGCACTAGCAACAAGCCCTCAGACATAGTGAAATGATTAACACATTCAATTTACAGTAATGGAAGAAACATCATGGTAGATGAATGGTTCAGTGACTATACTTTGGTGAAAGATCTGCAGAAAGAGAGATATCCTTTTTGGGAACACTGAAGAAAAATAAGTTACAGTTTCTAGTGGAGTTTGTCAATGTAAAGGTATCATATCGTATATCATATGTATTGTATCATATCATATATCATATCATGTATCATATAGCATATCATATCAAATCACATCACATCACATCATCATATCGTATCGTATCGTATCGTATCGTATCGTATCGTATCGTATCGTATCGTATCGTATCGTATCGTATCGTATCGTATCGTATCGTATCGTATCGTATCGTATCGTATCGTATCGTATCGTATCGTATCGTATCGTATCGTATCGTATCGTATCGTATCGTATCGTATCGTATCGTATCGTATCGTATCGTATCGTATCGTATCGTATCGTATCGTATCGTATCGTATCGTATCGTATCGTATCGTATCGTATCGTATCGTATCGTATCGTATCGTATCGTATCGTATCGTATCGTATCGTATCGTATCGTATCGTATCGTATCGTATCGTATCGTATCGTATCGTATCGTATCGTATCGTATCGTATCGTATCGTATCGTATCGTATCTCATATCATATCATATATCATATCATATCATATCATATCAGCAGTTTGATCTGTGGATTCTATAGTGAGTTAGGCCAACACCCTTTGCAACGTAAAGCATAGTAAAATGTAGTGCAATTATAAATGGCCTGCTGCGCACAGCATAGTAGAATGTAGTAACCTTGTTCATCATTTCATATGGGTTCTGCTTATGCTGACCTCAACTTTTAGGAGCTGTGTCCATGTGAATGTTCTCCTGTTGCACTGTTACAATGATTGTAACATGAAAGAATCTAATACAAACTATAAATAACACTTCTTAGAACTGAGTGCACCCATGTAAGTAAGCAGTTTCCTGACACATTTATAGCTAATTCAGTATCATAGAGACTGTCCCAAGTACATCACAGGCTAGAAAGTGCTGCAGTGATGAGGTATTGGTGACAGATGAGCAGCTTACGAGAAATCAAATTGTGAAGGTAGCTCCAACGAATCTCAGTTTGATGAGTTAGAGGAAGACAGTGATAAGGATCAAAGTGACAGTGATAGCGCTGAGGAACAGGTAGCAGAACAGGTGGCTAAAATGAAGGCAAAGCAAACTAAAACTAAATTAGTAGGTACCTGCACAGTTGACCTTAAATTTGACTTTCAATGGGTTAGAAGCATTTTCATTCAGAGGTGGCTCTGGGGGTAGTGCCTTCATGCCATGGCACGACCTTAATAAAACAAAAACATACGTATTTTGAATTATTTGTATATTCCAGGGTTACATTGAGAATATGAGCATTAATATTATTATTCTTGATGCAATGAAATGAATTGTCTAGCAATGGAAAACCATAGAAGTGAAGGAAGCGACAGCATGTTACAAATTTGCAACCTTATTATATTGCTATTCTATGGATCCGTGGCACTAGCAGGGTTTGCAGGGGAAGGGGAATAGCTCCTATTCGTGCCAGTTAGTAACTGTCATGGTTACCATTGGCAGTACATGCAAATTATTCATACCAACTTTATCAGACACTTAGCAACATGCTGCATTGCGAAATGAGAAATAAGCCATCAATCAATACTACTGTGTAAAAGTAGAAAATCATTTTTTATTATGGCATTCATTTTCCGTTATTTATACTTAAAATTATATGAATAATTGTTTTCTATAAAGTTGGCTGTACTGCCAGTAATCCCACACATTTGAAAGAGAGGTGTGCTAGGAATAGGATAGTAAACACATGGTAAACAGTGTTGAGTGCTTGAGTGATAATGTGTGTGGTTTGTTTTAAGTAAAATGAATAAAGTGAGTTCTTTACTAAGTAGCCCATTTTCTATGTTATCATTAGAAGAATAAAAAAGTGCAAGGGTAACTGCGTTAGAAAATTCAACAGAGACATTTACACAAAAAACAAATGGATCTGTAGATGTGAGGTAAAAATGCTTTATTCTACTTTCCACGCATTCTATTTGGTGGTGATAACAATTGGTCAAGGAAAAGTGTGGTGGATTTAGTTCACGTCTGGGAAAAAATTAAGACCCACGAGAAATCCAGGCAGCATATAAACAATGTGATGAATCTAGCTGTATTAAGCAGCATAGATATCTGAGCTAAACCTGACTCCCAGTATCAGCAAGTCATCCTAAAGCATAACCAGCCAGTAGACAGAAACAGGTATGTGCTAAATTTAACAATCAATTGCATAAGATTCTATTGCAAGTTAGAATTAGCATTATGTGGACAAAATGAGTCAGAGGACTCAAATAACAAAGGCGTATTCCGAGATTAAATCCATTTCAGTGCTGAACTGGATATGGAATTAAAGTTACACTTGTCATCTTCCACTGCATTTAAAGGAATGTCTAAAACCATACAGAATGACATTTTAGAATGCATGCTACAAGTATATCACGATGAGGTAAAGAAATAAACAAAACAGATTATGTTGCCATTATAGCTAATGAAACAATAGATGCATTGGTACTGATATTGCAGTATGTTGTTGAAGGCAGGCCTGTAGAAATATTTTGGACATTTGTTGTGCCAGAAGGACATGATGCATGTATACTTTTCCGGAGCATTTTTAAGGAATTGGAAACCATACTAGGTCAAAATACAAAGGAATTAATATCACAAAGCTACGATGGTGCATCAGTTATGAGTGGTAGCATTAATGGCATACAGAAAATTTTTCGTGGCAAATATCCTTATACAAATTTTGTACATTGTTACACTGATCAAATGAACCTTGTAATGTCCAAGGCATCCTCAATAAATAGCCAAACTTGCATATTCTTTACACACTTATCTGGAATCTGTGCATTTTTTTTCTAACTCTCCACAGAGAATATAAATACTAGATGAAATAATGCAAAAAAGATTGCCTAAACCATCCCAAACAAGATGGAATTTTCATTCTCGTGGTGTAAACACATTGTATGAAAATAGAGCAGAGCTTATTGTCATTATGGACAAAATAGCAGAAAATAAAACCATTAGATTAGAGACCACCATCTCTCAAGCTTCTTCCTACCACTGTCTACTGATTGAACCAACTTTTCTCTTCTGGCTAACATTTTTTCATAGAATCATGCCCTATGTTGAAATTATTTTTGGTCAAATGCAAAGATTCAGTCAAGGCTAAGCATAACATTGAACATTTTGAAAAATGCATTCATGTTTCATAGATGAAGTTGAGGACATTATTAAAGAAGTGGAATCAGAAGTTGAAAATGAACCACCTACTAAAAGAAGGAAGGGACCAAGTGATTTAAAGGAAGACACTTTAGAAATTTGTGATGCAATTCTCCTGGAAATCAAAACAAGGTTCCAATTTTCAGGTCAAATAATAGCTTCCAGACTGTTTGACGCTGCAAATTTTTATTTGTATCAAAAAACTTTGTATGCAAAAGAACTACTGGAAGTATATCCATTCTTTGAAGAAATAGATTAAAAAGTGAGCTGCAGGTTTGTTTTTCAAGGCCAGAATTATGCTCTGCCACTGGAACTGTGCTCTTACTTTTATTTATACAGACTGAGGATTTATGCAACACTTTCCGAGAGACTGTAAATGTTCTGAAGTTGTTAATCGTGATACCAAAGTTATCATCAGAGACTGAAAGATGTTTTTCAACCCTTAAACGTGTAAAAAATTTCTACAAAATACAATGTGTGAACCAAGACTGAGTGCCTTAGCCATGCTTTTATGTGAAAAAATATTTGTGAGCAAGATTTCCAATTTCAATCAGAAAGTGATAGAATTGTTCACGGAAAAGAAAGAGAGAAGACCATAATTCAAATACAGAACATCTTAAAAATGCTGAAGCAGGAAAAAGTACCTCAAACATCCGAAGTGGATCACAACGCAGTCTCCATGAAGAAAAAGAAAAACCAACTATTGGCGGCATCAAAAATGTCTCCTCCAATTGCCTAAGGCACAGGAAACAGGCTGTTTACCACCATCCACATCTCAGGGGATCCAACCAGGGAACTTCAGAGCTAGTTCAATCCACTTGGTTTAAGGTAATCTATTTGTGAAATTTGAGGTAGCTCAAAATTTGATCATCTGTTTGCGATAAAAGTGACCACAGTAGCAGTACAGTCACCACAGTGGAAATCTTTACAAGGTAATAAAAACAACAAATACCGACTTTACATGGTTTTATTTTTAACTTCTCCATACAATTAGTACTTGGCCATATTTCCGTTAATTTTTATCACTTTCAGGAGTCTTCTAGGCATTGAGTCTGCTAGATATTCAAAATATTTTTTGATCATTTCCACCCACAACATCTTCCACACTTTCTGTAGCTCAATATTTGATGGTTGCAGTCTTCTATTTTATTTTTCATTTGATTCCAAGCATTTTCTATCATATTTAGGTCAGGTGAGTTATCAGGTCATTCAAGTACAGGTATATTATCTTTCAGAAACTTCTGAACCATCTTTGTCCTATGTGCAGGGGCACCATCATGCATGAAATATTGACACTGGTGAATTGGCTAAAATGTGACCAAATGCTGTTCTAAATAGTTATTTCCCTTTATTGTGACATTCTTTGGGTGAAGTAAACGCCACCTCTACCATAATTGCTACAAAAACACCCCATACCATCACAATTTCTGGATGTTTAACAGTTTTGACAGTAAGCTTTGGATTATATGGTGACACATTTTTTGGCCTCCTCACCATTTTGGACTTTCCTCTGGCCAGTTTGAAAATGCTTTCATCAGAAAACATTACTTTGCACCAGTCCTCTGATGTCCAGTGCTGATACGTCTTACAAAAATTTACCCTTTTCTTCTTCATAGCTTCAGTCAGAAGAGGCTTCGTGGCTGCACACCGACTTGGTAAACCTAAGTCTTTTTGAAGTCGATGCTGAATGGTCCTTATTGGAACATTGTTAAAAAGGTCTGCTGCTGTAATCCATGGATCAGCCAGCTCTTCATGTTTTAGCAGGTCATCAGTTCTTATTGAAGTCTTTCTTTTACCATCTGAGCCCATTTTTTGTCTTGGTGTGGTGCCAGGTGGAAAAGATGCTGCTGCTATTTTTAGGTCATAAATAATCTTGAAACCTTTAGATCGGCGGCTACACAAATTACAGAGGTACCTACTTCCAATAGAGTTAAAGCACAAGTTTTCTCCTCAGAAGTGAGCTTCTTGTGTCCCATTATTTGTATTATAGTCAGAAATACACAGCTTTAAAAATGGCAGTCAGGTTAAAAATTTAATGACAACGACAAACTGAAAACAGAACACTCTGTACAAATACTAGAGACTGACTGAGACCTGGCCTGCTAACAGAAGCAAACTGCTGCTGTGCACTCAAGAATCATATGATTTGCAGCTCCGCCTGCTCCTTTGTATAGTGGCGGGAGAAGGACAAACTGAGCACATTGTCTACGTAAGGATTTTCCTTGAATTAACAATGTAAAGATTTCAATTTCAGGAACTGTAGTAGTAGTAGTATTAGTAGTAGTAGTAGTAGTAGTAGTAGTAGTAGTAGTAGTAGTAGTAGTAGTAGTAGTAGTAGTAGTAGTAGTAGTAGTAGTAGCGGCAAGCAGCTGTAGTTGTAGTCATCTTAGTGCATAATAAAACAATTTCAGCCGCCACTGTTGTCATCCCCTGCAGGCGTAAATCATTCTGTTCCTCCAGGAAGCCCAGAAATAGATTATTTTGAACTTTTTATAGATTCAAGTTTTTGTGGCAAAATTGCTAAGGAAACCAATAGGTATGTACCTCCGATTCAAGCTAAAAAGATAGATCCAAAATGAGAAGAAAAAAATTCAAGGGAGATACAGGCATATTTAGATAGTTTATATATATGGGGATAGTGGATTTATCCAAAATTGGAGATTACTTTTTGGGGAATTTTTGATTTGTCCAATTGTAAGACAGGCAGTGACCTTGCTCTGCTTACATAAGATATCACAATATATTCACCTGAATGATGGATCTGCAAAGCCACAATTAGAGGTAGATTCTTATGATTACCTGTATAGGGCATGGCCTGCTTTAGACATATCAGTTTCCAAACGTCTATAAATCAAATCGCAATCTCACTGTTGATGAAACAATGATAGGCTTCAAAAGGCACCTCTTTCTAAATCAATATATGCCCACTAAACCTACAAAATGGGGGATAAAGGCATGGGGTATTGCAGACAATAAAAGTGGGTATTTATTAGCCTGTAAAATCTATTTTGGGAAAAAAGAGCTAAAAAATAGCGATCTTCTTTTTGGAGAACAGGTTATTTTAGACATGTCCAAAAAATACATGGGATTGTGGCACCATGTCTACTTCAATAATTCTTTTAACTTCCACATGGCTTATGAAATTCCTTTTGGACAAGAATATATATGCATCTGGTACAGCTTGTGCTGGAAGGAAGGATTGGCGAAAACAATTTTCAAAGTCAAAACAATGGAAACTGAAAAGCGGCAAATCTTGCAAACTGCAACATGAAGGTGTAACTGCAGTAGTTTGGCATGATAATAGGGACATTCTTGTATTACCTATAGACTGCGATCCTTGAGCAGATGAAGTAGAAAGAAAGAGTGGCAGGGGGAAAGAACAAATAAGCATTTCTCAATGTGAACTGTGGCAAGTGATGGATAGTTTCCTAAAGAGGTGCCAAAAATGTATGGACAATGACAGTGGCCAGTTTCAGCACCTCCTTTCATAAAGTTGGCAAGGAAAGCCTTTAAAAGCAGTTTTAAAAATGTAGCATGGTTTCATCTGTGCCTTTTTATGACAGTGGCAGACGGCAAGTAGTGCCGAGGATGCAGAAAGGCAAAACACCACACAGCCCATTCAGACTTGTTTTGCTCCCTGTACTAAAATTTAGCTAAAATAATAATTCTAATGATCATGAAATTCAAGAAAACTGGTAATGTTTATTATTTACCCATATATTTGCACATAACATTATTACCTATTCTGTTTTGGATGATAGTAGTATTTGTTTATTTTCTCCAATTTACAAAACTTACGTTTTTTAAACATACTATGATATACTTTAGTGATTTGTAAAATAAAATATAAATAAATTAATAAAATACAAAAAATTCACACTTGAAAGACTTTTGCCCAGCACATGAAAATGATATATCTCAGATATATAGGCTCCCTATCATGTAACAATATGTAACAGTATTGCACCATTTAAGGAGTGGACAGCTAATAAACCTAAAGAAAAAACCAGGAGGATATAAGAGTTAATAGAAAATATTAATACAACATGAATCAAGAATGTTGCCAGTCAAGTTAGCATTTAAATATAAACAATATAGAAGGCATAATATACAGGATAATTCAGAATGAATGTGACAAACTCCCACATAATGCAACTGAAAAAACAATTGGAGTGTCCCGATTGCTTGGTACCAGGGAAAGAAGAAATTGAAAACTCTGATCACAAGTAATCCAGGATATGATGTTACATAAAAAACAATTGGAGCATCTGCACTGCTTGGTGCCAGGGAAAGAAGGAATTAAAAATTCTGATCATAAGTAATCCAGGAGTTACTGTTTATCATTACATGTGATTAGTGCCGAGTTTTCCTAGCAACAAATCTGCATAGATGTGCCTGCCGTCAAAGTTAACTGTGTACTTTCTAAAATGAATTCCTGTCTGCATATTGTGCTAGGAGTACATGACAAAGTAATTGGTGAAAGAAATGGTTGATGTGGTTTTTGTGTATGAGACTGCTAATGGGAATGGAATAGAAGGAGCATGGCTATGCATAGTCATGTATCCTTTGCACACACAGCTGCATCATTCTATATTTGCATGATTGTTTCAGCAACTATGTGACATACATCCACAGACACATGTCATGGGGAGAGTGAATTATTATGTCACACTGAAGAGGACATCTTGCAGCAGGTAGAACAAAATCCATCAATGGATACTTGTGCTGTTGCCAGGATAGTTGGTATAGCTCAAAGCTCTATATTGTGAGAACTTCATGATCATCAATAATACCCATACCACAAGCAACCTGTGCAGCATTTGGTACCAGTAGAATATCCTCAGGAGCTAACCTTCACTCAATGATTCATACAATAATTTGGGGTTGTGGTCCATTTTACTAGTCATATTTTATACAGTAATGAAGCTACCTTCACATGATATGGAGCAATTAATGTGCACAATGAGCATGTGTGGACTGAGGAGAATCCATATTTTATGTCGGTAGGCCTCTGATTTGATTTGCCCAAAATTTCTGGTGTGGAAATGGCTGTGTTATTCTGCAGCACATTTAATATGATCTATTTACTGCAACTTATTTTTGAACTCATTACCAAGACTGATGGAGGATGTACCTCTAATGTACAACAGAAAATTTGTTTCAGCATAATGGTGCTTCACAGCACCAGCAGCAACTTTCTACAACTTTCTATTGGAGATAGCCAAACATGGTTCAGTTGCACGGCCTGCTGGATCAGCTGATCTCAATCTCTGGAGTCATGTACGAAGGTCCTCTTAGTTGAGTGAAAAATGTGCCTGAAGACAGGAGCACCCATTGATCACATATGCCATATGGAAGTTACTTTTGGGGGAAGAGATAGTCAAGATGTAATGCTTGACAATGTTGCTCAGAAGCAGGAGTTTGACACATTGAAAATAGCAGTTTCTTTCTTCTTTTTTTTATGTCCTTCAGTGTAGTGTCATATCGGACGGTGAATGAATGAAATGGGTGAAATGATTCTCAAATAAGCCTGAGATTCATAGAGCTTTAAGTTACTTGACATTTGTCTTCTCAGGATAAGGAAAAACCTTGGAAGAAACCTTATCCGGATAACTCACCTAAGTGAGATTTGAACTCCTGACTACTTGGACATGAGGCAGACCTGCTACCACCTCGCTAAAGAGGTAGGCAGAACAATAGCTTGTAGAAGTGTAGGCAGAATATTATACAGTTGTGCAGCTGGTGGAGTTGTGGAGTTCCATGTGTGTGATGTAGTCTCCCAGTACTATAGCCCTATACTATTTTAGCAATAGTGTGAGTGCTGATCAGCTGATTCAGGTTCTTACTTACCTACTGTATTAGATTCTGAATAACACTGGTCAACAGCAAAATTGCGACATGAGTGGTGTATACAATTTTTAATTAGTTGAGCACCCCTAACGATGAAAATGTTACTGAAAGTTGCAAGTTGCTTCTTATTACTTTCTCTGCTATGCATAGTAAGTAGAGGAAGTATTGTATTCCACCCAAAAATTTGATGTTGAAAGTTCAACAGAAATATATGTTTAGAGGGCTCCTGAATCCAAAAAAGAATTTAGAAAAATACCTGTGTGTGTGTCTGTGAACAGCATAGCTGAAAAACGAAAAGTCTGTGAAAAACTGAAGTCGGTACTTATCTTTAATGTCCTTTAGGGATGCAACGCAAAGATTTTGAAGAAAATTCCTCCACCCTAAACTACCCTTTACATGGAAAATTTTTCAAAAATTTTGATTTTCTGGAAAATGGCTCTAACAATTTTGATTAAAATGCCATACGTTTAAGACATTTTTATGGCAAATGCAATGTATATTTTGAATTTTCTGGCTATAGCCAGATAATGGGATGTAACATGTCTGTTAAATTACACTTCAGTCCCATCTGAATTGTTTTCCTGAAAGTTACAGGGAAACAAGCAATGAACATGGCAAACGTTTCCACCAACAAATATCATTCATGGAAAAACGTTACCAGGGAAAGTGAAGTGCTTTGCTTGCTGACTATTGCTGGACAGTCATCCGGGATACTCCTCAACTCAACTACAAGAGGGAAGCAAAGAGAAAGCATATTTAGTAAAGATAAGCGATAGTGAATATGTTTTACAAGACATCAGATAGATTTTCAAAGAAAAAATTACTATCTCATTTTTTGCTAATATTATTCTCAAACCACAACCAATCTAGCCATTCTTGTTGCCATATTAATGTTGTTGTTGTTGTTGTTTTCTAGTGCCTTGCATCTGGCAATGAAGCCATTAGCATTCGTGCTTTCCAATACTTTTGAACTGTAGTTTCTTCTGAACTTAATGCTTCACAGGTCTTCAAGTGTTCTTCATTCATTTCTGCTGGATCGTTACACAGGACACATATCGGTGAGGCTGAGATACCTATTCTGTAGAGATGACTTGCCAAGCAGTCATGATTTGTCAATAGTCGGAAGGCTGCAACAGCTGTTTTCCTTGGTCTCTGGGGGATTATATCTGGATTGGAAAGTAGTGTAATCCATTTTTTATCTTTGGCATTTGTTTCTATTTCTTGTAGGTATGAATGACAAAAATTTTTAATGATCAAGCGTTTTATTGAGGAATATGAGAAATTGAATTTAGACTTTTGTGTTATTGTTGTGGCTTTCTTTGCAAGTGAGTCTGCAGCTTCGTTCCCCATGACTCCACAGTGTGCTGGAATCCATTGGAGATGAACAGTCTTATTAACTTTTTGGAGTTGTGTTAACATTTTGTAGCATTCTCTAATTTTTGTTGACTTCTTTGTAGTATTTGAACATATTCCCTGAATTGCAGCTTTAGAATCCGAAAGAATTACTGCCTTGTTAAATTTATTTAAGGGAAGATTTAATAATTGTCGGAGAGCAATGTATATAGCCTCTATTTCTCCATCATAATTTGTTGTGTCTCTGCCAACAGAATGATAAAAGGAAAAATGTGAACATGTAACTCCAGCTCCAGTAAGGTTTTCCTTCGAGGATCCATCAGTATATATGTGCAGCCATTCTTCTGTGGGATACCTAGTATTGATTGTTTCCAGAGCTAGAAGTTTTTGTATTTCTTTTGGTGTGTCTGATTTACTTATTTCCTCTATTAATTCCAAATTGAAGGTAGGTTGCAATAATTCCAATGGATTTTCTCTAATAAGTAGATTTTCTCTGGTGTTAGGAATGTTCAATTTGGATTTAATCTGTGTTACCTTTTCTAGGAAACTACTATGAGTTTTAAGGATTGAAGGGGGGAGGTTCTCTTCTGTCCATTTGGAGTTTGGCAGTCGTAACATTTTCTCGTGTTGGAGCAATGCTTGTTCTTCTATTTTTGTTGTTATTGATGGGGTCCGTGTTAAGGCAAGCATGGCATCAATAGGTGTGGATTTAACTGCTCCAGTGATTAGGCGAAGAGCCTGATTTTGTATTTGTTCAAGTTTATTGATGTTAGCATTTGCTGCTGTTATTAAAGCTTCAGAACAGTACAAGAGGTTTGGTTTAATATACATTTTGTATGTTGTGTTAAGGACTCTCCTTGAGCAGCCCCATTTAGCACCAGCTAACCTTTTCAGGATTTGCCATATTAATGTTCAACTTAAGAAAAGTAACATTTCATTCATGTTGCAAACAAAAACTCAAAATTTGCTGTCCAGTGTAATCAAACCAATTTCTAATAAATGAAAAAGTAATGCCTACAGTATGATTTCTCCACCAAATACATTGGTAATACCTGCTATCTCTCGTAAAAATGCAGTCCACACCTTCAAAGTTTTGTTGTTTTTCATTTTTAGGGATCGGAGTTATATGGAAGTTTGCTGCATTCATTTTGAAACATCCAAAAAAGATTTGGATGCAAATTTAGTTATGAAAACCTCTTGGGCTTTTTTTTTAGTAGAGAAAAAATCCATTTATGGACTCCCACTGTATTGGAGGACACAGTGGGGTGTATTGACTTTGCCACTCTGGCACTACTTGACTAAAAAGCTCCACCAGATAGGAATGTTGTGGATTTTTGAGAGGATATTTTAGGATTGACTTTGTGCAATCATGCATAGCACCCACATTAGTCTTCGTTAAGTTTGTTTGCTGTTGCCTGTTGGGCGGGAGCGAGCAAGAGGTGAAGTCCTAGGCTGTAGCCATGACAGAATGCCCTGTCAGCACTAGAGTGTTTGAGGGTGAAGATAGGTAAAGAATTTTTTTTTGGGGGGGGAAGGGTGGAGGGGGGAAGGGTGGAGGGGAACATGGTGCTTATGCACTAATCCCAGCCAGGCTTGTATGAGGTTCACCTTTCGGCTATACCCACTAAATAAAAATCCCGTGTTTGTTTCGTTATCCATGTTGTCTAGGATGTTTTGCCACTGTTGCACCAGATACTTAGGTACCTGTTCTTTCCCTGGGCACTCAGGTTTCTAAATCTTTCTTGATGGACAAAGTGGCAAGTTTTCTGCCATTTTCACCTGGCGCGGTTTCACTCAGCTGAGAGCGCCTTTATGTCCGTCGGTAGCGCCTGAGTGATGTTTTGGGGGCGCTGTATGGGCACGGCTGTGTTGATAGTAAACTGAATAGCTTGCTCTAACTGTGCTACCGCGTGATTTAGTTCGGTGTGTGTGGTAATGTTCGCAGACGGCAAATTATCCGTCACTGTGCGTTAGAATAAGTTCCAGTTTGCCTTGTTGTAGTTATGATTGGGAGCTGGCGTTACCTGTTGCAACAGTCCCTCTAAGGTGATTATTAAGGGAAGGTGGTCTGAGAATAGCTCATTTTTAACGTTCAGGTTTATTCTTTTGAGGAATATGCCTGGTAATGGCAATATCCAGATTATCCGGTCTTTGATTTCTTTGGAAGGGAACAAAGGTGTGTTCGCTTGACGTATGTATTACGTAGTTAGTTATTTTTGTGCCCCAAAAGTGCATTGCCTGCTGCATTCGTTTTGTTGCAGTTTCAGATTTGGTGCTTTGCATTTAGGTCGCCCGCTATTATAATGCTGTTACTTAGTTGAAGGAATGAGTCAAGGTCTGTGGTGTCTAGGGGGCCTGGAGGATTATATTCTTCTATGATTAACACCCTGTCTTGTTTAAATGTAACAAAGGCTCCTGTGGCCTCCAGCCTACATAGCTGGGGAATTGGGTCTAAGCTGTGTGCTATGTTGCATTTAATTAGTAGTGCTCTCCCACCCCCATGCCTATCTATCGTTTCGGTAGACTAAATTGCCCGGTAAGTTAAGCCTATCCGCGTTGCTGAGGTGAGTTTCATTAAGTAAGGCTACATGTATCTGATTCCTATTTAAGAAGTCAGTTAATTTTGTCTTTTGTCATTTAATGCATCAAGCGTTCTATGTCATTAAGTTAAACGTCTCTCTAAGGTCCATTGAAGAAGTCTGGGTCTGCTAATAAGTGAAAGAAGTCAGTGTATGCTGACAGGAAGGATGTCCCCTCCGATGGACGTTCTACCAGCAGAACCTTAGGCTTGAAATTATAGCCAAATCCTTCAAGCAGAAGAAGATGAAGCAGCAGTAGTAGTACTGGCAGTGGTGACGGTGATGGGTAGTGGTGGCGGTGGCGGTGGCAGTGGCTGTGGTGGTGGTTGTTTATTCAAAGACAACTTAATCTACCTTAGCATAACTAAATATGTTAATATGCTCCAATAAGCAATGTAGAGTATTTTACATGTGCTGCTTGTTTACACATGCCCAGCAATATTCCAGACCTTAACTTCACATACAAGGAAAATGTTGTACGTTTATAATAAGGCACATGCTTCTTATTAAAGTATTAATTTCAATATTTCATCCATTTTGAAAGAGAAATAAAACTCATTCAAGTTGTTGCATAAATATGATGTTATCTCCAAGTGATTTGAGGCAAATTGGAGTTTGTTTAAATTTGTCTATTTCTTCCTTTTTTTCACATAACAGCTCCATTTTGTGGATTCTCATTTGTAAAAGAAGTTACTTTATGTGAATAACAATTCAAGTAATTGTGCATGGTCGTGGAAAAAATGATTGAGCGCATTTGGAGAGCAGAATATTTCTAAGTCTCACTTTGTATTGCAGCGTAATTTACATAAGTTGGTATTTCCAACATCCAGCCAGAGTTTATTAAGCCTCTGTGGCTTTAGTTATCATCTGTTGCACACACAAATGGGCTGTATCTTGAATCATGACTTACATTTATATTTGTTCCTGATAAAGAGAGAGGGGCAGTGTGGCAAGCAAACTATTGCTATCCATTTGAGACAGAATATTAGACCCCAATAGAAAATCGTTCATATAAATGTTTGTTAAAAGTGTATAAATATTAGAATTGTTTGTGTTTTAACAATAAAAACTATTTGCGTGGATGAATACCGCGGATGAAAATGAAAATGGCGGTGTGTCGTGTCAAAGCGATGCCAAGAAACGATTCAGTAGCGTCTATATGTTCAAGGTGATAAGACGTGTTTTGGTAGCGTGTGAACATGGAACTTTCACCAAACTTTCTTCCAGCATAAATTCTACTAAATCAAAAAAGTGTGAAGGTTTTTGAGTATTTAATATGGTGCTGAGAGTGTAAAATATCGAAGTGTTAATAAGTAAATACATTGTGATAAAGAAACATTGATATATGCATTCCATCTGTTACCACGACCCTGTAGATAGGAAACGAGTCTCATAGCACAGCCAATTCCCATAATAATCATTTAAAAACTGCACCACATTCTATCCTTCATTATCTAGTGCTTCCATGGATCACAAAAGTATATCAGTCTGATGCCACACTCATTTATATTTATACAAATAGGAGGAGCAATTAAAAGCCATTCGACCGAAAGGACCAATGACTAGTCCTAAGTCATTAAGTACCCTGAATATAATAAGTAAATCTTGTTGCTATAAAAATCAAGGTTGCTTTTATAATGCCTCATACTGAGACAGTCAAAAAGTTCCGTTATTAAGTTATAAAGAAAACATTCTATCTATTGTATCATTAAATGTGTATAAAACCATTCTCTTAAGTGTAAATAGCACAAATGTTATCCAGATGAATAGTGAAATACATTCGCATAACACAAGACAAAGTATGGACTTTCATAGAATAACAGTGAATAAAAAGAAAATAAATACTGATGCATATATTGTAGGTAGTATAGTATACAATGAATTACCTGTTGAAATTAAGTCCCGCACAAAAAACTGTTTTAAAAATAAACTAAAGCAGTATCTTATTCATAAATGTTTGTATAAAGTGGATGAACTGTAATTTGAATTGTTATAAACTACATATATTTTGTGATATCATTGCTATTATTATTACAAGCTTTTTGTATAAAATAAATTTGATCTGTATAAATTTTGTAAATATTGTAAATAGCCTCTGACAATGTCAGACACTCTGTATGAGTCGATTGACAGTAATAAACTACTACTATTACCACCATTACTACAGAGAAAGAAGACAGGTCCCTCTTCATAGGTGTTGAAACAGATCCATTTCTAACAGCCGCTGAATATAAGACTTTGTGTTTATTCCTGGATAGTGCACAGATGGTTATCAACTGTTGTAAAGATGCCAGAATTCACGGAGACATTTAAGAAAGTGCTAACCAATTTTTTTTAGCTGTTTGTTACATTTAAAAGCAACCGGAGATCAGGTCACAATATTTTTGTTTGTTTCCTAGTTTGTGAGAGCAGCAGGTAAATATTTCATATGTCCTAGAGTGGCTCTTGCATTATATAATATAATTAGATCCATGTAAACAATACTAATATGAAAATGAAAAAAAGAAAAGAAAACAACGTATGTGTTTTGCTGGATTTGAACCTACTTCCCAAAGTAACATACCAAGGTTCAAAAAGCAGTACCTTAGCATTGAATCATTTCTACCATGGAGTAATATTTGCTCTTAATGATTATTTATTTATGCCAACAAACTTACTGTTGGTGTTTTTAAACATACAAACTGTGTGTGGGCCAAAAGTTTTGCTCTGAGTACAGAACTATAATGGACAGTTCAACTCTTAAAGTTTGGTTTACTTATGAGCATTTACTGTGCAAGTTAGTGAGGAATGGTTCTTTTAATTGTTTTCTTATTGTATTATACCTATATTATAGTATAATAAGGCCGCCTCCGTAGCGCAGCTGGCAGCGCGCTTGCCTGTGGCGCGGAGGACCCGGGTTCGATCCCCGGTACCAGCATGGGGATTTTATCCCCTCTGGGAGGTCTGGCACAGGGTGCACTCAGCCTCGTTAGGTCCCAGGGGGACCAATTGAGGAGCTACTTGATGGAGAAGTAGCGGCCCCAGGTCAAGAAGACCGCATAACTGGCCGGGAGGGCTCGGGGCGCTGACCACGTCCCACCCTCCAGTACTGCACCTCACCAATGACGCCTGTAGTGGGCAGAGGTGGGGGACGCAGTGGCTGGGCGGTAGGCCTTGGCCCTTCGTGGGCTGTCGCGCGGGGTTTACATTACATAGTATAATAAAGTGTCTTGCCTTGCTGTGTATAACTGTGACTTGTAGCATAGCACACATGGATGTGTGAGCTAAGCTCTGTTAACTTTGTGTACTTCTGTGAGACTGAAGTGTTACAGAGCTTGATAATTTTTTCCATGACTGTACACTTATGTGTTATTATGGGTGAATAGACTGTTCTACACAATTTAACAGACTGTTACATAACACTTTAAAGGCTTTACACTCTTCTTCATCATCACTCATAATCAATTATTAATATTACACAAATCTCACCATTGACTAACATGTATTTTCTCTTTGATACTCATGTTGACCACTAGTGTTGTAGCAATGGTTTTGTGCTGCTGTGGTTATAAGTTACTTTTTTGGCTTACAAAAGATAGTCAATATTATTTAGGTGAGATTCTTTGTATATGCCTTGATGTCCTACCAATTTTCAGAAACAATGCTATAATCTTAGAATCTCTGACTGTTGTGACATGCAGAAGCAATTTATACTGTTCATAATCTTTGCACTGTATGTGATGTGACTATCAACAAGAATCCTCGGTTATTCTCTTATCATGTATATGCTTTATGAAGCTTTTTAACAGAAGTGCAACAGACCTTTCTGTGCATACAAATGGAGCTGTCTGAAGACATCTACTTCTGGTAACTAATTCCAATTTTTACAAAAGGCTTACCATAATGTAACAGGTTTAATAACTTTATCTAAATCAATATTCTTTGTCTTGAAAATAATGAATCTTTATGTTGATGATATTTATTTTATTGCATTTCAGATCATGTTTAAAGATCATGGTTCCACAAGATTAACTGACAGGAATGCGAATAAATTTATAGTTGCCCTTAATCGGTTGACAAATAATAAGAACTTGGTTTTACAAGTAGAATCGATGGAATTACTTGCATTGGTGCTAAATAGTAACAAAAAGGTAGGTAATTAGCCATGTAAGATACCTGCCTATCTTACAACCATAATAACATAAAAACAAAAACAAAACTAAACAAACTTTAATTAAGTTTTAGGAAACCTTTAATTCACTGATTTGTTTATGTCATTAACTTACCTGGAAGAGAATAACATAAAATGCATCAATAAAACTATGTTAACTGAAAAACATATAGCACAGATACAGCCCTTTAATTAGGCTGGTACTCACCAATTCTCAGTACCGGTTATTATAGAATTGTCTGAAATGAGTACTAGGAGTTCTGAAACTTGCAATGTGCATTGATCTTACAAGACCATTGATATTTACTTGTTTGAATAAAATTCTAATAATTTACTGATCAGAAAATAAACTTATAATACTTATTGGAGGGGAGACGATAGTATTGAAGAAAGAGATTTATTTCTGCTGCATGCTGTATGTAAAAGAACAGGATTTTACTTGAAAATTATCTTGATCATTGATACTAAAATTGTACTAGGTTATTAAGTCTTATGCAGGCTCCATTCATGTTATTCTTATCAAGCTTACATGGTACATATATTCTACAAACAATGATTTATTTTTGTAGGACAAAAAATAGGATATCAAAGATCCACTTTAATGCTTATTTTATATATTTAAATGTGTCATTGAAAGACTGTTCCTGTTTCTAATTTGATTTTTGTGCATTTCTACATTGGTACTATATTTTTCTGTATTTTCTCCTTCACTATGCATTTATTGTTTATCTAATTCTTACATTTCCATTCTAGTATAATAAATGTAATGTATAATATTTGAATGAATGTTAAGGTTCTTTCTCATACTTATCATTATTGCAACATTTAACTCTTGTCTTTCAACAGTGAAATTTGTAGTTATAAGAGAGTTGTTTAAGATATAATTCATGTAATAAGGACATCATATGAATTTACTATCATTTGCAACAATAGACAACTGAAATGATTTCAGAGTCTTTAAAAAGTTAATTACAAAGGTGGATCAGAAAGTCACACACAAACATTTTTGTCTGCCTTGGTAGTGGGGCTGGAATGTTGAAATTTCACCAGCATATAGTGTGAAGTTTTTACTACAGATTCTATTTGTTTTTCATGTGCAGCTCTAGCGAGTGAAGTATGAACTGTGCAACAAGGATGGCAACTGTGAAGAGCAGCGAAGTGTAGTGCAATTTTTGTGGGCTAAAGGCCATAATCTGTGTGAAATTCACAGTGACATGCTTTGGGGTTGACTGTATGGACCATAGCAATGTTTCTCTCTGATGTGGATTCTTCAAAGATGGCCATGATAACCTTTGTGATTTGCAAAGTTCTAGATGGCCGATAACAGCTATAACCTCACAGAATGTCACAACCATTGAGGTGGCAATTTTGAAAATTAACTACAGGTGCAAACACTGTACAGTTCAGATCTTGAACTGTCACACTTTCATCTACTTAGTTCCATGAAATAATTCCTGGCTGGTCAACACTTTGCAACAGATGCAGAAGTGAAATCAGCAGTCTGCAGATGGCTTTATTATGTACAATTGAACCGACTTCTATGAACATGGTATAATGAAGCTGGTACCATGATGGGAGAAATGTATTGAGAAAGTTGACAGCTACATAAAAAAGTAGCTAAAAGATGTCAGTTCATTTGTACATTTATATAGTTTTTAACCTACCAAGCCTTTTTTTTTAAAAAAATGGGTGCATTACTTTCCAGTCCACCCTCGTATTTGTGAGTGAATTAACATCATCAATGTAATACTTAGATTCACATAATTAGTACTCAAACTCAGGAGGTCTTACTGCTCAGGAGGTCTTACTGATTCTACAATAAAGATATATGTTACACAGACATATAATTTTAAGAGGTTGAAACAGAAACTGAAAAATTCAACGCCATAGCCGGGATTTTAACCACAGATCTGCCACTTATCGAGCGGCTGCTCTAATCATTAAGCTACCATGGCCAACTTAATATCGTACTGGCAAGTTGGCCATGGTAGTTTAATGGTTAGAGCAGCCGCTTGATAAGCGGAAGATCCGTGGTTCAAATCCCGGCTATAGCATTGAATTTTTCAGTTTCTGATTCAACCTCTTAAACATTGTCCACACACGGCTTGTGTGTTTAAAAACACCAGCAGTAAGTTTGTTGGCATAAATAAATAATAATAATATAATTTCAAACTAACCTTTTATGATTCCAGCAATCCATGATATTTGCCAAGGGTAAAGAAAACTTTGAACATATTGTCAACATTGCAATAACAGGGAGTCGTCAGGTTCAGAGAGCTGCACTAGTTCTCCTTAGTGTAAGTGGTATGCTCTTATACAAAACTAAAATACGTCATAAAAATTACATTCTTGGTAATAATGCTACATAAACACAATAAGAATAACAATACCAATAGTAATAGTAGTAGCAGTAGTAGTAGTAGTAATAGCAGTAGTAGTAGTAGTAGTAGTAGTAGTAGTAGTAGTAGTAGTAGTAGTAGTAGTGATGGTGATGGCGGTGGTGGTGACTGTGGCGGTGACGGTGATGATGATGATGATGATTGGTTTTTGCTTAGTCAAAACAGATTTTTTCCTAAATTTTAATAGTTTACACTCAATGTCTTATGAAAGTTTGGATTATATATTTTAACAGTAGTAAGCTTAACATTTTAAGTGTTACTTATTGTCTGCACTTAAGGAATAGGAGCATTTGAAGTATTGTTAAATTCAATTCTAAATTTGAGAATTTCACACCATTTTGATTTGAACATAATGAAGTTTTTGCCAAACAGAACTTTCTTATCCCAATTAAGTGTATACAGAAAAATTAAAATTTAATGCTTCAATACATAAATTTAAATGAAAAACTAAAACTTTTTAAAGATAGAACATCATGCAGTTTTAAACCTAAACTGAGTGCAAATGACCTAGTTGTCAACAGACCCTTAAATTCCACTCACTCACTTCACTTCACTCTGCCTCGCCTTGTCTTGCCTCACTCACTCTCTCACTCACTCACTCACTTAAACCTAAATAACAATAACATATAAGAACCATGATAATTATGGACCTTAGCTATCCTATAAAATAGAAATTAACATTTCAGTGGCTCTGTTGGTATGTTGGTAGTGAACATTTAAAAACTGAATACTGGACAACTGCAGCATAAAGGTGTTTGGTTTTTGACCTTGATAGTAGCACTCATATATCTCCATGCACCTTTGACAAATAGTCAATTATACATGATATAAATGCAATTGGTATTACTTCAGCTTCCAGTTCATGATATATAAGTGAATGTTAACAGAATTAAGTAATCAAAAGTGAAGTTATGAATTTGTAATTTCTGCTTGCAATACAGCAAGTGCTGGGACCTTGGAATGATTCAGGACATTTTCCATATAGTAATAATAAGTTTTTTACTCTATGCAATATTTTAGCTACAGATTCTTCTGCTAAGCTTTTTTTTTAATCATAAAAGCACTATAGATTTCAGAAATTAAGCTTCCTGTCTTATTAGCAGATGCAGAGCAAGTGCCCACTTGTCTTCTTAGAAAGGTTATGTTACTTGTTTATACTGCTTGAGTAATTTTTGAACCCACTAGTTAAATTCATATTTCTTTCCAGCAATCTAAATAGGCACTGCACATATAAGGATAACATCTTAATATGAATTTAACATAGACTTTCATTGACGATTTTCACCAATAATAACTGAGCTCATTTAAGAGCAAATCAAGGCATTCCATTACTTATTTCCTTTTGCTGCTCTTTTTTTGAAGCATCAGCTTGTAGTTTCTTTTTTTTATGTGCTTTACTCTCCTTTATAACTATTTTTATGACTGCCTTCTTTCAATCATGATATCATCCAAATCTTCAGAGACTGCTGAGATATAAATTTCCATAGCTTCAGTTTCTTCTTTCTTTCCATCGCTAAGTGAGCTACATTATAGGTATTTCTCGTTATTCAAGTTTTATAAGATTTCTTCACCAAGGTTTAAAGTATTAAAAATAATTAATCTTAGTTTATCTTGAAAATTTGTATCAAATGTGTCAGTTGCATAGCAAATGATGTTTCAAGTGTAGCTTTGTTTACCAAAATGTAATTTATAATGTTGCAACTAGAGTTACAATTCATTTTAAACATGTTTAATAATTTTTGAGAGGTAGAACTGGAACTTAAAAATTCAATGCCACAACTGGGATTTGAACCACAGACCTTCCGCTTACCGGGCAGACACTCTAACCACTTTGCCCACACATGACTTGTGTGTTTAAAAACACCAACAGTAAGTTTGTTGGCATAAATAAATAATGTTTAATAATTCTGTATAAGTTGTTAGGAACTGCCTATTCTTTCAGTAACTTCTTCTTTTGTAGACAGAATATTATTGTTATCATAAGAGGTTTCAGCAACTATACTGATGTCAACATTATCTCCATAGTTGTTCTTAATATATCATAATTTGATGACACTTCTCTTGTATGAGCTACAAAGATTTGATAACATAGATATGATTTGATAACACGCTGATTACCTCTGGACATTGTAAGAAAGCCTCCACAGGCAGAAACAATCATCAGATCTGTATTTGTAGCTTGCAGATTATGAAAAAACATATCTACCACTTTAATACCACAATTAACATAACACTTCTTTAAAATTGTAATTGTTCTTGTAGAAAATTTGGATTATTCTGAAAATAATGATCAACAGTGATATTTTTATATTGGAGTAGTATGTAAAGCACTTGATGAATAATAAAATAGTAAAAACAGAAGCTTCAGATCTTGCACACAATTCCTTATCTTCTATTTGTGTAGCATATGATCACTAAGCAAAGTAAATTCAGAACTTTATTACAAGATTCCACAAAAAATGGAAAATAAGTAAGCAAAGGAAATACAAAGCTAGAATGTATTTTTGATAGCTTTTTCTGTTTCTTACAAAAGTGGTGTTGAGCACAAGCACTGCAGAAAGAAGATATTGCTGTGAAGGAAGCTAAAGCAGGGCTGGGGAACTGGTACTTTCTGAGTACAGCCTGCTCATGACCTTGCAGTGATAACTGTATGTTTAGCAGGCAAAAGAAATAAAGGTCGCTTGTGCTATCCTGGGAGTTGCCCAAGCCTGAGGTAAAGGTGTCTTCTCTGTGAGTTAAATTCACACAGATGCTTCTTCTGTAAATGAGTTCACATCAGAGTATATTTGTGCGTACATATTTGGTTTACCACATAGAACTTTGATATTACAGATTTAGGTTATTCTGAATCCAATAATACCAAAAGTGCAAAATAAATAAGAAGGGACATTTGGTATTGTCAAAACATGAACAAAGTACACATATGTAAAACTTAAATAGAAACATTTATTTTATTTTTTAATCTAGACTATTGTAACTATCTTCAAAGTGTAACTTCAATATGTTATAGTCTGAATCCATAAACATTTTAGTTGGATCTCAGTTAACTTAGGTCACAGTTCTATTAACAATTAGTTTGTATATTTCACCTGAAATTTCACATAGTCCTTTTGGTCTTTTAATGTCATTTGTATGCTCATGTATTCAATTCAATTTTATTCACCATTTTATTTCTATACAGAAATATTGGTTTCATAAAGGTGCAATACAAACAGATTCTAAGGACAATAATCATCTTGAAGATAGTCATCAATACAGCATATCTTAAATAATTTACAGGAATTGATGAATAGACATAGTACATTATATAAGATAGTACAAAGTATATTATAAAGGAAAAGCTTATAAATTAGTTTAGAGGTATTCTTCCACTGAATAAAAACAACCCCAAGTTAGGAAGTTCTTTACCTCTTTCTTAAAAACTGCTAGGGTTTCTACTTCTTTTAAAAATGTGGGGAGTTTGTTAAATAATATGATGCCATTATAATATAAACTTTTTACACATAGGTTCTTTTATGACCTGTAATTGCAATTTACATTCATGTCTTGTAATGGGCGATCCAAAAGACTCTCAACCGGCTGCATTGTGTTTTGCCTGTATGTGCCCTCGATGCTCATCGCCGTCTGCCGCTGTCATAGAATAGTATGGATGAAACCATACATTTTTAAAACTACTTTTAAAGGCTTTACTTACCAATGTTATTAAAGGAGATGCTAAAATTGGCCACCGTTGTTGTCCATATGTTTATGCACCTCTTTAGGAAACTATCCATCACTTGCCATAGTTCAGGTTGAGAAATGCTGGCAATTTCCTAGCAGATGCTTTGTTTTAATTCTTCCAGGGCATATGGGTTTGTCATGCACACTTTATGTTTTATGCAAAATAGGCCATTTCAATTATATCCAGATTAATTGAAGGTAGGCAGATTTTCAGCCTTTACCTCTTTGTAATCATTCACCTCCACATTTTCTTTTTTCAAATTTATATGTTAAATTATTGAATTGCCATACACTATAGCACTTTTACACTCTTCTTTAGTTTCTGTCTTAGAGTTTCCACTTACTTAAGTCTTCTTTTTTTTCACCTTCTGCTTCCTCATAATTTGGATTTGCCCAATTGTATTTTGATGCTTGTTTCTTCTTTCTTACTAGTACTTCTTATCTATTTGAAATAAATATGCCATTTGAGTTCAAACTTGCACCCATTTACATTCTCTGTTTGCGATCGTTGGCTTCATAAAGTTTGTTTCTTCCAATGGTTCTCTTGTTTGCAATTTTAGTTCTTTCTCTGATTTTATTTGTGCTATTTCTTCTTGAGCATTTTTAAGCTCCCTGTTTAATAATTTTATGATGATCTGTGGAGATGCTATTGTTTCAAGTTTTAGTGAATCATATTCCTTTGCAGTCTACTTCTCTTTTCTAGCTTCCAAGTGTGTACAATATTTACAACTCACTTCGCTTTCCTGTCTCCTTACAGTGTTTGTTTCTCCTTTCTTGCTGATTTCAATTATTTTGTTTACCCTGTTTTGCATCATATTTGCTCTATGTTATGGGGCATTATTGTCCTTTAAGAGGAACTATGGGCTTCTGTAATATACTACTTTGTCCAATCTTCTGATGTTCCCTCAATGCTGTCTTCATTTTCCCAGTTAGATAAATCACTATATTTATGATTTTTATTCTTCTCTGATTTTTTGTTACCTTTTTATCCCTAATTTTTTCTGTTCTCTGTACACTATTACAGCAGGCAGTGGGCAGCTCGTGGATTTAACAGATAGCATGCTGCATGCTCATACAATGGTAATATAAATGTACTCACCTGTTTCTGATTATTATAGCAGTAAATTGACTCAGCAATTTTTCATGCCAGCAAACATGTTGATGACCTTGGTGTTGAAGTCTTGGATGCTCGAAACTAGATTCTTTTCTACAGAGAGCATGGCGAGTGTTGAGTGTCAGTCCTGCTTCATTGTGTTCCTTAGGAAGCACTTGATCTGCTTTAGTGAAGAGAAGCAATGCTCCAGTTCTTCTGTAGTGGTAGGGATGGTGACAATTCTCAGGAGATTTGCTATTTCATCAAAAGCTTCAACCAGATTGTTTGAATAGAGCACCTTAAGTAGTGGTAATGCCCCATTCCCATGATGAAATTCTGGCCTTTCATCAATAATTGAAAGCTCTGATTTTAGTTTGTTCCTGTTTAGCATGGGATGTCATTGCAGCCAAGTCTAGAATATGCTCTGGAAAAGTCTTGAATATTCTTCAATTGTGTCTAAGAGCGTACAAACATCAAGATGACTGACAGATTAATGATAGAAACCCATTTAAATGATATTGTTAGTAACATTGTTCAATACTTCTGTAATTTAAATTTAAGTGTTAACCCTAATGAATGTGAAATAATAAACTTTGGATTCAAAATTATAAATAATCCACTACAATTAAAAATTGATACAGAGGTAGTAAAAAGTGTGGACGAAACACAGTTACTAGGGATTGTTTTAGATAATAAGCTCACTTATAACTCGCAAACCAACAAGATAGTAGCTAATGTTAGTAAAAATCTATATGTCTTGAGGTGCCTACAAAACTCTATTCCTATTTCTACTGCACAAACTATTTACTTTGGGCTTATCCACTCCTTTTTGTCATATGGAATTGAACTATGGGGAAATACTTGTACATCTAAACAAAATTTTCAAAGAATATTTGTATTACAAAAAAAGGCTATTAGGTATTTAGGGTGTCTAAGGTACAACAGATCATGTAAAAGCACTTTTATTCTGCTGAAAATCCTTACATTACCAAGCTTGTTCATCTATAGAACCATTTTATATTTAGTTGAATTTAAATTCACAATGAAAAACATATCAGATGTTCACACATATAATACCAGGAATAATCAATTACTAAATCTTCCCAGAACCAGATTACATTTATCAGAGAGGGTCCCTAGTTATATGGGAGCGAAGTTTTAATATGCTTTGTCTGAACATCTAAAATCATATGAAAATTATAATACCTTTAAAAATGGGATAAAAAATTATTTAATAACCAAAGCTTTTTACAGTATTGAAGAATACCTAAACTTATAGATCTTTTCTATGATGTGTTTGATTATATTAATTGTACTTTTAACTTCTTATCTACTTATATTGTATATACTATGTAATCACTAAATTCTTTCCCATTTATGTATCTTATGACATACCTTTTTATATCATGTTATGCATTGACTCATGACAAGGTTTAATTGTGAATTCCACTGTATTGAACTTTACAAATATAAATAGATATTGACTCAAACCAGCATTTCGTCTCTATTGTAATGCGATTGCACACCTCTTTAACATCAGCAATTTTGTTGCAATCCCTTCGCTTCCGCTTAAAGCCATGTTCATCTTCGTCAGTAGAGGCAGTATCCAGGTTCTTGCATAGTCCATTGATCATCTGCACAGGATGGAGAAAAATGCTCTTGCTGATTTGTTTTGCAAAGCAAGTTTTTCCATGATGGGCATAACAGTGTACAAAGTATGCCAGATGTTAATGTTCTCTTATTTTAGATTGTAGACCATTTTTCATTCCCTTCATGACAGTAGTTCCATCAAATGTTCGTGCAATGATTTTGTTTGGTGTTGACTTACAATGACTATTTAACTCTGTAAGCAGACTTTTTTTTTTCTTTACCTGATTACCTTCCCCTTATGTAGAACTTAAACCCCTGAGACTTATAAGCCTGTGCCTAGGGTCAGATGCCTGTCGAGGAGCAGAGGAACCTATGGATCGGACAGTGAAGACCTGGAAGCGGATGGTCAGCCAAGTACGAGGTATGATAGTGAGGAAGAGGATGATATGAAATGAGAGCGAAATCGATGACTGGAAAGGTGATAATAGTGCAATTGGTGGAATGAGTGTGGGGGAAGCCAGAGAGCTCAGAGAAAACCTGCCCTGACACCACCACAAATACCACATACTGGTCCCTAAGATCGAACCTGGACTGCTGTAAGCAGACACTCGCAAAATTCTATGGCAGTCTGTCCATTAGGCTAAAAAAAGCCCAAACCTTTCGTAGGTATCACCGTTAATCTCGTATCAATATACAAGAACTAATTGCTGATGCTCTGACATATCTGTAGTCTTGTCTGCCATTAAGGCTACAAATTTTGTCTCCTTTAGTTCTTTTATTTTGTTGTGGTAGACGTCCAGCATGCATTGTAACAGATCATTTTATTATTTTTGACATTTTACTTAGCAGTGGTACTTGCTTCCATATGATTGTTTACAGTACTGTCGACACTAGCTAGTAAGTTAATAAGTTCTAAAGATATTCCAGAATTTTCAGGTTCTTTTGTCTCATCGTGTCCCCTTAATGCACCACACAGCTTAATGCAGTCTATTATTTTCAATAAAATGTGCCTATTTCTTTTGATTTCCTCCTTTTTTAGGTTAAGAGACTCACTATATGCAGAACTGAGCTGTATAACAATGTTTACTGCACCAAGAGAAGTGAGATCAAGAACGTTACTCAAGTGTCTCCTACTCGATATATGCTTATTTGCATATTCATTTAAATGACCTAGGTTCTTTATGCCATTTATTTACCAGGAATCATTACTTCCGAACAACAGGCAGGGAAAGCACAAAAGAGCATTTCAAATTTCACAACCGCATATCCAAGAATATTTCACAAAAATATCACTATGAAAACATCTTATTAAGTACCAGTAACTTTTCTTTCATTGACTGTCTGAGCAATGCTAATATCAGGAGTAGGTCTTCCAAGTGTTTTAATGTTGATTTTTTGTTCAAAGGATCAAGTAGAGATATAAGAGAGTGTCTACTGAATTCATTTCTGTGAGTTTTATTGAACACAGGTACTTGAGAGGAGAATGTGCAAGCAAGTTGACTAGTGGAACATGCATTACTGACTGCAGTACGGTAGAATGCTGTGAAGCCAGAGTACGCAGGGAAAGGGAGAGGAAGGGCGAACCTGTAACATTGCTATCTCACAACGCTCTTCTGTGTTGCTGTGGATGACAGACGCTGCATCTGTCCAGCACACTGTAACTCATATTATACATTATCAAAGCTTGTTTACAACTTGTAAAGTGTTGTAAAATATTTAAAGTTGGTTATTTCTGAAATTGTTTAGCGTGCTGCAGCACAGTTGCATGTATAGAGGAACCGCCCCTGACAGCAGGTCATTCCCTCACACTCCACCACTTTACAAATGCTACAAGATCAGATCTAAATCAGTCTCAGAATGCCTATAAAATGTTATTAAATGGTAAAATTCAAAAGGCTGGGTTCATACCAAAATATAAAAGAACTGAGGGTAACAAAAAAGCAGACACCTATGCATAGAAAGGATCCTCAGTAACTCCAACTAGATCCAAGTTAGTTTTGGGAATTACCTAAAGCTCCATGAAGATGTCCATACATTAATGGATTACATAATACCACCAAGTGTATTGGATCAGGACAGAAGGGAATAAGCAGAGTAAGCAAATTATAGATAAGCTTTCACTGTTTGTAACTTCTGTGACTTAACAGAATCTAAGTGAGATTAGCAGCTGGTCTCTTAATGGTCCATTGCAATCTTAGGAAACTCCTGCATACAATTAGAAAATGTCCTGAATGTTCCATCTGCAGACTATGTAATGAAGAAGATAACACAACTTCTCACATTGTCCTAAAATATGTATTTTAGCTGATAAGATTTTGCAACCTGTTTAGGATTACCAACTGAAAGGAAGAACCTCCCAACAGTAAGCTAGTTAATAATCATCTAGCTGCAATAAATAAGTAGCATGGGTTCTTTCTAACCTAAAGCTAATGAATAATTAAAATAATGCAATTAAACGTATTTTAAAGTATTATGACTAGACCTCAGACTTTTAGTTCCTAAAAATCTGGCCTACTGATCCCAAGGTCACGGGTTCAAACCCAGCCCAGCTCGATGGTTTTTAAGTGTGCTTAAAAATGACAGCTCCATGTCAGTAGATTTATTGGCATGTAAAAGAACTCCTGCGGGACGAAATTCCGGCACACCGGCGATGCTGATGTAATCCTGGCGATTGACAGCGTCATTAAACAACAAAATCATTTTTTTTATTTTACTACGTATGTTTTGTCCACAAAAATAAATAACTAAAATTGGACACTTGTAGAACTGGAAATTCATTTTCATTCAAGAACCATATTTTCTCTTTACAGATATTAAAAGAATATCCTGTAACATAATGCAAATATGATTACGGAATATTTTCAATTGCATATGCTGAAATATAGTAGCAGTTGATTAAGAAATACGAAAGTCTTTAAAGGAAATTTGAAAAATACTTGCTATCCTTATAAGTGGACACTATGATTTCACACCTATATGGGGAAAAGAGCATTGGAACTCATACATTACCAAAATGGATATGTTAAGGCATATACTTGTGAATGGAGGTCTGTGATTCATATTCCATATGAACTGCCTTCTCTCACTAAGGGTTACACCAGGTCTTCCTCATTCTCATAGCTAGCAAATGCCAGAAGGTACCCTAAAAACTTAGGCTTGGAATGTATCCTTCCCAAAGTTCCCAACTCAATTATCATTTTGTATATCATAAATGTTCACCATCTCTGCTACTGTATACAGTAAGAACAGAATAGTACTACTCTACTACTACTACCACCACCACTACTACTATTACTGCTACTACTACTGCTACTGCTGCTGCTACTACTACTGCTGCTACTACTACCAGTACTACTACTACTACTACTACTACTACTACTACTACTACTACTACTGCTACTAACTACTACATTATTTTGGTTTCTTGCAGGTGTTTTTTGGTGAAGAATGGTATATACCACCAGTTTTGCAGCAGAACAGGCTCTTGCTCAGGCGAACACATGAGTATCTCATGAAGAAGAACATAGAAGTTCAATTGATTAATGATATATAACTGTAGTATTATGTACTGAGACGTTATATGGGAGTAGCAAATTATTATTAAACTTTTATACATAAATTTGTCTCACATTTAATACATAATGTTTCTTTTAACCTAGAACTGCCGGAGCTAGTTATATACTTAGAACCATCAGAGCAGTAATTTTGATAGCTGCTGATGTCCTAGTTAGGAGATCTCTGTGCTTTACATTAGCATTATTTTCAATGCAAATTATTACAACACTAAATAACCCTATTCTAAATATAACTTTAGCGAGAATTTGTTAAAAAATAAATCTTTATATTGTGATGCCACCGAGGGCAGCAGCATCAAGAAGGGCTTGAAGCCGGGCTGCTTCACACAACTGGCATGCAACAAAGGCACTCAAGATCAAGCTATCCCAGACCACTCACGCGAGCAAACACGTGACAACAATCAGTGTGGAATTACAAAGGATTTGCTAGAACTTTTGAGAATTTTCTGGCTGCCTGCAAGTTGAGAAAAAGGAGCATTTTCAGGAAAGATCTGGCTATGTCATCGCCAGTATAAAACTTGCAGAGCGCATGAGGGAGGTAGCTTTTTAGTTTTAGTGTATGTGTCAGCTGCCTGTGTACAGTCGTCATGACAGAATCGGCACGTCATGAAGGAAGATAGTGAAGGAGCTAATGAACGTTGAGTGGTTGTATTTTTTTTGTAGTGTTTAACGCCTGCTTCTACTACTACGGCACCGAGGCGGTGACATTGATGATACATGAAGATGGAGCACCGGTGGAATGAGATAGTGGGGGAAACTGGAGAACCCGGAGGAAACCCGCCACAGCACCACTTCGTCCACCACAAATCCTGCATGCGGTTGCCTGGGATCAAACCCGGAGTGATTGTATCGTCAGAGTTAGTTTTTATAAGTAAGAGAAAGAACTGAAAAAACGGAAAATTGAGTCTTAAAGATACAAGAAGAAAACAGTTGTGAGCTGTAATATGCTGTCAGTGATAGAAAAATGTGAAATGCAATTGTAGGTGTATTGAGAATTGAAAAAAAATTCTCAATAAAAACTTGTGAGCAAAATATCAGCTGCAAATCTTGCGGCCAATGGGTGTAAAATATGACAATGTGTTGCTTCTGCTTACAGATCCTGCAGCATATATGTAGAAAGTTACCCAAGGTCTAAGTCAGACGCCTGCAAAATAGGAACTCTAATGTCATTAGGAATACTGTAAAGTCTGTTTACTCAACGCATGTGCAGTTTTGCCACCTCCTTTGCGGAACCCTGATAATTGTTTTACAATACAGGTCTTTCCTCTTGAGTTGTTTCAGGCAGAGTTGCAACATCTTTGTAGCTAATGAAAGAGAAAAGAACTGGAATTCAGAATTTTAGCAACTGAGACTCCACGTGGAAGCCACATGTAACTGTCACTTCCTTAAAATCAGGGTTGCTATTGGTCTTCAAGGACAGGGAGAGAGGTTTGCTTTTTTTGAAATGCTGAGATGGATTTATGACAATCATTAGTTGTGAGTAGTGCACACTTTCTTTGTGACCCTACTGCACATGTGTTGGCTAAGCAGTCTCTACCACACAACAGTAGGTGGGTTCAGAGGAACGGTGAAGTAGATGGGTTGGCAGTGCAGCACTCTAAATATCTATAGTGAAATGAGCACGTGAATTTACTTTACTAAACTAGGAAGATCTACAGAATTGTCACAGGTAGCTATTTTTAAATGAAGAGAAAGATATTCATCAGAAATGCAACAACTTTTATTTTATTTCACTCTTTGATGTTCACATAAGTATGTTGAGCCAAACATAATAGCAAATTGATAGCAAATGATCTGAGGCATGTATATTCTGAAATTGGTAAACTTTTAAAATTTTCTATACCAATCAGACCTTGGCACTATTAATGTATCTATTTATTTATTTCTTCTTCTTCTGCTCCTCCTTCTCCTTGTCCTTCTTCCCCTTCTCTGTCTCTGTCTTCTTCTTCTTCTGCTTCTTCTTCTTCTGCTTCTTCTTCTTCTGCTTCTTCTTCTCCTTCTCCTTGTCCTTGTCCTTCTCCTTCTCCTTCCCCGTCTCCGTCTTCTTCTTCTTCTTCTTCTTCTTCTTCTTCTTCTTCTTCTTCTTCTTCTTCTTCTTCTTCTTCTTCTTCTTCTTCTTCTTCTTCTTCTTCTTCTTCTTCTTCTTCTTCCTCCTCCTCTTCCTCTTCCTCTTCCTCTCCTTCTCCTCCTCCTCCTCCTCCTCATTATTATTATTATTATTATTATTATTATTATTATTATTATTATTATTATTATTATTATTATTATTATTATTATTATTATTATTATTGTTGTTGTTGTTGTTGTTGTTGTTGTTGTTGTTGTTATTGTTATTGTTATTGTTATTGTTATTGTTATTATTATTATTATTATTATTATTATTATTATTATTATTATTATTATTATTATTATTATTATTATTATTATTATTATTATTATTATTGTTATTGTTATTGTTATTGTTATTGTTATTGTTATTGTTATTGTTATTGTTATTATTATTATTATTATTATTATTATTATTATTATTATTATTATTATTATTATTATTATTATTATTGTTATTGTTATTGTTATTGTTGTTATTATTATTATTATTATTATTATTATTATTATTATTATTATTATTATTATTATTATTATTATTATTATTATTATTATTATTATTATTATTATTATTATTATTATTATTATTATTATTATTATTATTATTATTATTATTATTATTATTATCATCATCATCATCATTATTATCATTATCATTATCATTATCATTATTATTATCATCATCGTCATCATTATAATTATTGTTGTTGTTATCATTGTTGTTTTGCATTGCTCTTAAAGGTCCCAAGCAAAAGTTGAGTAAAGAAGGAATCTGATGTTTTCCCCATGAGGCATAATGAAACATGCTTCTTTCCACTCTTTTTAATAGACATATGCACATTTGCTTGGGTTCTCTACTGGTTTAGAGACTGCCATTATACTGTTTGCTGTAGTAATACACAGTCCGTACTTGAGTGCTGTGTTCAGCTGTTTGTAGTTTCATAACATGACTGTCAACATTCCCCCCCTGAACTTTCAGGGCTGTAATCATGATTGCCGCTTTGCAGATCACTAGTCTAAGTGTAAGTTTCCCAAATACGATTTATGTAACTTGCGTCGTTCACACTCTTCATGGATTGTGTGAAGCAATCCAAACCCTTTAGCCTAATGTGAACAAGCTAGTCTCTAATTGGAAAAAAGTGTTTATAAGAGCTCCTTCATGGATTGATACTTTAAAAAATATTAATTCAATCTTCATTGCCTCCTACACCACACCAATAGTCACGTGCTATGGTACCTGGCTTAAAGCCATGGTATATTATGCAAATCATTTAGAAGGACTTGGATCAGTAGTAAATAAAGTGGACAAAGAAGATGTTTCTGCAGTTGAAGTTATCTAGAATTTAATACAGGATACTAATTTAAAATGTGCCTTGGCCTTCATATCTCCCAATTTTGATTTCTTGATTCATTCAATGAGTGAAGTAGAAACTTCTGTTGGCTTATTAAGTAAGTAGTTCAGTCAAAGAACTACAGTGTGTTGAAAAACAACTTTACACTATCTGAAGTTCAAAAAGAAAGAAATTTTGGGCTTTGTTTGAGAAAAACAATGGCTACCAAACCTCAGTAAAGTGGCTCAACTTTTTCAAGGCTAACACATAAGTGAACTTAAAAATGTGTCTGTTAGCAACACTTCCTTCTTTAAGTATGCAATTGTGAGGTGTGGAGCATTCATCTTCCCAATGTAAGGCATTACTCAAAGATATTAGGTAAGGCTTTTGATGCGTGATATGGAAATGGCACTTGTGCACTGCGGCTCTAACAAAATCTTTAAATCTAACGTTTAGTTGCAAATTGTTGAGTTTCAATAATCATTGTTCTATAAATTAGATTTTTCTTGTGTTTTGTTCTATTTTTTTAATATTCTTTCAGTTTTTAGGACATATTTTTAAAACATTAGCACATAAAAATAAATATTTTGAAGCTTTTAGTACATAAAAGTTCGGGTCCTATTTATAATTTTATTTATTAACAGTAGTACGTTTTCAGGTTGGTTAGCACCTCTAAGTAAGCGTGACACGGAAGCATGACGCAGTGTCTTCCGCAAGGCCAATAACTTCACAATATCTAGGTCAGTAGGTCACGCTTGGAGTATGAAGCAAAACGAATAGTCTATGCGACAGGCGTTGTTCGTTTCGCGGCGCAGTTAAGGCCATGCAAAAACATCAGATAGTAAACTTTGCGATTCTTTTGTGGGAAAACGGTTAGGCGAAAGGAAAAATAACTAACACACGGAAGTGGATACATACTAAGATACCAATTATCAAATATCTGCATTTATACCCCTAACAACCTATATCTTCAAAATAATCGCTAAAATATTGGTATCTTACGTTTTTGTGTGAGAGTTAAAAAGCGTTGGCCTCTAACGGTTACTCTTCGCGCATTTTCTAATGTATTGTCTGAATATTACAATTAAGCCCACGTTGAACAGTTAACGCTACAGTACACACCACGTCCCTGCGGCGAAGAAAGCCGAAGTGTTGGAATCACGTGACTTGTTGGAAAACATGCCTGTCGGTTTGTTATTTTAGGAGGTGTGGCTTGATGGAGAAAATGGTTGTTGGTTTTTTTACTGCAATTTTGATGAAATAAGGTAAGCCGATTTGCTCCAAGTATGGTAATTTGTTATTTAGGATTGCGTACATTGTATATTATGTAAAATGTAATCAGTTAGTTAGCCCAGTTAAATATATTCAACGAAATGGACGATTCAGAAAATTCTTTGTGGTATGCAAATTTAATTTTTTGAGATTTGAAATCACTTGTTTTTGTTACAAATAGTATAATTAGGTGACCTATTTCTGTTGTTTCAGAGCAGAACTGTTGTGTATGTGGCGGCAAGTCAAATTATAACGTTATTAGCTCAAAGAAGACGTACTCTGAGAACCAACCTATATATTTAAGCACTGCATTCAGGTGCGGATCTAGAAATATTCGTTAGGGAGGGGGGGGGGGCGGTTTCGGTCCACTACCACTTCTTAATAGGTACTTAAATTCATGCTAAAATATGACTAGCTAAATATTTAACTGAAAGAATGTTTAAAAGTAGTACATACCTATACCAATTTTCATAGAAATCGGTTTGTCCATTTTGCGTGATGATGAGGTAACACACATATAGCATTTATAGCAATAAAGTAGGATATCATAGGGGGGCCCGGGCCCCCTGGCACCCCCCCCCCCTGGATCCGCGCCTCACTGCATTAGCATCAATTCGGAAGGATCCTGGAGAAAGGTGACAGCAGAGATTTCAGGAAGAGGCAGCTTTCAGAGATCTATGTGAAAACAATAAGATTTTGTCATTTGGGAAGTTTTAAAAATGATGTTCACTCCATTTGTTATGATTGAAAGCGAAAACTACTTACTGTTTGTGTATCAAAGTGATTTTATGGCAGTGCCTGAGCTCATTGTAGGTTTCAAAGTGTCAGTTTCTTTAGAAGTTAAAGTGTTTTGTAAAGATGTGTGTTTAAAATAAATAAAAATACAATGCAATGAATAGCAGTATTTATGTAGCCTAAGTAATGAGAGTGCCTTAGGCAAAGATGGACTAGCTCATTATCTATTTTCACTTAAAATATAGACAATTTTAAATGGATTATAATCAATTTCAGTGGTTGCAAAAAGTATTTAGGTAGCAATTAATTTTCTGCCAAAAGCAGTAGGTTTGTGATCGTATTACTCTCGTGATCAGATTTGGACTATGTATGGCATACGTGAAGAACAATTAACATAGATCTAAACTGTTTAACTATAGAGTTTGAGTGTTTTTTTATGGATGCTCTAACTGCTATGGTTCTCAGTATCCCATTCTATATCGGGCATAAAAAGGCTTAATTTTGCTCAGATGCTTTATCAGGCTTGAGGTTCCTTTACCTGAAATAAATCTACAACATAGGATCACCAGCTTTACTTCCCTTCTGAAGGAAGCCATGCTTAGGATAATGTAATTTCAAATGTGTGAAGTGGTGATAGCTAACAGAACTGAAGAATATAGAGAAAAGAAAATTATATTTATCACAAAGGTGTTTAATGTACAAATACTAATATGGATGAGTTAACCTTAGTGGCCAACTGACTGAATCACACTAAAAAATAATCTGATGTGTTGCACTCACGTGACTTTCTCTACTCTTGTACTAACCATTCTTACAAACTCTTTTTGCTATATCTTCTTCGTGTTAGGTGAGATAAACATTTGTAAAAATTATCTTATTGTTTATTTCCTTGTAGGTACAAGGGGAATATTATAATACAGTAGGCTTTGAGCTATAGTCAAATCTTTTAAAGTTTTGAGATCCCATGCTTTTTGCACGCTTTTGAAAAAATGAACAACAATGTTCCATTTCACGAAACTTTTAAGTTTTCCAAAACTGACACACATAACAAGGAATATCTGCGAAATGGTTCACTCTGCAAAAAGATTTATTCAGACATAAATTGTGTGTTTCGGCAAGGTCTACATTTTTTGTATATTAAGATTTTGTCTACCTCTTGCAGTTTATGAGTTATGCAAAAGTCATCCAGAGTAAATACGACTACCGGGGCTATAGCCAGAAAATTCAAGATATACATTTCATTTGTCATAAAAGTGTCTCAAACAAATGACATTTTAATCAAAGCCGTTAGAGCCATTTTCAAGAAAATCAAAATTTTCCATGTAAAAGGTAGTTTAGGGTGCCGCTATTTTCTTCAAAATCTTCGTATCCCTACCTTGAAAGACATTAAACTTAAATACCAACTTTGGTTTTTAACCAACTTTTCGTTTTTGAGTTAACGCTGTCCACAGACTGAGACACACACACTTAGACATTTTCTAAAAATGCTTTTTCTGGATTCAGGGTGTCTCAAAACATATATTTCCGGTGAAATCTTGACATCGAATTTTTGGGTGGAATACAATACTTCCTTCTACTTACCAGTAGAGAAAGTAAAAACACAGTAATTGGATAGCATCCTGTTTTAGGACTGTTATAAAGACACTCTGCTAATAAATCTATACAACAACATAAACATACTGTTTCTTTCTTTTTTTGTCAATCCCAATTGAGCTAATTCATATTGGTGACCAATATGATTCAAAACAAATTTGACTTTGTATACTCCTTGTTCATCTTCAATAACCCTTATCTTTGCAGGACATGCTGCACCAATAATATTGCTCCCTTGCAGTTTTAAATGTCTTAATACCATTGCTTTTGGAGCAGGGGCGTCGGTAGAGCCTTTTCCAGGGGGGGGGGGGTTTAAATCAAACAATATTAATTATTTTTTTGTAAAACGTTATAGTATTTATTGAGGATAGCTGTATTAATTTGTACTAAATAAAAATTGTTCTTTACATCAAAATTAAAGTAATAGTCTAATAATCAGTAACTGATTGCACATTGAATGCATTAGCTTCCTGGGAGAGGGGGCCGCGGCCCCCCTTCGCGACGCCCATGTTTTGGAGACAATTCCCTGAGCGATGACACGCATAATAATTTTACATTTTGAGAGGTAAGTTTAGAACTACGGATTTTCACAAAGGATGACCGTGTTGCCGCCTCAATTTCTTCTTTCCAACTCTTGAAGTCTCCGAATGATGAAAATTCCAGTTCTTCCAATTTTACACGTCTATGGTGTATCACTTTCAAGTGTTCGTATAAACTATTTTCCGTTTGCTCCTTCATAATTGTAAAAGTTGTACTTAAATGGTTTTTGGAGAGGTGCAACGGCATTCACTCTCCCCGGGTGAGGCTTGGAAACGTGACGCCGCAAATGGTGTCTATGCTTATACGCACTCCCACACTCAGGGCACATTAATTTTTTATTTTGGCTCACATCCATATTGCACACTACTTGCAAAGCACTACTCGCGCGTACATATTTACTTTCCTTTCCCGCTCAACTTTCTAAATAGTCACGCGGTACTTAACACGTGACTCCAACACTTCGGCTTTGTTCGCCTCTGGGACGTGGTGTGTACTCTAACGTTAAGTCAATCAAACAACAAGTTCTCAATTTTTAAATCTTAAATTTCTGCATCCAATTTTAATAATGATCGTTTGTACTTGCTTCGTCATTCATCGGGGAAACAATAAAATCACAGAACACTATTATATTGAATAAAATCCACCGACGAATGTTCGCTTACCGACTGGAGAGGGTACTATATTATGCTGTGCTATCTTTTCAAGTGATAGACTTTGATAATGATTAATTCTGTACATATGTCAAATGTTGGCCCAGTTGATGAATTCTGTACAGATCTCAAATATTGGTTCAGTTATTTACATTCCACTTCAGCATATTTTTCTGAAAAAAAAAAAAAATCTTTCGCTTATACTTTAATAAATTTTCGTAATTTTGCTGGTGCCGAGCTGAACTGGCATAATTTAATTCCCTAAACTTATTCTAGTTGAATGCGTGGTAAATTTGATACTTTTAGATAGCAAGACTGGTGACTCTGTTCTGTGTTTAGCAGACAGCGACGAATACAAAGATAAACCACAGTAGGTAAACTATAGAAGCTGAATACGTAAAGTTAAATATTCATTATTTTATTCTAAAGAATAAATAACATGTACTATGTTTTTACTTATTTATATGTGTAGTTATACTTGGATCTCAGATATTGTAACTCAATACAGAAAGACACCTAGTAGATAATGTTGTGTTTATGTTACATGCAATGGAATGGCAGCTCTGCTAAATTGAGCATGGCATGTGTTTACGAAGAAATGGCATGGAAGGTCTGCTATCAATGAGTGAACATGGGAAATGCACAAGGTTAAGAAGATTCTGATGTATAGAACTTGATAAATATGGGTACCGTTTATGCAAAGGTAAGACGTACTGCATTTACATTCTAGAATGTGAATGCATAAGGTTGTAGACAGTGGAATGTAAATCGGAATTTGTATATCTTTCGTCCTCTTTTGAACCTTAACCTCTTTGGTAATAAACTTCGCAGATGTAAACATAGTTCTATGAGAAAAAGGAGCTTATGAACAGCCAAAATAACATAATATGTTAAAACACCTAACTTTCGGAACGATATAAAATGTGAAATCTTTCATCCTCAACGTGAAACGTAAATTTTAAATTTTTTCCTGATATTCTGTTAGTAATTCGTAAGGCAGCTTGGCACACCGGTAGATAAAGATTGCGTTTGCGGGTAGTTGGACGGTAAAAATTACGTATACGGGTCAAACGCTGTGAGAATCTTGGGCAGGTGCAAATTATCCTGAGTTACATAGTGGTTTAAAAACATGTTGCCTCGTTGAAGTCGTTGGGGCCTCACTTACAAATAACTTCACAAATAGAAACAACTAGCTATGAAATCCGGTACTTTGGCGATCATTGGGCTCTAGCTACACCAATGTTTTGGTTATGCTTTTCCATGGGCAACAGTGCTATGCTCCTCTGCTTATAAAAAATTAACCTTCGACTATGGTAATCGGCAGGGTTCTTAACATACCACTACACTTTGCGGCTTAGGGAGTGCTGAAGTTGGGAATGCTCCCATGATGCCTTGGGTAGAATGCAGGTTATTTTGCATACTATAACTATACATATAACTTCCATATCCTGTGTGTGAATTAATGTTAGTTAAAGCCCGTTTCTATGGTATGTTGTTAGCACGTCTACCTTACATTCAAGAGGTCCCGAGTTTGAATCTTGGTTAGATTAGATTGGATTGCATTCAGCGAGTTCATAAGTAGCCATAGAGGCCTGTGAAATTGAACATGTCAGTTGAAATGTACAAACATCAATGGAAATGTACAGTACAACATAAATACACATATACAGGCACAAAAACAGAGATAATTGAGAAACACAATCAAATCTTCCCTGTAGTTACAAAACTAACATAATGTGTATTTACAGATACAAATTGAACTTTGTTTTAAAGTTTCACTAGAATTTTCCTGCCATATCCCATTATTTAGTTATATAATTAGTAATGAAGGCATCTTTTGTCAGTTGCTCAAGATATATACATTTTAGTAGCTTTCAAGCAGGCATCATACGTAATTAACAATTGTTTGTCACTAAAGAACTGCTTACAAAGCAGCTTAAGCATTAATAGGATAATTTGTCATTCAGATAATCTTGTATAGAATAAAATGATTTTGGGTATAGGTACTCTTTAGTAGCAATTTTAAAAGCATTGAAATTGTCAACTTTTCTCATACAATCGTTAGGAAGAGCATTAAATGTTTTTATGGTTTCATAGTGTACACCTTTCTGGAAGCAAAGTTTTGCACTGGGATGATGGATGTTGCTCTTTTGTCTAGTGTTTATCTCATAAATTTCATTGTTTAAATGTGGATCCATTGCATATGAAGAATTTTAGGATCAAGAATATATACATGCAGGGTAAGGCTAATATCTTCAGTGTTCTAAAAAGATCTTTGCATGAGCATATGCTATGGGTGTTGGAAATAATTCTTATAACCTCCTTTTTTATGAAGAATATTTGTTTTCTGTCTACTGAATTGCGCCAAAATAAAATTCCATGTTCCATTATAGAGTTAAAATATGCATTGTAAACTAATTTAAGTGTATCTATAGAACTCACATTTGCCAGTGCTCGGATAGCATAACAGGTAGAGCTGAGTTGGGATAAGATATAGTTAATGTGAACTTTCCAGTTTAAATATTTGTCTATTAAAGGTCCAGAAATTTGATGTTGTCTATTTGTTATAATAACATGTCATTAATCCCAATTTAGATCGGAGTGTGTGAGGTCATCGTCTTCATCTTCGTCCTCTTGTAGAACACTTACAGCGATCTCTTCATGACTCAGAATCTGGTAACCTGGGAGTGCCCAATTCAGACTGAAGCTAAGAGTCATGTGAGTCCTTGAGCGTGTGACACGTACACGAACTTTCACGAATGTAGCCGAAGACGCGTAAACTAGCCTTCTCAATCAGACAAACAGTGGAATGCCACAATTTAATCATCGCAGATCTTCTAAATTTCATTTAAATTTATGTTATAACCAATGCCAAATTTAGTCTGTTAATCCAATAGGTGGTAGACGATACAAAACCAAAGCCCCATAACACCAACTCCATAAGTGCTTGATATCAAATTCCTTTCTATTGTCATTCTGTATGTTCCTTAGGGGTGTTTCCATGTCTTGTAGTATATCTTCCATGGCTTTTGTAACTTGTATGCTGGTAGTGTCCCTTAATGGGCTTGTGTATGCCACTTTAGAGTAGAAGTTGATTGCAATAAGAATTTATTTGAAATTCTTGTTGATTCTTGCATGAGGTATCATCTCAACCAAGTCGATCAGCACCAAATCATCAAGTCCTTTGCAGACAATATTTCGATGTAAGAAGTTTATTTGCACAGGGGCATGAAGTTGTCTTGCTATATTTTGCTTCACTGTGTTCATGCTATGATTCTGGCCGATTTCAGTTCTTGAATAATCTCTTCAATTTCATCCTCATGGTTGTTACTGCCAGCGTCTCTGGATGCAATGAGAAGTCTCAGACGATTCACTAGATCATTGGTATCGTTCCAGTAGATGTAGGCTTGCTTCGCAGCAGGTCAATGTTCTCTCCACTGCAAGCCTAAGCCCATATGATTCTTCACTAAAGGATATATGACGTTGTTATACTTTTAGGAATTGCCTGACCTGAGTTGTCCATGTCTGCTGTAGTTTCGACGATGAGCATGTAATGCTTTCAGTATTTTGCAGTATTTGCTTTCAGTATTTTGCAGAACCAAATATGTGGCAGTTCCCACAGCCCTATAATAGTGATTGGCATACGGACAACCAATAGGAGATGAGAGGTGGTCCCTCTCACCTATATATAAGCCAGGCGCTCTATCAATTGCCCTCTAGTTGTCAACCAGCTATGAGACATTCTCTGAAGATACCCAACGCAGTCTTGGGCGAACCATCAGAACATTCATCGACTGGACCACGGCCTACAAGCCCGAAATCTACCATCTATTGGATTAATGCTGGCCGTGAAAACCTCAGCGTGTATATTAGTTTGTTAAATCCGAAGTCTGTTGAACAGAGGTCTGTTAAACCAAGAGTTTACTGTACTGTGATATAACCATATGGAGTGTTTGCACTATAATCACAGTGGTTTTCTTACATAAAATAATATACCAAGTTACTTATAGGTCTTGAGACACCCGAAAGTTCAGCTTCCTGAACTATTTAGATAGAAATTGATCTGAATATCTACTCTGGTAGTCATTAATGTAATTTCAGCCTTCTATAAAAATAAAGAGAGATCTTAGTTATAGAGCAATTCCGCATGTGACTAACTGACATTTACACTACATTTTCTTCTTAAAATGTGTGTCTAAAAGTCAATATAGGTGTAAAAATGTTATTTTAACGACATACGATGACAGAGAATACATTGGCAGTTGTGATAGGAAATATAAAAACCTTAAAAAGTGAAACAATTATTTAATAATGAGCGCTAAACTTTTCGTGACTGACATTTTTGTCAACTGCAGGTCCAACTTCAAACGTTTGTCCTCCGTTTTCTCTGAAAGTTTTCTTATTTGATTTGTTCTGAAAAATCACTTGAGACAGGAACTTCTAAGCTTTCAAATGACCTGAAAAGGTTTGGCATGTTATTCTCATCTGGAGATATTTATTCAAAAGGGCAGCGTGACTAACGGACATGAGTTTGTGACTAACTGACACTTGCGAAAATTGTAATACCTTGTCTTTGTTTTACATGGTATAACATATGGTGAATCATAGTGATACGTATTATACGTTACATACATGTAATACATACAGGTGTGTAATTGCATTTATCATTTTGAGGAGAATCATATCCTTTGGAGAGGCATTAAAGTCATGCAACGTAAACAGAATGAACAGATGTTGACAGCTCTCATTTCTTATCACAGTTACGTCATTGCAAGTATAAAAAGCTGACTCAAAACCATAACAAAGATGACACATGAGAGCACACAGCACATACCTGTAACACACTCTGGATTGGACTCCCTATAGTGCAGGAACGCTAAATGCAGTAGTCTCGTAGTACATGCGTATATCACTACACTGTTTTTATTTCCGAAAGTTGTGCATCATTCTGACACTTTCCGCACATGAAAGAAAAGCATATTCCACAACATTTAAACCTAATACTTTCACATAATGAACCCGCAGAGTGGACGGCGTAGGTGAAATACGTTCAAATCTTTTGTTGAGAAATTCATTTGTTTCTTCAATTTCAGGCAGAGAAACCTCAAGAAGACATAATTTGGTTTTCTTTCTAACATTATTAACAAATTCTTCAGCACTCTTAATCCTGCTTCCTGCTTTCGCAGCTGTCCATGCCATCCTCTTCACTTGTCCTCCAATCGCATCTACTGCCCCCTTTCCGTGAAAGGGTTCGAAGAAGTGTCATTCAATTTGGATTCCAAATACTTCGGAAAGATATGTCACATGGCTTAATGTGTATTTCTGCTTAAAATGACAAGCAGCTCTATCAGAAAACACTTTCACAAGTTCAAGATTCAGAACAATATCCAATATTTCCGAAAATATATTCCTTAAGCAAATATCAACTGCATATTTGCCATGCAATACATAATCAAACACCAAAGCAAAAGATTATTTCTGAATTTCACCAATATCTTCTTTCCTATACCAGGCAACAGCAGTGAATATTGAGATCTGTGTATTATTCCAGTGGGCAGCTTGAATTTCATTTTGCGCTTTGCATGTGTAGTTCTCAAAGAAGTCGATCTGTATCACAGCTTCACTAATTGCAACATTTTCCCGAGTCTTCTTAAAGGCCTCGGATTGCTGTCTTTTTACAAAAACGTGATTTAAGGAACCATGGAAGGCAATTGCTCAGTTTTTCAATGCAGTCTTTTACAGACCCATTTTTAACTTCTATTTCCATTCTTCCATTACGTGAACTCCACAGCTTCCATTCGCATGGAGAATTAGCAAGTTTATCCGAAATGTCTGCTCCACTCAATCCCGGGCAGTTGGAGCATCCTCCCTGCACACATTCACTCAATTTCTGATCACAAACCACTTGTGCTATGAACTTACGAAATTCAGTCTCAGTGAGTACATGATTTTTACACAATGCTTTGAGAAGAAACTTCGTATTTTCATGTATAATGCATGTGCACACATTATGTGGGATCTGCCTTTGAAGACGCACGTGAGCAGGGCGTAATTCGGTGAATTTTGTCAACCCCACGGACATTTCTACTCGGTCTTGTAGAAAGAGTGCATGTGCTTCTTTTAATGTTACCACTAGATACCTAATGCAAACTTCTTTTGTTTCTCCTTGAACATGGATTTCAATAAAATCATCTCTTCCAGGAGCTTGGTAAGATATTGAATCATCCTGACAGAACTTGATGATTGCACTTTTAAGTTCCTCTGATAGTTGTTTTCCTGACACCGGGACAGAATGCTTTGGTTTTACAACATGTAATCCCTGTTCAACTGCTAATTTATGAATCATTTCTTTTCTTTTACGTGGAGATTGCGGCAATGCTTCCTCAACATGTTTTCTGCACTTTCCGAAATACTGTTTGCTTTTGAAAGCGGTTGATGTTGATGGAGTATCCTTATCAATCCCTTCTTGGTCTCTTATCTTCTGTCTTGCCCACTGTGCTTGCTTATATCTCCTATATTCAGCTTTGAGGTGTTCTCTTCCTTGTTTTGTTTGTTTCAGTATTGCTCTTCCTTTCATCATAGTCACTTCTATTTTTTCCTTCTATTGTGCATAACTGCCTTGCTCCTTCAGACATTGTTTGTATTTACGTTGTCTTTGGGCTGGTGTTTTAGTCATGGAGTCAAAAACAGACTGACACGTCTATCCTGACTGAAGTCTCAGAAGCACTGTACGCGTATGCGACCACAGGGTGCCAGCACTAATTGTCCGTTAGTCACGTGCTTTGTGGGAAAACTAATGACTATAGAGAAAAACTTTCTGATACTTTTTTATTTGTTATATTGTAATGACACAGAATCAAAAAGGATATTTATTTCAGTCTATTACTTTTCCCTCCAGAGGACTTTATCCTTATTTACCGTGACTAACTGACATTGACGCACAGTAATAATTAAAGAGGCTCTAAGGATTATTTATAAATGCCGAAAATTATTAGCCAAATACACGTTTCGAAGACGAAGAGTCATTGTGTGATGTACAGAACAAAAAAATTAAAACAGTTGTACATAGCTCCTGAAATATTGATGTGAAAATCACCGTTATTCGCGCTTATTTTTAGTGCTTTGGAAATATATGGGTAAGAAGTGAAATTTGAACCCATATTCACGTTAAAAACATTTATTTTTCACTTCATAAGATACTTTGGAGTATCTAGCATCATCTTTCCTCAGTAAAAAAAGTGAAACATTAATTTCAAATTTTAACACTCTGTATGACATGTTCGCGGAATTGCTCTACCACTAGATACCTAATGCGAACTTCTTTTGTTTCTCCCTGTACATGGATTTCAATAAAATCATCTCTTCCAGGAGCTTGGTAAGATATTGAATCATCCTGATAGAACTTGATGATTGCACTTCTAAGTTCCTCTGATAGTTGCTCTCCTGATACCGGGACAGAATGCTTTGGTTTTACAACATGCAATCCCTCTTCAACTGCTAACTTACGAATCATTTCTTTTCTTTTACGTGGAGATTGCGGCAATGCTTCCTCAACACGTTTTCTGCACTTTCCGAAATACCGTTTGCTTTTGAAAGCGGTTGATGTTGATGGAGTATCCTTATCAATCCCTTCTTGGTCTCTTATCTTCTGTCTTGCCCGTTGTACTTGCTTATATCTCCTATATTCAGCGTTGAGGTGTTCTCTTCCTTGTTTTGTTTGTTTCAGTATTGCTCTTCCTTTCCTCATAGTCACTTTTATTTTTTCCTTCCATTGTGCATAACTGCCTTGCTCCTTCAGACATTGTTGGTATTCACCTTGTCTTTGGGCTGGTGTGTTAGCCATGGAGTCAGAAACGGACTGATACCTCTATCCTGACTGAAGTCTCATAAGCACTGTACGCGTATTGACGACCTCAGGGTGCCAGCACTATATGTCCGTTAGTCACGTGTTTTGTGGGAATACTAATGACTATAGAGGAAAACTTTCTGATACTTTATTTGTTATAGTGTAATGACGCAGAATCAAAAGGATATTTATTTCAGTCTATTACTTTTTCCTCCAGAGGACTTTATCCTTATTTACCGTGACTAACTGATATTGACACACAGTAATAATTAAAGAGGCTTGAAGGATTATTTATAAATGTCGAAAATTATTAGCTATGTACACGTTTCGAAGACGAAGAGTCATTGTGTGATGTACAGAACAAAAAAATTAAAAAAGATGTATATAGCTCCTGAAATATTGATATGAAAATCACCGTTATTCGTGGTTATTTTTAGTGTTTTGGAAACATATGGGTAAGAAGTGAAATTTGAACCCATATTCACGTTAAAAACATTTTTTTTCACTTCATAAGATACTTTGGAGTATCTAGCATCATCTCTCCTCAGTAAAAAAAGTGAAACATTGATTTCAAATTTTAACACTCGGTATGACATATTCGCGGAATTGCTCTATAATAACTATATTCATCTCAAAAACACAAGACCTTCTGTTCTGGTGTATATGACAGTATGTACAGTGGAATTTTGGTAACTCTAGCTAAGGTGGACTGAGAGGATGTCCAGTTACTGAAATGTCTATTTTTACGGAATAAGGGGTCTGTTATTCACAACTCATAACAATACCTCAAGTTAAATGCTTGCTTTAGCACAATATAGGAAACAGAAATGAATAAAATATCCTAAAATTTATACATATTAATATGTTCCCACTTGTCTGGTTTCTGTACACACCAATCTAATTTCCATGTCTTCTTGTTTGACATTTTCACTGGCAGTAACACAACTCACACTAACAGTAAATCTGCAATCTGGGAAATGTACTGTAACCAGAAATATGTTACTGAAAGCTTAGCTTACCATGTACGTACTGAGTAAACCTTCAAACCTTCCAAACAAGTGTTTGTGCTATGTATCCACATTATAGCGGCAAGTGTTTGATTCCGTGACAACAGTCTGCTGGCTACTTGTTCTTACTAGATATCGTAGGTCAGTATGCGTGATCCTTTTTGTTACTGTGAGGGAGGATGGGGTGAGTTGTATAAATACATTTACCTATACTATTTATACCATGTAGTCTATTATAGAAATTACTACAGTAAAGTTTGACAATAAAAAATTTAAAAAGTTGTCGAGTTATCAAGAGTCAAGTTATTGGGGTTCTACTTAATATTATCTATAGTGACAGAATGCTGCTATGCACTTTAAACCACTATCAAAGGATATGTTACTATTATTCACCCAGCAGCACATCCCATGTAGTTGTGTTTAAAGTCAAGATTTAGAAGTGAAGGGCAGAACACCATATGCTATTATATTGTGCTCTGATGTTTTCATGATGTTATCCATTAAGAAAAAAGAAGGTTCTTTGCTCAGTTAAGTCTAAGACTGTGATGATAAAAGTAGATGGAACTTGGGCAAAATACAGAGAATACAAGTTCTTATTTTGATTATAAAGAAATAACGCCACGTCTCCTTCAAAATGATTTGAATGACATTGTTAGGGACCTGAATCTTTCTAAGGCACAAGCTGAACTTTTGGGTTTGCGTCTGAAACAGTGGAATTTACTAGACAAGGATGCTAGGATTTCTTGCTTTTGACATCATCAGGCTGCCTTCGCACCGTCCTTTTTTATGGAAGACTCACTTTGTTACTACAATGATATTGATGGTCTATAATAATCCTGTGAGAACCTGTGGAATGGCGACTATCCATTGATGGCTCCAAAACTAGCCTCAAAGTAGTACTCTTTCACAATAGCAATGTGTGTCCTCCTGTTCCAATACACTAAAATGAAGGAAACATATAGCAGCATAGAACTTTTGTTGAATAAAATACAGTATAAAATCCACAAGTGGCAAATCTGTGCTGAATTCAAAGTAATTGGGATACTTACAGGTTTACAATCTGGGTATATTGCTGATTTCTTTGTGAATGCGATAACCGTGATTGGAAGAGTCACTACAATAGCCTGCCCACACACAAATGGTGCCTGGTAGCAAGAACATAGCAAATGTTCCATTGGTGAAATTGAAAGACATTTGTTACCATCACTTCACATAAAATTTGTACTTATGAAGCCGTTCGTTGTTGCACTGGACAAAGCTTTGAGCCCTCTTGAACTGGGCTGATGCAATTCTTTCAGAAAATGGTGTGCTGATTTGTTTGGAAATAAGAGGGCAGACAATAGTGATGTATCAGTCAGTGAATTGCTACAACCTTACCATAATCTCGGTTGTAACATGTTAAAAATGCTCATTCTTCACTCACACTTGAATTCATTTCCTGCTGGTGCTATTAGACAAGTCACATAAATGGTCTAAAAACAGAATAAAGTAACTAGAGTAGGATTTCCTACTTCAACTTAGGTCTGCCATAACTCAGAGGTACTTGAACTGCTCAATTATGTGGCTCCAATTCCTCATGAATATTACAGAAGCCTATCTGATAAAGAAGTGTCACATTTTGACTTAAGCTGATTTTGATTGAGTGTCTGAAGTAGGGCAAATAGACCCAGAGGTTTTTTAGGGCAGTTTTTAGTGATTTCTAGCAAGCAATAATGTAATAAATGTAAATTAAATGTGCAAGTTAGTAATAATTAAAAAATATGATGCCTAGTTTATGCTTCATTTAGAGCAAGCAATATTAATGCTATTTTCACGTTTTCTTTCATAAATACAATAAAAATTAATTAAAGTACTTTACTGCATAAAAATAAGTTTGAGATGAATGTTTTAACCCTAACCCTAATAAAATATACCACAGTGTCAACTAATATTTAATTTTTTGGTGTGTACAAAACATTAATTGGATCATTATTTATTTCAGGACGTTGGCCAGGGTGCAAATAAAAATGCCTCACATTCAGAAAGATCATCACTCCACACAAGAGGGAGAAAAGATGATGACGAAGATGTTGAGATTCCAACGATGAACTTCCAAGCAAAAGTAAGTCAGTACAAAGTATGTTTTTCTTTATTGTTTGTATACATAATCAGATTTTGTTTTGAAGTTTTTATACTTTGTCAGATTTTATACGAAATTAAATGTAGTCATCCAGCAGAATTATCTTCCTAAAAGCTATGGGTTGCATTGAATATTAGACCAAAATTATTAAATATTGTTGAAAATTGTGTATTTTTTGTGTTATATGATATGCTATACATTTTTGGCTCACAAAATATCTTGGGTATAGGTGTTATTTGCTAGAATCCACCTCCATTTGCTGTGCTACAGCGTATTGACTTGATGTCGATACTTATTGCAGCTTATATTTCTTGACTAACATCCTGTTTATGTAACAGATGCACCATCTTGTGCTTATTAGAATAGCTTTTTACCAGGGTTTTGCTCTTTTCTTTTAGGTGTATGCTTCTGCTCACTTATGCAGGGGTTTATTAACCCATGGCTCACTAGCAGAATTCTTTCCTACCTCAATGGCTATGTGCCTGGCTTCTGCATGAACTCTTAAGTTGTGCTCTTTGGAGGTTTCTTCAATAAAATTTGAGTGGACCTTACTGCTCTCCCCATTCTTGTAAGTTTCAAGATTCTGTACCATAAGTCATGTACACTCCATTCCCTGTTACTAAAGCTGCAACTTCACAAATACCTTAGCTGCATATTGGAATGACTTATGATTGTGATACAATGTAATCCATCATGTCTTCTGAAATTCTATGCATAGCTATGGGGCATAGAGTAGAGGCCTATAAAACAGGTACTCTGTTATGTCATTAGGAATGCTGTACCACACAACAGTAGGTAGCTTCAGAGGGAGGGGGAAGTAGATGAAGGGATTTGACATGCAGTGCAGCGCTGTAAATATCTATAGTGAAATGAATGTGTTACGGTATGTGAATTTATTTTACTAAACTAGCAAGATCTATGGAAATATCATAGGCAGCTATTTTTAATTGCGAAGGAAGATGTTCATCAGAAATGTGACACCTTTTATTTGATTTCACTGTTTTTAGTTTGGAAAAAATACTTTGAGACGTGCATGTGATGTAACAGGTGTAACATGTGATAGAATGGAGAAAAAAAAGATGCTACTCATAGAAGAGAATTGGTTGTATCCAAACAACGTTATAATACATTTTTATCTGGGCTGGATTACATAACTGATAGCACCAAAGTATATAAGCATATTAACAGTGTAAGTGGAAAGTATGCCAATAGTAACAAAAGCACATATATTAAAAAAGGTAACAAAGTATATACAACAGCAAAGATATAGCCAATGAATTTGCTCAACATTATAAGAAATTTAATGTTCTAGAAAAACATCTGGTAAAAGATAACATAACATTAAAAAAATCTAACATAATAGGAATAGAAAAAATACAAAGTTCCAATTGGAAGAATTAGAACAGGCAATGAAGACATTAAAAAGCAAAACACAAACAAGACCAGATCGTATACATCCACAGTACATTAAAAATCTTGGAATAAAAGCTAAATAGATATTATTAGAAACTATTAATAAAATATGTACAAGCAAGAGAATATGCCATCAAATTGGTGCAAAGCACTAATAATCCCAAGTCTGGAACCAGGAAACCCTACAAATGAAACAAAAAGTTATAGGCTCATACCATTGACATCAGTTCTGGGAATAATAGCTGATAAAATGGTTGTCAATAGATTAATGTGCTATCTAGAAACAAACAACTTACTAGCAGATGAATGGCTGGATTTAGAAGACAATACTCAACAGTTCACCAAGCATCTAGATTAATAGAAGTTGTGAAAATTAAACTAGCTAACAATATGTAAGTAGCAGCATATTTATACATTTTCAAACAGCATTTGATCTTGTATGGAAAGAGATGCTAATTAGAAAACTAATACAAATGAACTGCCCAAAAAATATAATTAGATGGTATAAAACATTTCTACAACAAAGATGGATTGAAGTCAAATGGAAGGACACAATATCCAAATACACCCAACTTAAAATTGGAGTAGCACAGGGTGCAGTATCCAGTCCTATACTATTTAATATATATAATTAATGATGTGCCAAAGTTTATAAAACAAAACGGAATAAACATGGCAATGTATGCAGATCATGTATTTGTATGGACAGTTGGAAAAAACAGAGGATACCAGCAAGAATTTATGCACCAGATTATAAAGAAAAAATGAAAAATGTACTAGTTAAATCTAAAATTAAATAACATGTCCATTAACATAGCAAAAGCTAAATATCAAGTCTACGCCATGAAACATTTTGATGAGAGGGAAAAAGCTGAAAACTTGAAATCAATGGAAAACAAATAAAATATGCTGAAGAAATTAAATATCTGGGAATTGCACTAGATAGAAAATTAAAAATGATAGAGCATGTACAGATGTCACATAAAAGGCTACAAAAAGAAGTAACATTTTGAAGAGATTAGCTGGTTCTAAATGAGGCAGTTCAATAGAAGTTTTAAATAAGACATATAACAGCTACATGCAACCAGTACTAAAACATGGATGTGAACTACTATTAACTGCAACTGAAGACAAAATTAATAAAATTGAGAAATGTTAAAATCAGTGTTTAAGATTGATAACAAGAGCTGTGAAAACTACACCAGTTTGGACTTCTCACTGGAACAAATAATAACCCAAGAGAACCAGTATTGAAACACAAGCCACACAACTATATGAAAAATTGAAAACAAACCCAAGTAAACATCAATGGTTTCAAAAACTACTTAGAGAATATAAGCTAAAAACACAGGTCACAACAATTTTTTAGAGAAGAATTATAATTTCCTAAATTTGTCACACAAATGCACTCCTCATCCTCCTAGAACTAATCCAATGGATTTTATTTAAGATAGTAACAAATTAAGAGTTGACAGAACAACTAAATAAACAAGAAGAGCGGTTCAGAATTTACCCAGGTGGTTCTGCAGATAAATTGAGAAATAATGTGGGAGGTGGTATATATTCTAAATACTTTTCACATTATTTTACATTGCCTAGACAGTCCACAAATTTTGCTGTTGAAGTGTTTGCAATAGAACAAGCATTAGAACAGATATGCTGTAAGACTGATATAAAAGAAAATAAAGTAGTTGTTCTCATAGACTAAGTTTCTGCCATTCAAGCAATAGAACAATATGATAGTCCATATAATTCTTATAATATTAAGAATGTAAGATCTTATATTATAGATTATTCCAAGCAAAACTTCAACAGATAATATTACAGAGGATACAAGCACATGTGGGAGTGATTGGTAACGAGACTGCAGATTTCCTGGCCAAAAAAGGTGCAGTGTTACACTCAAAACCTATAAAGTCTTGTGGATTAGATGCGGAACTTAAAAATGTCAAAATGAATATAGAACAAAAATACCAACATAATAATTCAAAAAGAAATTTCTAATAAAAATTACTCCAACATAAAAGAAATAGTACAAGAAATAAAAAATGTACCAAGGAAAGAAGCAGTTGCTCACATCAGATTAGCCACTAGACATGACTGTTTGGTGGAACATCTACATAGGTTTGGTTTTATGAATGACAGCGCATGCAAGATCTGCAATGCTGACTAAATGGAGAACACCTACTGGAAAGCCCAGAATTGAGGAAAGCTGTACTAGAAGGGAGGATACATAATTTATATTGGCTGGCTAGGAAAAAATTGATGGATCAAAATCTTGCACATTAGATCAACAACAGGATCTTCACATAAAGGCAAGGTTTGTCATTCCGTTGTATGTTTCTATTTGTTTTTATCTACAAATAATATAAAGGAGCTTAACTTCCTGTTTAGTGAATTGGGTCCTTTGAACTGAGAAATACCAAAAATATTTGTGATGGCAAGGGAACCTTGGAAGATAGCTTATTCAGCAACTCACTTTGAACAATATTCAAGAATATTTATTTAGTTGGATATATGATGTCTGCACCAAGGAGCTGGGTGTTTCCTTATATGAGTGGGTGAGAGAACAACTTTATAGGCTAGTCATGAAATGTCAGCTGGGCAATGTATTAATGCAATGTATCAACCTGTGCTGTTTAAGTCAAAACCACTAAAGACGTTTTGTTGCTGTTAAGGCCAAGGAAGTACCCTGACTTCTCATACAGTGATAATTATAATACAGACTTTATTTTACCAGAGCTTCAGATGGCAATAAGTTCACTAAATACACTGCATTGGACATAATCATATTCACAAGGCCATGTCCCAGCTAAAATACTCTCCTTTTCTATGCTGTTTGATAAAATGTGGAGTGATCACACCATTTTCTTTTTTACTATGGTGATATGGGGTTATAGTAGTTTCTGTTCTGGAAATACTATGTAATAACTTCCACCTATTCCATTTTTCTGACCAGCTATTTATGTAAGTTCCTTATTTAATCATCGATTTTTGTGGAGCCTTGAAAACTACAAGCTGTTAACCAAAGTGCAGTGTGGCTTTTGACCACTATCCAGCAACAGATTTTACTTCTTTTGTCACTGTCATTTCTCACACATTTCTGTTTTACCAGCACTTGGTAACTGTCTTCCTTGTGTTACTTATTAATTACAGAAGTGCCACTGCAAGTTATTACAGTATTATCGGAGAGATTGAGAAAAATTTGTTGGAATAGGCGCCACTCAATCCTCCTGACACTTATAATTACTTAGCATTTAAGATCCTCTTCTTCCCGTTCAATTGCTAAGTCGTTATTACTTGTTCAGTAGCTTTGCCTGGCCAGAGACTGCTAGAAAGGGCGTGGAATCACTTACCAATGAAGGGTTTCATGCTACCAATTAGAACAAGTTTGAGTAGGATAGAATTATGTTACTTAATTGTATACGATGCAACAAGGAAATTGAAATGTTACAATTATTACACACAAAATGAGTTGACGAAGATTGCAGTTTATAGCTTTACCGAGATTCAGGTTTCTGTAAGAGTCACCGCGCATAAGCCAAAAATTTTAAGTCACTAGGATGAAAGTCGAAATGATCTTGATGTTAATTTAGCCTACTCTATGATGAGCCGAAATAATTTCTTGAAGTAAAAATTTTCCTATTCTACATACGAGGGCCGTTCAGAAAGTAACCTCCGGTTGATTGCAAAGAATTCACCAAGTTAAATAAAAATATTTTAATATATACATCTTACAACTACATCTTTGCACTATTTTTCTACATAGTCTCCATAACGATTGAGGCACTTATCGTATCTGTTCACAAGCTTTGAAATTCCTTCTGCATAAAAATCACCCGCTTGTGCCTGGAGCCAGCCTGTGACCGCATCTTTGAGCTCTTCATCATCATCAAACCGCTGGGACCCGAGCCATTTCTTCATATGCATGAAGAGGTGATAATCGCTTGGTGCCAGATCTGGGCTGTAAGGTGGATGGTTGACAACGTCCCACTTGAAGGACTCAAGAAGGGCTGTTTTTCTGCGAGCAGAGTGAGGACGGGCGTTATCGTGCAAAAAAATGATACCGGAAGTCAGCATACCACGGCGTTTGTTCTGTATAGCCCGTCGTAATTTTTTTAGTGTTTCACAGTACACGTCTTGATTAATGGTCGTCCCACATTCCATGAATTCAACCAACAACACCCCTTTTGCATCCCAAAACACCGTTGCCATCAATTTTCGGGCAGAAAAATCTTGCCGGGCTTTTATTGGTTTGGTAGGCGAATTTGAATGTGCCCACATCTTTGATTGTTCTTTTGTCTCAGGGTTCACGTACTTAATCCAGGTTTCATCCCCGGTCACGATTCTGTTTAACAATGGTTCACCTTCGTCCTCATAACGTGACAGAAAGTCTAATGCAGAGGCCATTCTTTGAGTTTTGTAGTGGTCGGTAAGAATTTTGGGCACCCATCGTGCACAGAACTTATGGTGACCCAATCTTGCTGTCACTATCTCATACAAGAGTCTTAGAAATCTGTGGAAAATCAGTAGACAACTCCGACATTGTGAAACGTCGGTTTTCACGAACTTTTGCATCAACTGTCTGAATGAGTTCGTCCGTCACCAATGATGGTCTACCACTCCTCTCTTCATCATGAATGTTTTCTCGTCCACTTTTAAATAAACGTACCCATTCACGGACCACTCCTTCACTCATAACTCTTGGTCCGTACACGGCACAAAGCTCACGAATAGCTGCTGCAGAATATCCTTTGGCTGTAAAAAACCTTATAACAGCACACACTTCACATTTGGCGGGGTTTTCTATTGCAGCACACATTTCAAACGGCCACAAACACTAAACTAGCGCAGGTACGACGTTCACTCGACCACGGCTTGATGCCGACTGACCTGCTGAGTGCGTGAATACACAGATGGCGTCGCTACTCCCCCCACTACCCGCACTGTGACCGATCGGAGGTTACTTTCTGAACGGCCCTCGTAATATTGCCAAATAAGTCTTGATGTTAATTTAGCCTATCAAATTTCTAGTGTGCTTACTTAATTCACGCATGTTCTAAGTAATGTCTCAGTGTAGTAGTTGACGACTGTTCTGTTCGTGTGATAATTTGCGACTGCTCTAGTAGTTGGCGACTGTTTGGTTCGTGTAAATGGTTGACGACTGTTCTGTTCGTGTAGTAGTTTGCGACTGCTCTAGTAGTTGGTGACTGTTGTGTTCGTGTAATGGTTGACGACTCTGTTCCATATGGGAATATGAAAGGCATATTGAGTTCCCCTCCACATCAAAATTTTGAGTTTCGCTCTCATTGGAGCAGGTAACGCTGATTACTTCAAATTTTCGTATTTCTTAATTTTCTGATTGGCTATTGACTAAACATGTCTGTTGAAAAGACGGAATTTGCCGCTGAAGTATGTCATGCCCCTAGTGGTAGAATTTCGAACACGGTTGATAGGCACTTTTATGACTTTTGCCTCACAAAGGCTTAATCCTGCTTAACAATGGAGTTTACCATTTGGCTGGCAACAGGCTGTCACTCTTTCAAGCAGAACTAATTTGGTTCTAAGAACTCGGGTGATGTCTCTGAAGTGAACTCTTTCGAATTTTACCTATAAACTGCATTCTGCATGGGTGATTTCTTATACTTACAAATATATACACTAACATTTATGAGTATTTACATGTACGCATTTACATAATAACTTATGTTACTCCTGACACTTGCCCTGTGAGTGGTTCTAAATAAAAAAAATGCTGGAACTATACTGAGTTTTAGAATGAATTTATCGTTAAATGATGTAATATTCTACACATATACCTAAGAGGTTAATTAACGCTGATGTATACTGATAAACAGAGCTACAAGTTCCAACATGCAACTCGTGGAATTACCTGATATCTGAGTACTGTTTACAACCAGCAGTTTCTATTTAGAATCATGGCGGACGGCTGCGGTGAATTTGCTCCTGCGTCTTCGTCGACTTATGCAAAGCATACCGCGGGAAAACAATTGACTAGTGGTGAAAAAACAATAGTGTTTAACGTGTATTATAAGTTGTGCGAGAAATATCCAACTGTTCCCGTCAAAAAGTAGCGAAATTAACTTCTGAGTTCACCGGTGTTTCCAGTTCCAGTATAAACAGTGCTTGCAAAGAAAAGTAATAATTATGACATGTGCATTGTTTATCTTGTTGTGACTATCAATCTTATCGTCTCTAGTTACATGTTAGTCACTCTTTAAATTGACGGAATAAGGGATCGTATCCTTTCTGTTACGTATCGCATGCACTCACCACATGGTTGTGACAGTATTTCTGGCGCGAATGGTGGAAGGATACATTATAACTGTGAACTGGCCACCTGGGTTCAGTTTCGCGCGGATCAACCTTAGAATGAATAGATATTATTCATGTGTCATAACGTTCATTTATATTTATCTCAGGCACGGAATAAGTACCGTCTCATAATATTCCTTGGACACCACATGGAGATATGGTATTCTTTGCACACTGCACTCATGTGGTTTTAGAGAGCATTTCTTTTGTATATTGATCATTTCCTGTCCAATGCTTCTTTAGAGTTATGCCCAAACAAACAAACAAACAAACAAACAGAGAAGCTTAGCAGCATTATAAACCAGTAACTTTTTTGGAAAGATGTAGTGAGGCAAACTAATTGTTGCAATTACTTATTGATTCAAGTGGATCACTCACTTGTAAACTTGTATTTACCTTGGACATATGTATTTCAGAGGTATGTTGCCTTCTTCATCAGTTGGGTCACTGATGTGATTCCTAACTTTGGCATAGAAGTTATTTCTAGCAAGATATACTTGGAAATGAGATTCTTGTCAGGTAGAAGGTTAAAATTTAATAGATGATCCTTGTTTATTTGTATCAGCTTTTTTTTATACCATCAAATCTATTGGTTAATGAATTGCCTTTATTAAGTTTGCTTATTTGTAAATATTGTAATTTAGCACATACTTGTTGGCTTCACTCTTTAAGCACAATACACTTAATTTCTTGTGGACAAGTTTCACCACCCATTGCTTTGTGAAATCATTCCTACACAGCTATACTCAATCTAGGCCAAGAAATGGTCTTAGTGTAAACAAACACATGTGCCTTCGTTGCAGTACACCTTTCAAGCAAACAAAAATAGTTTGTTAGTGCCCTAGATGTATGAGGGGTGTTCAAAAATAATTTACAATTATTGCTTTTGTACCTATTTATTAATGAACATGATTCAATGTACATAGTATCTCTCAGTACACTATTGCCACCTTCCTGGCAACTTAATTATTTCTTCAGGGTACTACACATCTACTCATGGACAGCTGCCTTCAATGGCTCATTGTTGCAAAACATTTTACTTTGTAGCATGTCTTTTATGTTGTCAAATGAAGCATAATCAGACGGAGTGAGAACCAGTGATAATGGTGGGTGTGGCGCAAGAATGAACCCTAGTGATGTCAACTTGACAGTAGTGGTGTTGCTGATGTGGTGCTGGAGGTGTACTTCTTTCGAAACTTTCCTTGTCGCTGTAGCTGAATTCTGCATCTAAGTTCTGTAAGGGTGCTACAGCACACCCTGCTGTTGACAGTGGTTCTTTTTGGCAATGAGACCATTAGCAGTATGCCAAAAGTGTCTCAAAAGCTGGAGATCATCTACCTACCTCCAGATGAAGCAGCACAAAATTTCTCAAAGGTTATGTGCCTATTAGTCTTGTTCATTTCAGGTACAACCTCAATTCCCCGGAGACTGATGTTGATACACAACCAATACTTTTCATTCTTGGGAACTGGGAAAACCCTATGAAGGAAAATGTGTCAACGTACAACGTATTGTGTTTTAGGTAAAGTGGCTGACTTTGTGAAAAGGCTATATGCTTCAAATATGCATATCTTTCCCTTAAACAATGACCTGCTAGGATAGTTAAAGTGCTTTATGCAGTAAAGAATAATAAAATATAATTTCATTACATTTCTTCATTCATGCTTCAGTTGGTACATTTAGTTTGTTTACCAAGTATAGAGGCATGTATTTCTTTAACATTCAAAGCTGGTGGAGTGAAATATGGTTAACATAAAATTAAAAGGTAACATTGGGAGCTTCTTGAGTATTCAAAAGTAGATTACTGGGGATAAGAGAGGAAGCTCCTCCATGCGTTCACTAGATGTTAAGCTTGGAGTGATGTTATCTGCATTGTTTATGTGTGGATATATGGACTGGAAAGTTTGTAGAAATATCAAGATCTAGAAATTTGGAAACCAAATGGAGCTAAGACAAACCAGCATGTTACAAAAAGTCACAGAAGAAGAAAACTTCAAGTGGTTTAATTTACACACAGGATGCATGGTAAATTAAAATTCTTCAAAAACGAAGCACAAATTTGACACCCACCAACAAACAGCATGAAAGCTTAAATAACATGTGGTTATTTGCTAATGCTCTGGCATTTGGGCGCTCTCCATTTTAAATGACATATTGAAAATACCAAAGATAGAATTTCAATAAACAAGATGTACAAAATTGGCTGCAATGACTGACAATTATTTTAGAGGGAAGACCAACAGGAATATTGAATTGAATTGTAATGAACATCTGAGGAATATAAAATATAAGGAAGTGGAAAAATCTATGCTAATCTAGCAAATCACAACATCTATAAAGGAGCAAAATTAACAAAGGCAATCCAGAACCATGCAGAACTGACAATACGGAAGAACGATTCAACAGAACAAGGATCTTTCATTAAGTTTTAGCCTTCCATCTCACAATGACCTTATCTCCAAATACATCCAGCTGAAAGCAGGAATGTATCAGTAGCTTTTAGCTGATAATAGGAGTAGTATGCTTTGGAATATGTTCAAAGCAAATACTCAAAATAGCTGTGAAGTTTTCAAATTAGCAATCCACTTGGCTTATTATTGTAACAATCAACATTGTTTTCTTTTTCTGGGAAAAGTGCATGTTAACACATATCAGATGAATGGTGTTTTCTTGCCACTTAACTCCAATTATTGGAAGCGTTGGATCAGAGGAACCACTATCCCATGGCATTTGGATATAATCACATCTATTTCCAGTCTTGTCTATGGCAAACCCTACATTGAATTCACATTGTTACCATTAATAAGACCTTTTTTGTTCATTTTTTCTAAATAAATTTTCTGTTCCTATCCTGGAAATCTCTCACACTTCCTGGTTGAAGAAACATTCCTTTATTGGAGGAAAAGAATGTTATGATCAGATCTCTGTCAATTCATTATTGATCAAAGTTAATTCACAAAACCTTATTGAGGTAACATTACTTGGTTTAAGTTATTGCACCACAGTAATCTTTTAAGCTTCTAATAAAGGGTCAAATATAGAGCATGATAATATTTTATGAGACTGTCACTCAGATGTCATAAGGTTATAAGCTCCTACCATTGGTTGGTTGAAAGCATGCTCTCTCTCTCTCTCTCTGGACCACGAACCCTTTTTGCTTTCTTCCTGTCATGCTTGTTTAATGCTCGTTTTTGGTTTTCTGTGTATACGTTCTCTACATTTGGTTTTAAAATTCTTACTGTAAATTTATATAAACACTAAAATATTATTAATGCTTTTCTTATTCTTGCACGTCTGAAATATTGAAGTTCATGTAATTTCATATCAGTAGCGTAAATGTTAGTAATGAAAGAGATCATTGGAATAAAGGAAGAAAATATGACAGTCATAGAAAAATTGGCCTTCCTCACCTTGATCAGTGTTAGATGTATATTTTTTGAAAATGTAATCACATTTTACTTTTAAACTGAGCTACAAAACTAAGTTAAACTGATGAAAAAAGTTAAACTGAGTAAAAAAGTAAATAAGCTTTACACAATATGAACATGAAACCATGTTCTGGACACCAAGTCAGAATCAAGTGATTAAAAAGCACTATGCCACAAGCATAATATGAATGCCCTTACTTAGTGATGCAGGGAATCATATTTCAAGTGCATTTGAAAGGTGTATAATTGATACCTTACTAAATTATGTGCCAGGGTATATGTATACATTTGTTAAAGTCCTCTGGCACTGCTTCAAACAGGTTGTAATGACATTTGTACCAGTGAAACTTATTTTCCAAAATGTTATACAAGATAAGCAATACAGTTTTGCAAGTGCATTCTAGTTTATTATTACAGTTTTGAGCTTAAATACTCTGTTGGTCTAATGATGCTTGAAAGCAACACTTTCTGAAACTGGGATAAAACTACAATACAGCATTGTTTGCTATATATATGAATATTTGGAGGAAAGACATAAGGGAGGCGCTTGTATTTTGCATTACATTTTCTGCATAATTTTGTGCATTGAAACTGTTCTTGGGAGCATGCAAAATATGCAGAACTCAGCAAAGGAAAAAAGGCAAAAGTTTCTCAGAACGGAGTAAATTGTACATATGTGATATATAGTAAGCATGATGTATTTCAATCAAAAGCACTATCATGCTGTACTACATTATCACAGGTTTTATTTTCTGGTATGCAAATTAAATGCTAAGGAGAATGCTGTTGCACTTCCTTGCAGTGCAGCCATACCACAGTAAAATTAACACTCTTCACAAGTGGACTATTTCCTTTTGCATTATTTAATGCATACTTCTTAGTTATATCTGTCATACATTTTGCAAATGTTATCAGAACAGCCAATCCAGAAAAATGTTTGTTGAGCAATACAATACTAAGTACAAGCAATCTCCTCTATTTGAAGGCATGTCTATGTACCTCCTCATCACTATGTCAAGAAAGTTCACAAATCAAACCTTATGGAAGTAAAAATAATTTGAGCACTTGCTGCTCATGAGTAGCATAAATATAAAATAGTATTCTTATTGCTTACTTTATTTTATATTTGAAGAACCATTTACATGCACAGAAAGCTACTGAGAAAATAGGTGACAAATGAACCAAGATTCTCCAGGATAGCATGAATAATATCCACGATGAAATGGAGGATGAACTAATTACATTTTGTGTTTCAGTTATTAATTTGCATATCCTGCATGTATGTATCAGTTTCTTACAACTTGGATTAGCCTATGTACTAAGTTTCAATAAATAATTGGTTCACGCCATAGTTTAAGTAAGGTCACTTTCCTCTCTGTAGCCTTCCCCTTGGGTTGGTCTCTAGCACATAAGTGGTCTGCTGGAGATAGATGTTCCAGATGTTTTGTCCACAACTATGGTGGACATCTTCAGTGAGGCAGATAAGGTCTTCTCGGAGAAGGTTTTGCTGCATCTGAAGTGTTGACTGTCAGTGCTGCTATAGTTCAGCGTTCTCTTCTGATTGATCCTCACACTGGATGCCTGATGGGAGGGGAGGTCTGGCTTCTTCAATGGTGCTGCTCCCTTCCTATTGGCTCGCTTTGTTTTCTCCGTTATGTGATGTTTCTTGCCTTTGATGAGTGGATGCCAGTTTCTGTTGAGTTTTAGAGCCACTTCTTATTGGAATTTTGGGATGTTTGTCAATTTTGATAGCTTTGCACTGTAATCAGACATGGTAGTATATTTTGGATCAAAGGATGCTCGTGTCCTGGAACTTAATGATGTGTTTGCTCTCCACTTCAGTGGCTTGTTAGGCAACCACAGACTTTCCTGCTTGCCCCCAGGCAGTTGCTTCTTTTTTGCCCAGTAAGCTTGGTGTTAATGCTGCTCTGTGTAGTTCCATTTTAAACCAAACCACAAGAAAAGGTAATAAGGTTTACACCAGCTGATGGCAGAGGCTCCCAAGGATATTTCCTGAGTGTAGTAAATTGTTCAATTGTTTTGTAGGCTTGAAAATAGTCTTGACACTGTGGCACTGCAGCATGTGTTCAGTCTGATCTGTGACATTTGTTTAAATATGGCAGGAAGACATATTTGTTTTTGGGTTTGTCTGGTGGGACCATAAGCTCTTTTCACTTCCCAGATTGAAAATCATTCAAGTATAGTTCTTGTTCTAGGTGGTAGAGTTCTTGTAACAAATATGATTTGCAGATGCAAGGAGTGCTATTTACAAGTGCCTTGACCATATCCTGTTTTTGTCTGGGAGTCTTTGTTCAAATAGGGGTCATTGTGAATGGGCTTGCAGTACACAGTGTGCCCAAGTGTACCATCAGCTTTCCTGCTGACCAGGACATCAAGAAATGCTAGCTGTCCATCCTTATGCTTCTCCATGGTGAATTGGATGCGAAGATTGATGATGTTAAGGTGTATTCTTTGAACAGATGGACAGTGTTGATGGGGAGCCCTCTTGAGTCCAGTGGTAGCAAATTTTATCATAGAATCTTTTGAGTCTACATCCCAAGACACAGCTCCACTTAAACTGATGGTCTGCAATGGCTATGTGAATGATACCTTTGTCATATGGCTCCACAGAGAGGAGGCCCTTCAAGATTTTCTACACCTCAACTTCAATCCCTGCATCCAATTCACCATGGAGAAGGAAAAGGATGGACAACTAGCATTTCTGGACATCCTGGTAGCAGTAAGGCTGATGGCACACTGTCTACTATAAGCCCATTCACACTGACCACTATTTGAACCAAGACCAAACCATCATCCCAGACAAAAATGGGTGATGACCAAGAAAGTTCTAAATCTTTCACAACAGGAACTCTGTCAACTACTTCAATAGTTATTCAATGTGAGAAGTGGGAAGACCTAACCAACCTGCCAGGCCTCAACCTGCCATTCGAAAGCCAGACCAACCCAAAAACTAGGGCATAGTCTTCCTGGCATATTTAAGAAATGTCACCAATCAGATTGTACACATACTGCAGCGCTGCAGTGTCAAGACTATTGTCAAGCCTACAAAACAGTGAAACAACTTACTGTGCTCAGCTGAAGATCCTCGGAGCCTCAGTTATCAAAGTATTCCACATTCCCTGTTCTTGCGGTTTGGTTTACATCGGAGCTATACAGCACAGCGTTAACACCAGGCATACTGAGCACAAAAGTGGCTGCTGCCTGGGACAAACAGGAAACTGCAGTCTCTGAACATGCCACTGGAATGGAAGGCAAACACATCATTCAGTTTCAGGACATGGGCATCCTTTCACCCATAATACACTACCACGCCTAACTACAGCACAAAGCTATCAAAATTTCAAGCCTCCCAACAATTCCAATAAGAAAGAAGAGGCTCTAAAACTCAACAGAAACTGGCATCCAGTCATCGAGGGCAAGGAATGTCATGTAACAGGAGAAAGCAGTGAGCCAATCAGAAAGGAGCAATACCATAGAAGAAGCCAGGCCTTCCCATCCACCAACTATCTGGCCTCCAGACGAATTAGCAGAGAATGCTCTTGGTGTAAATATAGCAGCACTGACAATCGACGCTTCAGACACAGTAAAACCTTCTCAGAGGAGACTTTGATCACGCCAAGATGCCCACTGCAGTTGTGGACGAAATATCTGGAACATCTCCAGCAGACTATGGCATAACAACCTGGAAATAACTTATATTGGCTTCGGTTGTGAAAGCCTATATTCTCTTGTTCTAGCACATATTTGTTCAACCTTCCATGTAGCAAGCAACAGCTGCACCTGATGTGTCTTTTTAAATCATTGTGTGTCAAACTTTACAATAGGTGTTTTATCTATAGTTACATAATCATCTAAAGCACATTACTAACGTAATGTATTTTAAAATAAAAGCAAAGCAACCATTAATGATGGTAAGTTAATTGAATTAACTTAAATCTTTTTGTTTTACGTACTTATCTTTATATATTTGTAGACATTTGCACATCCTTAGCTGTATGTTAACTTTTGGAATTTGTAATGTAATGGTTCATGTTCGCTGGGATGCCTACGGTGGAGTTTTTATGAATTTTAGCAGAATGTTTCCTGTAATAGGTATATTGAAGTTTGTCAGTTGTGTGTATTATTTTGTCATGCAAATCTTTCTCTGTGTTTTTGGTTCTGCTGATCTATTTATTGTTTATAGAAGAAAAGCTAGTTAGTGTGTTTAAATAATGTTTATTGCCGTTGTGCCTATGCTACTTGCATTTCCCGAGTATAACCTTTTCAGACTATTTTATTTTGTAGAAAGAGGTTTCTTTTGTAAAGGATGGAGCAGTTATTTGAAATGTAATTGAAAATAATTTTAGCCCTAGCCAAAAGTGGTCAAGAGATCCTATGGAAGGATGACGACAACATAATTGTATATTTATTATGGATTATAAATTTTATTCATTAATGCATTTTTGTTTAAAAATAGAGGATATTTATGCAATTAACTTTGTTTTGAGCAATTAATTATTGCAAAATATAGATAACAGAATTCCATTTGATACTACAAAAAGTAAGAAAATTGAATAACATTGATAACATTTTAAAATAAAAATAATTGAAGAAATGATTTCATAATTAAGTTACTGTAAAAACACAATTGTATATCACAAATGACAATTTAACCATTACTATGTTTGTAATATATACAAGGTGTTAGGGGTATGAGTGGGCAGACTTCAAAGGCAACTTCCTGACGTTAAACTGAAACATAAGTTCCTGTACAGTTTTCCTCTATAGTGCATGGTTTCATAAATAAAAATTAAAACTGGTCAAAAGTGTGATTGCGAATATGTCACCACTCCGTTATCGTTTACTTCTTCAGTTAGAACAGCGAGGTAGAGCTACAAAAGGTGCGTTATTTATGTCTTTACCATATGTTGCTAAAATGATTTGTTTAGCCACAAAATGATATGAAAGGACTGGATTCCAATGTGTCTATTGGAATAAAGTCATGGGCATACGCTTGGCAGCCCCACAACATTAGTGCGTGAATGTTGACAGTACAACTACCCCGGCGACATCCTTGCACAACAGCAGGTTCTGTCAGTACTTCAGGTCCGTTAAATGCATTCAGAACTATAGCAGTCTTTACAAATCAAGAGTATTTAGATATGCTTCTTGCTTAGGGCAAAACCGATTACAACACACGTGAAGCGCAACACTTGATGTTCTTCGCACACGTGTGTTTGAAGCAGCTCTAGAGATTGGGCAGAACACAGAAGCTCTAACGAGGGTAGGGCAAAATTGGCTAAGAAGATGCGATGCCTGCATAGATTCTCATGGAGCACATTTTGAACATCTACTGTAAAAGACATCTTGTTGAATTTGCAGTTAATGACCATTAATAATTTTCTTCTTCTTCTTCTTCTTCTTCTTCTTCTTCTTCTTGTTCTCCTCCTCCTCCTTCTTCTCCTTCTCCTCAAGCATTAGCTGGCACTCAGTTACGGACAATAAAGGACACTGCACAACCCTGGCAGACCAGCTGCAGGAATTCCAGGTGTGAGGAGGTGATTTTAACCTGCCTGAGGATAGGCCACACTCGAGCCACGCATGGACATCTTTTGCGTGGTGATCCGGAGCCTGTCTGTGTGACGTGCAATGTTCCACTCTCCGTCGCACATGTCCTTCTTGATTGTCCGTAATACGGTCGTGAGCGTCAGTCCCTTGGCCTGGGCCTTACACTGTGCTCTGTTTTAGGCAATGACGCAGTAGCTGTCAATACAGCACTGCGGTTTGTTGCCAAGATTGATTTTTGCAAGCAAGTGTAAGGTGCTTTTATCTTGGCGGATATTGACTTTTAGTTGTTTTTACTTTGGATGTTATTTCGTTTTTTACCTTTTAAAGATTTTATCAGTTTTAGGTTTTAGAAAGTTATGTTTTTACCAGTTGTTTAACTTTTAACTGCTTTAGCTCTCGGTTTTAGATATTTTAACATTTTTTAGTTATTTTAACTTTCACCTTTTAGCTTTTTAGGGTGAGGTTTTATTGTTCGCTTGTTTTATTCTTTGGACTTAGGGCCCTAATGACCTAGCTGTCGACGGGCACTTAAACAATACCCACTCACTCACTCCTCCCTCTTCTTCTTCTTCTTCTGCTCCTCCTCCTCCTTCTTCTTCTTCTTCTTCTTCTTCTTCTTCTTCTTCTTCTTCTTCTTCTTCTTCTTCTTCTTCTTCTTCTTCTTCTTCTTCTTCTTCTTCATGTCTTAGGCCATTTAGCCTGTTCCAGCTCCAAAGTCGTGTTCTTTATAATAGATTTTCCTGTTTAGCAAAAGGTGGCTGTTTTTAATTACTCAATTACACGAATGAGGTATTTCCATACTTAACATTTGAAGTTGCTATCTTTGATCATCCGACTACACCTTATGCGTAGCCTCTTATGCAGCTTTTAGTTTAGTTCACGTGAATACGATTGAATAGGTTAAAAGCAAACCACCCCATCCCTTGTTACTGGCATTAGCTGACAAGAAACACAAGGCACGTGGCAAACCGGATTTCAAGCGCTAGCCTAGTTTAGACCTTGACCCGTTGCAGGTATGAATGCATGCCTGGCCGCAAACCAAAACAAAACTTTCGGCCTGTGTTGCCAGGCTGTGCAGATAATGTATTCAATAATGTTCAATTATCTCCTTTATCTTTCAAGATAGATGGAGTTGTTATTGGACTTTATTATTAGTCATATTTGGATCTCCCAGCACGCGAAATATGTGCACTCATAACCCAAACAGCCTGTATAATATTTACTCAAAAATAAAACACCCTTGATTGTAAGACCTGCGAAGTTTTGTGGACGAGTTTTAGAAAAATATATGTATATGTATGCAAACGCTAAGACACATTAATTTGAGACAGTCTGTAGTTCATAGAAAAACAGTTCTTCAGAATTTCTTTGTTACTGTACCTATGTACAGATAGTTGGCCAAGGACAAGTTCTTGCCTTTCACTTGTTTGCAGAGAAAGGAGCAGAAAATTAGACATTGACCTTCAGTCATTTGCTTCAGCCCTTCTACCTGCCTTTTTCATACTAGTAACACATCCTTTTTCTTTTCAGCATTTATTCTGTGGTCTAAAGGCATTTCATTAAGCTGTACAGCAGCACTGTCCAACATGGCGCCCATGTTGTGTTTTTCTGGTGCCCTTCATAAGCAAATATTTACTCTGACGACTTCTAATATTAATTCAAATTTGAATACAAAACTATTTCCTTCCTAATATCTTGCCAGTACAGACCCATGAAGTATGTTTTTGTACATCTAAAGCTGTATTTATTATATCCCTAACCAGTGCTTTCCCTTTTTCCTCTCAGAAAAAGGGTGTTTGCCCTAAAGTTGGTTGTGTTGGTGCCCACGCCTCCTTAGGAATGAGTCAAATGTGCCCAAGCACATAAGAACGTTTGACAGCACTGCTGTACAGCATTAGGATTCTTTCGTCTCTGTATAAGGCTGAAATCTGCTTCAGTGGATGCCTTAAATCTGTCGTTAACCTCTTTAACTTCCAAATCAAGTGCTGTTTGTGTTCTTTCTATATAGATGTCAAGTTTGCTGACAGACTCAACTTTATGTCCTACACCTCATTTCTTCCTGATACCACAATAATTAATATCAACAGCTATTCTATCACTATCCATCTCTCTGGGGAAGTGTTTGCACTAACAGGGAAGCAGAATGAAATACAATTAACAGCTGAATCCTCATGCTTGTTTTCATTATTGAGTTGATTGTTGAGGAATTGTGGGGGAAAAGTAGTGAGGTTTTCTGATAGGATTTCAATGAGAAAACATTTAGGTGCCTCCACAGTAACAGGCACAGTAAAGAAAGAAAGTTTTACAGGAGTGAGAAAATGACTAATTTTGAATGGAAAGACATCTGCGTAACAGTATGGATTTGCCCAGTTGTAATTGAAAATCCTATTTGTACTCTATCTTTATTCATGTAAATGACTGCATTTGAACAAAATCAGTTACATATTCAGATCACTGCATGTTTAAGGTTACCTAAACCATAAAAACCTCAATTTCTAATTTTTGTGGATTTAAACAGTTTTGTTCTCAACCTCCACATTTATGTAGTATTTGAAAATATGGCAAATAAAATTGCAGCCATCAGAATGAGTTGGTCTTTCAAGGCAGGCAATAATGCTGGTGTTACAGAGGTAAAGAAGTAGATTTATTTCAAGAGGTAGAATCAGGACTGAAAAATTCAATGCCATAGCCGGGATTTGAACCACGGATCTTCCGCTTATCGAGCGGCTGCTTTAACCACTAAGCTACCATGACCAGCTTGCCAGTACGACATTAAATTCCCCAGTTGATTAATACTTTTTCCCTGTTAGACCACAAGGGAATCTCACATCAGAGATAAATACCCCAAGGGTGACTTACAATTATAAGTACTTTATGTCCCGGGTTTAAGTAACCTTTAGATGGTAATTATTGTTTATTTTTGCCAACAAGCTTACTGCTGGTGTTCACGGCTTGTGTGTTTAAAAACACCAGCAGTAAGGCTTGTTGGCATAAATAAAGTAGATTTATTGTGCATGGAGGAATTTGTGTCTTTCTGGTTGACTTCTTTAAAAACCATACCCTGAAAGGCACTTTATGAATTATTTTTGAGTAATTTTAGCATTATAGTGTTTTATTTATTTTTTCCACAGGTGTAATTGTCTGAAATGTTTATATAAATATTGTATAACTTGTGACTAATATTTTAAATTTTCTTTCATGGTTTCCCAGGCAAGGGTAGACAAAATCCACATTGATGGGTTGATGAGGACGAAAGAAGACTTTGTGTTAGACTCTGTTAAAGATCTTTTCAAAGCCAAAGATTTCCAGGAAGTTTTAATTGGTGCACATAAAGTTAGAGGGAAACTAGAAAGTTTGGGATGTTTTCGGCACATAGGAATATTCATCGATACAAGCCATGGCCCAGATTCTACTCCATATGGCTACGAGGTAAGCATATTACAATTATAATAAAGCTAATTATAGGGAACACGTTTCAAGTTTTCTGCATTATTCACATTCCTGAAGAGAAGGTATTGAAAAGCTTTTGTTTAAAATTAAAGGTGGTGTTAGATGAATTTATATAGCTGTCACTTATGACCTAATAGTATTCTATATTTTTGGCCTTTATTTCGTAAAATACTGCCTGCTGCAATGACAACTGTTAGCATCTATTCTTCTCTCTCATTAGTACATGATTCAATCCCTTATCTGGAGTATTTTCTAGAGACCATTTTTCTCGTTTGAGATCTTACTCAAATCTGCCAAAGTTTATGGATTTCATCTCAGTTTTACAGTAATATGATCAGGGAGAAAATTGTGATAATGGAGTGAAATAATAATGAAAACAAGCTCTCCCAGATAAGCATAGGAAATGTAACCCTGCTTATTAACACAGGAAATGTAATTCTGCTAATTTGAGTGCACTCCATTCTGCAACCAGGCTGTATTCAATTGTCACTTCAGTATTGGAGGTCCTGCATGTAATTGTAGGGCTGGCAGATGGCCACTTTTTGCCTTAACCCTAGCAATATCAATGGAGGGTGGGGGTATTTTATGCCACCTTTCATAATTTTTTCAATTCTGTCTTTTAGTTTTTTTGATTAAAGGCATGGAGTTAATAATTAGTGCCTATCATTGTTTCTATTACTGAATTGCATAATTGTTTGAAAGTTTTCATTGTTGGTCTTTTTGAGAAACAATAAAATGTCAAGGTGGTCATAAAGTCGATAAAATAAGATTTATGTTAAAAAGTGAAAAAGGAATAGTTAAACAGTGTTAAATATTACCTTTATAAACACGACAATGTGTAATACCCAATTTTAAAATTAATTTGTTTTAAAAATTGCTCAGACATTTTGATACCATTGGTGGTCAGAACGTGTTGGTAGTATAATTTCTGTAATAAGGATTGGCATAACATGTAATGTGATTCTTGTAAAAAAGTAAAAAAAGAAATAGTTAAATAATGCTAAATACTACCTTTATGAGCATGAGAAAATAGAATGCCCAATTTTAAAATAAATTTGTTTTAAAAATTGCTCAGATATTCTGTTATTAATGGTGGTCATAAAGGTAGTATAAGTTCTTTAATAAGAGTTGGCATTGCTGGGTTAAGGTTGCTAATGTTACCACACTGCTTGAGCTACCTTGAAGCTCTGATTAGACATCTTATGCTGGATACACATGTGTGAGCTGAAAACTGCTGCAAATTACAGGAAATATTCTTATAGTGGAATTATATAGTGTGATCTGAGTCATTTCAAATCAATAGCAGTGCATGTAGATGTTAATTCTGATCCACGACTGATCAGTCACCCCCCATCCCGTCACTTAAAAAAATGCTTGTGCTGAATTTCAAATACGTTTGGACATTGTTCAGAGCCTCAATTCATGCCAAGTTAAGCTGTAAACATGGTGTGGACAATATAATATAATATACAATGCTTGGTTAAAAAAGTATTTTCTCGTACTTGTGCATCTAGAAATAATCTCAGGGTTAACCTTTCCAAACATAATTTTATATTTTTCACATTGAGTTTAAAAGCTCTCTGGTATGCAATTTAAATATGTAGAAAGGATTTTCTTTATATTTTATTTTTAAAATTTTCAATGTATAGCATTTATTTAAATGCTGTAATAAAACTCGTGAAGCAGTTGGTCTAAGTTTGCTGCATGTGTTCTTGGATATGCACTAATAAAGTGATATATGGTATTTTTATGTATTCCTTTTACATTTTTGTAATGTCCTGGAATATTTTGAAATTTGAAGTCTTGCAAAAGGTTTATGCTGCTATGTCGATCTATGTGGGCATATAATTGAATCTACAACCACTTTGGGTGGATGAAATATAAACAAGAATTTTATAAAGATTATTTAATCACTGAAAACAGCAGTAGTATATTACTTATCTACATATCTCCCGACTTCAAAGTACACTTTTTCCAACAAATTGGCTGTTTCTTTATACTATCAAGGAAAAAGAGGTGTCTACAGTCAGTTGTATAAACAAACTACTGTATTCTTGCATCATCAAATTCCTGTACTTCCTGTTCCTCTTTAAGTGTTCCATAGTGAGGTTGCTGAAAAGAGATCTCTAGTTTTCGATATACCGATGGGGGAGGGAAAAATACATAGACATGACAAACAAAGAGAAGAGGGAAGGTATTGAATGGATGAGAGTAGGAGTATGGAGATTAACAGGTTTGAGGAAAGGTATTCCACAAAATCAAAGTACTATATGTGGTGGAAACGGAGATAGGAATGGAAATGTGGAGAAAAGAGTATGTCAGTAAGAAATGATTGAAGATAGAAATATAGCTATAATAGAAATGTTCCAGAAAATTGTAATAAAATAGGACAATTCTTAAATAAATTGAAAAAGAAATGGATGTGGTCAGTAAATAGAGACATGCTAGAAAATAGAAATAGAGAAATAAACTAGGTTTAAGAAATCAATTGTAATGGAAAAGGAAGCCGCCCTTCAGTTGGATGACAATTTGAAGCAGAAATGAGGAAGTCGCCATGTTGTTGCCAATATGATGCTGAATATAAAGATGTCCTGCGTTGTTACCAATTTGATGCTGGTTTGGAAGTCTCTCTTTGTGGGCGCTAATGTGATATAAAATTAAGTAGTTGGACCACCTTCCGTCTCGTTGCCACGGCTGCTCCAGTAGAGGTCATGAGTCGTTATATCATGCATGGGTATGAATGAAAGGCACGACACAGGAATTAAAGTTGTCATTAGGTTATTAAATTTTAAATAACTCATCAACGTAGATTGAGAGGTGCAGACTGTTAATTATTGTAGAACTTCACCCTATTTACCGACACACTAATGGCTGACTCGCTCATCTTCGAGTCCAACCGCTCACCTCAAGCTCCAGCTTGTGTCTCTCTAGTTCAATTCAAACAGAAACCGCTTGATCACGCAGTGTCATACTGCCGGAGTCAAAATGAGTGCGTGATAACCACTAGTGTCAAATGAATTTCCGTATCACAATATATTATAAATGTATGAGTATGACTGGTAAAGAGCTAGGGCTGAACACTTGTCATATTCACCTGTACACAACTTAGCAGATAAATAAAACTGTTCCAAACAAATGATAGCTCCGGGTGGAAAATCTGGACTGTATGAAGAAAGTTCTAAAATTCTGCAGTGTATCTCTTCCAGCTTTTCTTACATTAACATAGACATACATGGGATTTCATTGTTATGAAGAATGATGATTTAAATGGGCTGCAGACCACTGCTATTTTAAGCACATTTTGTCTCAACCACATGTCTGCAGTAGTACTCTGCAGCTCTCATCTTTTCATGATTAAAGCCCATCATTAGAATGCCCTTAAGAGTCCCAAAAACAGTTGTAAGCAACTTTACAGCTGGCAAATGTGAAACAGCATAAATACTTTTCATGGTAATGCTTATGTGTGGTTATTGGTGATGGGCCGCATTTTCTGCAGCTTCCCATAGAAAATATTTGCAGTGTACATCACTTTCTGAACTGATGGAAAGTTCTGGTGTTAGTGCATAAGGGTTGAAGAAATTTGGCAACGCAGCAATCATATCTTCTTTTGGTGGCAAATAGTGACAGGGCCTTGCTTGTATATCTGTAACTTTAGCAAGTTAAGAGCATAAGGGTGGCACACACAGAGTGAAACATTGCTTCAAGCTTGGGAAAAATATAGCAAAACACCTTTATAAATTTCATAATAGCACTAAATAAATGTTACAATGAACATGAGGCTATTGTAGTAGCATTGTAGTTAATGATGCAGAGCTTTGTGAGTGAGTGAGTTGGGTTTAAGGGCCCGCCAACAACTAGGTCATTAGGGCTGCAGAGCTTTGTTACTCTGGTAGTTGGTAAGGTATGAGGCATTCGATGTGAAAGCAAAGATCAGAGAATGACAATTAACAGGAGAGCAAAAAAGTTCAGAATGGACTGTGCAGTGTTTTACCTGTTCGTATCTTCTGCGCTTGTTGCTGTCTACTGCTGTCATAGAAAGGCGCAGATGAAACCATACAACATTTTTAAAACTACTTTTAAAAGCTTTACTTACCAACTTTACAAATGGAGATGCTGAAACTGGCCACTGTCATTGTCCATACTTTTTTGGCCCTCTTTAGGAAACTATCCATCACTCACTGTAGTTCACGTTGAGAAATGCTGGCAATTTCCTGGCGGATATTTTGTGTGGGTGTGTGGGTTCGTCATGTACACTTATACTTTAGGTTACCCAAGAGACAGAAATCGCAGGGGGTTAGGTTGGGGGACTGAGGGGCTCTCAAATCTCTACTAATAATTCTGTCCTGAAACACACTTTCAATTGTAATCAAAAGATTGGCCATATGAGCTGTTGCAGAGTCTTCTTGAAAAAAGGCAAAATCACGCTCCCTGTCTGTTAATTCTCTAAGAAAAAAGGAGCAAAATGGTATTCACATATGTATGGGAGTCAACTGTTGACTCAAAAAAAATTGGTCCTATAACTCAGAGCCTAATATTGTTAATGACAAAAAAATTGGTGTATGGTGCGCCATTAGTGGAGAAAGGTTTCTCAGAGCTCTAATAAGTGATTTCTATCTCTGGGGTAACTTAAAAGATAAAGCATACAAGACAAACCCACACATCCTGGAAGAATTAAAATAAAATATCCGCCAGAAAATTGCCAGCATTTCTCAATGTGAACTGTGGTGAGTGATGAATAATTTCCTAAAGAGGTGCCAAAAAGCATGGAGGATGGTGGCCAGTTTCAGTGTCTTCTTTCATAAAGGTGGTAAATAAAGCCTTTATAAGTAGTTTTAAAAATGTATGATTTTATCGACACCTTTCTATGATAGCAGCAGACAGCAATGATTGCCAAGGATGCGGACAGGTAACACACTGTGCAGCCTGCTTGGAAGTTTTTTGCTCTCCTGGTGTTTAAATGCTGATGTAATATCTTAGTTAAATAAAGTGTTGGGAGATAATCCTTTCTGCACAGTGTCAGCTTATGTTCTGCAACAGTCTTCAGGATATTGAGCAATGAAAGCAAAATATGTGTTTATTTGTTACAAATTGATATATACATTTTACATGTATTTTTACTTCCAAGTGTCTAAAGTCACTTTTTTTTTAAAAATATTGATGTTTTTTTTTCTTTTTTTGTTAAAGAATATTCTTTATATTATTAACAAAGATATTCCTATTAAAAAGGTTGATATGTTGAAACACAGAAAAATTATGAGAGAACGTAAGAGACGCCATGTTAACTTCTCCGAGGAGACTACAATCTCGCCACTGAAGATGTCTGCCGCAGTTGTGGATGAAACGTCTGGGTATTTAAACTCCAGCAGACTACAGCATAGCAGCCCGGAATTAACTCCTCGATATACAGAAAAATTAAATTGAATAAGTTATTCATTTTAATACTTGAAAGCAAATAAGGACAAGCACAAAATGATCCAAGATTTAAGAATGATCTGATAGCTTTGGCCAATAAAATGCACGTATTTACGCTGTGTCAAGTAATGTGCAACTTGGCTAAAAACGAAAAATAAACAAAAATTGCATTGGGCAAGGGAGGTTATGTCCAAGATGATTAGGTTACCATATGAAGGCTGGTCATGTATGTACATTATGGGACTCTGTGAACTTCCACAACAGGGTGAAGAAGACAAGCGAACATGAAATTGACAGTCAGATTTCTGATGCAATCAACATATTAATGCAATGCTTTTTAATGTAGCTAACATATCAATTTGTGTTATTTCCGCTGAATTCCTTAATCATAAGGGCTATGATCTGTAAAAGTTAATATAATTATGTGAAGAACAATATTTCATTGTAAATTGTTATACCATGATCCTAATAGTAAATTACTTTGCTCAAGGTAAATTCTTAACGTGTTCTCAAGGAGTTCAGTTTGGCAAAAAGACCACATGTAAATGGACATTTATGAGATTGTCAAGTCTTAACAATCTTGTGAAATAATTATCAATATTTGACAATTTTTCTAGTGAACTCTTGAATTAAAAAACAAGTTTGATCATGTATAAGGGGCTTAAGAATCATGCCTGTAGCAAAATTTAAACAGATTATTTCTGAGAAAAACCACTTTAAAATTTGAACTTGGTTAATGTACTGCATTAAAAATGGCTACCTTATGGCATATTAGAATGGCAGAAGTACATCAAAAATTTGTGTAATGTTTCTAATCTGTAAAGGAACAATCTAAAGCCAAAATAAAAAAATGTGAAAGTTTCATTATTTGTGCAATTTTTTGAGTATAAGCCCCCTGGGTAATACAGTGCGTTCCCTGACCGACCGGACCGCTCCGCGGCAGCACCGCACGGGGCGAGGGCCTGTGCGCTCTCCGCCAGAGTTACACGAAAGGAACCGGCAAATCATGGGTACGGTACTAACTTGCATTAGACTAACCAGTATCACTACAGATGTTTAAATTGATGACCTTCAATGTGAACACATTCCATATATGTCCGAAAACAATTCTAATTTGTTCTTATTTTAGAATTCTGGTTTACTTGGAAAAGTTCATGTTGACTGATAGCCTGTATTTCTCTCGCGATATTGTTCTGCAATTTTTGTGTTGTGAACGTGTTTGATGCGTACTCTTTATTCTTTAACGTTCCCTATAAATAAAACTCGCATGGAGATAGGTCAGGGGAACTAATTATTTGGTCCTCATACGTATTTCGCAATTCATCCATAGATTTACCAGCCCACAGCTATAGCTGAAACCAGTCACACAATCTTTCATTTCTTGCTAGTTGCAGAAAAAAATATTTAAAACAGAATTTACATAAACGTATGAATCAACTGTTGTGTCATAAGTATGAGACTGATAATTCTATGCGGGGCGAGGAACTTCATGAATAATATAGTGATTTTCAATAGCCCAGTGACAATTGTTCAGAGTAGAAATGTGCAACTTTAAAGACAAAACCACGCTTTGTCAGCAAAGAACGTTGAATGTGGGTCCATGTCGTCATTATAAATGGACTGCTAAAACCAATTGCAATGGTTAACCCTACTTGACCGCCTCCATAGCGCAGTTGGTAGCACGCTTGCCTTTGGCGCGGAGGACCCGGGTTCGATGCCTGGTACCAGCATGAACCTCTGGGAGGTCTGGCATGGGTGCACTCAGCCTTGTTAGGTCCCGGGGGTACCAATTGAGGAGCTACTTGATGGAGAATTAGTGGCCCCAGGTTGAGAAGGCCATATAACTGGCCGGGAGGGCTTGAGATGCTGACCCCATCCCACCCTTCAGTACTACACCCCACCAATGATGCCTGTAGTGGGCAGAGGTGGGGGACGCAGAGGCTGGGCTGCAAGCCTTGGCCCTTTATGGGCTGTTGTGCTAGGTTTTTTTTTAACCCTACTTACAGGATCTTGCAGTTGTAAAGCATGAACTTTTAAGTTTCAGAAGTTTCGCTGCCACGAAAGCTGACATCTTGGAAATGTTAATCGCTTGTGCTGAACGTCTTAGTGATTTTCATTTATGGGGAACGTTAAATTCTAAAGTGTAAGCATGAAGTCTGCGCACATTGCAAGATTGAAGGACAATATCACGAGAGACATACAGGCAATCAGTCAACATGAAGTTTTGCGAGTAAACCAGAATTTGTTTTCGGACATATAGGGTATGTGTTCACATTGAAGGTAATAAATTTCAGCATCTCTTGTGACTCAGGTAAGTCTAATGCTAGTTAGTGTTCCATACCTGTGACTTGCCGGTTCCATAAGCGTAACTCTGGTGGAGAGCGCGCAGATCCTTACCTGGTGCGGTTCCGCTGCGGAGCAGTCCGTTCGGTCAGGGAACGCACGGTACTTCTCAGATTGTTGTTAAGCTGCAGCAAAGTGTCAGGAGCTCCTGCCCTCATACAGGAAAAAAAATCTGAAAACCCAATGTTGCCATGATACATTTTTATCAATCTTTTTTTTTTTTTGTAAATTTCATGTAATAAATAAGGATGGTTACTCTCAGAAAGTTCACCTTGTTTCATTTTATGCTTGTTATGCAGAATTGGTTTTGATGGGGTTGATGTTTGTGCTTTCAATTCATTCCATGAGTTTCTTTGAAGCAATTCTCATCATCTAAATCAACACAGTACATCACAGAATTTCATTGTGGAGCAAATGAAGAGAGTGAACTCTTTGTTTTAGGTAACATTTTACGTTCATGAACTAAACCGCATGATGGGTGGAGCTAAAACTCTGGTGGGAAACAACGAAGGCTCAGTTGTTCTTGGACTACGGTTGCCCAATATGTTTGGCCGAGGGGAAAGATTGGCAACAGAATACAGCTATGGATCCAAGAGAACATCTGGATTCAACTTTTCATTTGTGAAGCCTCTGAAAGGAAGCTTTAGCCCTGTGTAAGTCAAATTATTCAGCAACTGTCCAAATGGACAAGGATTTTCCAATGTGTTCCACAAGAAAGTTTTATTCGACACAACATTGTCATAAAATTTGTAAAAAGTGGAAACCATTAACTTCTTATAACTTTATTACTTTATTAGTATTTCTTATACAGCCACTGAAAATATCCCTAATTAATCACCTTAACAAGTGAGTGATACACAAGTGTATAATAAGTTTGACTCAATATTCACTTTAATTGCAATGTTAATGTCTAAGGCAATTTTATTTTTTATCCTGGAAACCATAGTGCGAATATTCATCAGCACATTTGTTCCTAAGCCCAGGTCTAACCATGATAAGTACCTATATATTGTGTTATCATAAAATGGAGTAAAGACTAGAAGCAAGTTTGCAAATACGTGAATAACATTAAATTTGAAATATGCTTGCTTTGTGACAGAAATATTGTAACATCTCTTAAGTTAATAATTACAAATATTTTTAAAAATAATCATAAAAGCTATAAATCTGTATTGAGGTTCTAATATGTGCAACCCTTAGTTAACATATTTGAAGTTTGTTTACAAAATTCCTTCAAAATAATATATGAAGATTTTATTTCTGTATGTGCACCAGGTTACTTAAACAGTCAAGTATTTATGAACCCTCCATGTAAACTAGTTTTAATTTCCTACCAGTGTAAACTTTGAAGGCCGTTTGCATAAGTGATATTTAGACAATGTTTTGCGCTAGTGTTTAATTCATTCCAAAAATGCTGCTTAGTTCTAAACAATGTCTAAATTGTATTCAATTTGAGAGCTACTTAACAGGTGGTATAGATACTGTTTAATCTTGAACACCACTATTATTTTATGAGATGCGAAGTGAGAGCAGAGAAACAAGATGGATTTCTCTTTTGGTTTCCAGTGTACTGCTGTTAGAAATGATCAAGTAAGTTGATGAAACCAACTATCATGTTGTTTTATTAACATAGCATTATTCCCTTTTCCCCCCTCCCTGCCCCAAACATATGCCAACCACATCCATCTATTGTGTGTTGAAAATGGAATATTAAAATTAAGTTGTGTGTTGGAGAGCCACAAGATGACTCATAAAGTACAAATTTAAAAGCCAAATTAATACACAATAAGCCACATTTTCCTTTTTTTTTTTTTTTGTTTCAGCCTAACTGCAACAATGCTACAAAGTCTGTCTGAATGGCCCTGGTCTGGTTATAAGCAGATTGACAGAGGAATACTTTTGGATTATATGTTTTCCATGCCTGATTTGGTAAGTAGTTGGTTTTTATCAGGTTTGATTACATTATTAATATGCTCTGGTGCCCTTAAGGCTTTTGAATATAGACATTTTCATGTTCAATAATAATTAGTACATTGATGCTGATATATTATAGCAGGCAGAGAATTTGATGGTGACTTAAGCTCTGGCCACTACTGGAGTTATGCAACATGGCCAAGTTGAAAGCAAGAATGAACAAAAATGAAATGAACAATTTATAGACATACCTCAAGCAAACATAGACTGGTATGCATCCCTAAATCAGCAAGGAAAGTAACCTGAAAGTCACACCGTGATAACAATATCAATTTTGTACAGGCCAAGCAGAAAACTCCTTATGATAAAGCATAAAATCGAAAGTGATTTTTATTTATACACATTGTAAATTATATTTCTGCTCTGATGACACCATACTTCCTGTCTGCATATTATTAATTCACACTCATTACTCATACATCCATTAAGTTGTATTTTGGTTAAAAAGGACCAATAAAATTTGAACAAACAGAATCCTTGTAACTGATCTACAAGCACTCATCACATTTACCACTGCTAATGCAAAGGCTACAGCTCTCTACTGAGGATAAAATTTAATAGCAAGCAAAGGTTTCTTCTTCGTCACATAGCTGACCGTGGTGTTCTGTTGTGTCTTCTGTCAGACATGATATTGTAATAGCATGGAAATAATATCTCACTGTCTACATTGAGTATAGGAATCCACAATACTTTACCTGCAACTTCAAAAAATTGTTGCAATCAGATTTTAATTCTTTTTTGTTAACGTCCTCCAACGTAATATCATATCGGACGGTGAGTGAATGAAAATAGGTGAAATGATGCTCAAATGGTCCCGAGGTCTATGGAGCTCTAAGTTATCCGACATTCGTCTTCTCAGGATAAGGGAAAACCTCAGGGGGAAAAAAAAAACCTTACCCGGATAACTTACCCTAACCGAGATTCGAACTGGCGATCTCTTGGACGTGAGGCAGACATGCTACTGAGGTGGCCTTCCTCGCTATGGTGAAGAGAGATCACATCAATATTTCGGCCAGCTCTGTATTAATTACTTAACATATCTTCAATCACAGTGATTGTGATGGAAATAACTCTCCCAGGATGGGTTTTGTCCTATTAAATGACTAACTTCATTTCCTTTGTCACCTGTATTGCATTTTGATGGTAGAAGAGCTTACCAACAGAGGTAATAACTATTTTCCCTGGGTCAGACGCTGCTAATTCTTTAAACTTTTTCCCAAATTATTTACCCAGGGATTTAAATGCATTTGCAACTGCATTTGCTTACTTAATCCAGAAGAACATCTGAGATATACATACTTAGGCTTTTATGGCCAGTATTAATTCAGTAGAATGTAGTTTTTGGTCTTGTAAGCCATGGTCCAGTCCATAGCTCTTACCTGACATTTGGACTGTGATTCCATCGGTCATCTTCAGCGCAAATGACAGCCAGACGGTAACCGATAGATCCGTGGTTCAAATTCTGGTCATGGCTTTCAATTTTTCAGTCTCACTCTACTGTTTTCAATCATGTCCTACACATGGCTATTGTGTGGAAAAACATTAATTATAATTACATTAATTAATCCACAAATAACACAAGTAATTAGAGACCACACTTCACTATAATAAACTCAATTTATTATACTGAAGTGTCTCTAATTAGTTGTGTTATTTGTGGATCAATTTACTTCACTGTTAATAGCTTCAGGTGTGTATATTTATACATTAATTGACCTTATAGTTGGTTAAACTAGAAGCCCGGGACTTAAGTACTTACAACACTGTAAATCGCCTTTAAGGTATATTATCTCAGAGTAAATTGAGATCTCCTTGTGTGGTTTACCTGGAACAATGTGAGTTGCAGAATTTGATGTCATATGAGGTCTGTACAAAAAGTATCCGACCTTGTGCCGGGAAAAAAAATTATGTACCTGAGTGGATGGGACTCTTAATCCCCTTCAAAGTAGGCCCCTTCTGAAAGCACACACTTAGTCCAGCGGTCCTTCCATCGCTGGAAGCAGTTCTGGAAAGCTTCTTTTGAGATGGTGCGCAGACGTTCCGTCGCGTTGTGCATTATCTCCTCACGGGTCTCAAAACGGGACCCTTTGAGCGTTGTCTTTATCTTTGGGAACAACCAGAAATCTCATGGGGCCATGTCAGGTGAGTAGGGAGCTTGGCGAACCTGCGGAATGCCGTGCGAGGTCAGGAAATTCTGGATCAGGTGTGACGAATGAGCTGGAGCATTGTCGTGATGCAGCTGCCAGTTGCGTGCGGCCCACAGATCAGGTCTCTTGCGCCGAACTGCATCACGAAGATGACGAAGGACTTCTCGGTAGTACTCCTTATTGATGGTCTGCTCTTGTGGTGCGTACTCATGATGCACAATGCCCCGATAGTTGAAAAAAACAAGCAGCATCACCTTCACTTTGCTCCGAACCTGTCGTGCTTTTTTTGGTCTTGGGGAATGTGGGTGCTTCCATTGAGATGACTGGGCCTTTGTTTCTGGGTCGTACCCACAGGTTGTACCCGTACACCCAGCTCTCGTCACCAGTGATCACAGTCTTCATGAACCCAGGATTGCTATTGGCGCATTCCAGCATGTCCTGTGCCACTGCAAGGCGGAGTTGTTGCTGCTCCGGTGAAAGCAGCTTGGGCACAAATTTTGGTGCCACTCTTCGCATGCCCAAATCCTCAGTCAAAATGCTGTCTGCAGAACCAACACTGATCCCAACCTCAGCAGCAATCTCCCGAACTGTCAAACGTCGGTCCTCCATTATCAGTGTCTGCACTTGCTCGATAACAACAGCATTTTGGCTCGTTGATGGTCTTCCGGTTCGTGGGTCACTCTCCGCCGACATGCGGCCATCTTTGAACCGGTTATACCACATTTTAATTTGAGTAATTTTCATTGCATCATCACCGAAAGCCTGCTGGATCTTGCGAATGGTTTCTGATTGGGTATCCCCAAGTTTCTGGCAGAACTTGATGCAATACCGTTGCTCCATGCGTTCCGTCATCTTCCAGAAAATGTGAATGCGACGAGCACGTGTTACATGGAGCCAATCACTGGTAGCTACTGACGTGACCGGTGGTGCTGCGGGGATATAAATATTCACGCATGCGCAGGAAGCTTCCTTCTACGAGTATGCGCAGTTGCCATACCTACCTCATTCTTTGTTAGCGAGAAAAAAAATAAGGTCGGATACTATTTGTACAGCCCTCGTATCAGCATGTTGGCCATGACAGCTTAGTGGTTAGAACAGCCGGATGGTAGCCAGTAGATCCATGGTTCAAATCCCGGTCATGGCACTCAATTTTTCAATCACACTCTACCCTTTCCAATCATGTCCTACACACGGCTATTGTGGGGAAAAAACATTAATTACAACTTTTTGAGAAGACTGGAAGAGGAAAACTAAGTTGGCAACACACTGATATGATATAACCTGGATTTTTTATACGTCAAAGAAGTTAAGATTGATAGTAATATATCACTTATCAGTTTCTATTCTGACAGCTTGGGGCTAAGTGAATGTTGGCCATTTCAATTGTTTTGCAATTTTTTAATTTTGTGTTTGCTTGCCTTATTTGTAAAATTGTGCAGAAATTTTTCTATATCCCTCTTTGCAAAAAAAGAGGTACTTCTACCTATTGGGCTGCGCTGTAGCCAAGTGGTTAGACCCTTTGCTTCTCACCAAGTGTCCCGGGTTCAATCTCAGGCAACTGCATGTGGGATTTGTGGTTGATGAAGTGGAGCTGGGGCAGGTTTCCTCCGGGTTCTCTGGTTTCCCCTGTCATCTCATTTCACCGTGCTCCATCTTCATTCCATGTATCATCGGTGTCACCGCCTGTGATGCTGTATGTAGTAAAAGCGGGTATTAAACACTATAAAAAAATAAGACCTTCTACGTATTGCACTTTTACTATCAGGAATTACGACTGTTCGACAATCATTGCTGGATGAAATTAATATGAGGTATAAATCCGTTGAAGAAAATACAATATGTTCCATTGGAACACTGTTGGATCCCTGCTTAAAAGGACGAGCTTTTCGCAGCTCCAGTGCTCTCAATTGTGCTAAAGACCGACTGGTGGACCTTGCTAACCAAGAGGAATGTCCTGCATCCAAAAAGGATCAGGTAAAATTTATCTATTTTTTTTAGATTTCCGGATACCTCTAAAGGATAGTCGTTTAATACTGCCATACTTGTAAAAATTGATTAGTTCACAAACTTTTCTTTATTTTATTTTTGATGTCATCTACTGCAAAGCCCACTGTGATACTTGTACAGTAACATTATGCAAGAGAATAATCTTGTGTCAGATTCACTGCCAGTTAACAGTTCCCTAAGAAGAAATCACTGCATATCTCAACGACGATTTGTCACCTCCTCTTTCTAGTGCACTGTATTACTGGAAAACAAATTCAGAAGTTCCAAAACTAAAAAAATTAGCCACTAAATATTTGTGTATTCCACCTGCAACAGTTTTCTCTGAAAGACTGTTTAGCACAGTATATTTATCAGAAAAAGAAGTAGACTTGCTCCCGAAAGAGTGAGAATGCTAGTATTTTTTAACAAAAACTTATAAAAGTGGATTGTTTCAAAAACTTATTTTACTTTTAAATGTCTAATGTAGAGTTTAAAACTAAGCACACTGATGGTTTTAAATTTTGTCTCATTAAATATGTGGACCTTATTAATTAATTTCATTGGCATTACACAGTTCTCCCAACATTCTGTTTTGTATTGAAACTAGAAGTAGAAATGATGATATCAAAGTATCTGGTATCATGTAAAATATCATGTATTGGTATTGAGTATTGAGAAAAACTGGTATCAACCCATCCCTAATTATTTCCCAATATATGACATGTATAAGCACAAGAGGAAACTAAGTCCTGAGTATGTGATAAGTAGATATTCTTTTTGTGCAAATAGAAGAGAGAAAAGTGAAACATTAAATTAGGATTTTATGTTTTCATTCTGGCTCGTACTTGTATAGTTATCATTTTCTTTCAAGCAACTTAATGATCTTTTTTGCAATAATGTTATTTTATACAGCAGTGTTTCAATACTATGACATATACAAAACACTCGTAATGTTAAAACCATTAATTTTGTGGCATTTGATATTTACGGACATACTTAGTATGGAAAAAATACATAATTACATTAATGCCCAAATTACTATCGTAGTTATGTAATAATCATTGTCGACTTCCATCATCATCCATCGTCTTCATTGTCATCATCATCATCGTCATCGTCATCATCACCATCACCATCACCATCACCATCTTTACTATTGTCTGGGCCCAAATGACCTTGTCAACGGGCCATTAAACCCCTGACACTCACTCACTCTTTATTATTGTCAATGGAGCTAATACAGCTATCTGACATGGTCAAAGTTAAATAATTTGTGTATTCCTAGGTTACAATCATGAAAATATTGACACAAATATAATATGCTATGGCAAAATTATCTTATTTTACAGTTTTAAATAAATATATACAAAAATAAAAATGTACAAAAGTAAAAATATAAAAAATAAAAGCTCAGTCACTGAGATTGCAATCTATTTGCAGTACTAAAACCTTGACATACTGTGTGTTTAAATTGAAATACTGAAGGCAAGAAGTCCAGAAATTTGTCATAGTTGAGTATAACTCATTCTTTTTTCAGGCTGGAATAAAACATAATGTGCAGTGGGAGGGAACATGGTGTGAAGTAATGTGCCTCAGCAAAACTACAGCCTTTCCAGTTCGAGAAGAAGCTGGCCACAAAGTAAAATCTTCAGTTCGTCACATCATGTCAGTGGACACACGCGATACACCAATATTTCCCACCAGTGGTTTCCTTTTCCGATTAAGAAATGAGTTTGCTGGACTGGGTGGTAATGTGGGGTTTCTAAAGCACGACTTTGCTTTTGAAACTAACTGGAACATATTACCACAAGTGGTAAGTATCATGGCTTACTTTTGCAAAGTGTAAAAACAGATCTTCAATGAGGTGCTATAGCAGCATGGTGAGATAATTAGTGTTTGAAAATGATGTTTTGAGCTAAATTTACATTAGCAAGCTGTCATCCTAATGGCAAATGTAATCTCGTAAGGAAAATGGCTGGTGAGATTTATATTTATTGTACAGTCAACTGAGTGACCATTGTATGAACAAAGTGTCCAGTACTTGTGCATGTTAATTGCTCCAACTATACGCTTGATTTGCTGCAAACATACTATACAAGTTATAAGTGCATAGTTAGATTTAGAGAGAATTATACTCAGTGTTGCCAGGCTGAGGGATTTTTCCGCTGGCATAGATATTTTTCAACTCGATAGGGAAAGAGGGAATTCTTTGGAAATTAAGGGATTTTTCAAGTAAAATTAACATGGTGACCCTTCTATGTTAATATGAGAGAAGGGCCTAGTACTCCAAAAAAGATATCTGAAAGAAGAGGGAAACTCAAAGCTGAAAAATCCTGGCAGAGACAAACTTTTATCAATGCCTGTTTAGAGGACCCAAAATTTAAGGGTTGGCTAAGTAAATGTAATGACCCCTTTAAAGCTATGGTGGTTGTAAAATTTAATGGCAGCTGATAGCTATTGCTATTGTTTTTCCTGTTGTACAGATAGATTTTGTGGGTGCAAATGATATTTATATCATTGGCTTTACAGTATGATTTCACAGTGTATATAACTATACAACACCGCAAAGGGTGGAAGTCTATGATTAAATTTTGTATCGAACCACCCACCATTAAATTTTGCGACAGCTATAAATACATGTGTTTTGAAAGGAACTCCAGACAGGAAAAAGTGAGCTAGATAAACATAGTAAGATGTTTAAGAGGTAGAACTGGAACTTAAAAATTCAATGCCACAACTGGGATTTGAACCACAGACCTTCCGCTGTAAGTTTGTTGGCATAAATAAATAATAGTAAGATGTCTTTACACCAGAAAAATATATTTCAGATAAAAGGTATTCCAAAAATAAGCAAGAAAACTAGTTGAACATAAACTAATTGTTAAAAGAGCAGAACTTAAATTTGTATTAGATATAATTGAGCATGAATCACCAGTGAATACATCAGATCGCACTAGCAGAATCCATCATTGCGCGTGGTATGAAACTTAAAGTAACAAAAATTTAAGTATCTAATTACAGATGCGATCAGCAGGGCTGGAGAGGAAAAGAATATGGAATCCTTGAAAGGAAAAGTATTTTCAATTTTGATTGATTAAACTACATATTTAGGAAGTGCTAAAAATCGATACATTGTCATGAAGTCTATTAGCGACTTTCATGTAGTAGTCTTCTCTTAGACTATATTTAGATTAAAGACGCTACAGCTGAGAATCTTTTGTGTGTTCAAACACTATCAAAGCATGGTCTGTGTATTGAAAACATTTTTGGTTACTGTGGCGATAATGTCATTGTCATGATGCGTGAACACAATTCTTATGTATCTTGTTTTCTAAAGGAAAACGATGAAATTGTTGTTTTTGGTTGTATTTGCCATTCTCTTAATGTGGTTCCTACTGCTTCATCAGAATGTCTTCCCAAAAAGTTTAGTCATTGCTACATCTAATTTTTTATACTCTCAACGAGTCCAAAACGACAAAGTATTCTACATGAGTTACAGTCTTATATGAGAGCTAGTCAACAAGTTAGGTTTTATGAGCAGGAAGGGAATTATTTTGTTTTTGAGGGATTTTGAAGTCCTATAGGGTATTTTCTTTACCAAAAACCTGGCGACACTGATTATAGTTATATTGAATTTTTACATGTTACATAACTAGGACCAAGCAAGGTGCCACATGGTACAATGTGTGACTTACGTTCAAAAGCACCTGGGTTCAAACTCCAGGGCCAGCCAATTTGACCAAAGGTTCATTTGTGGTTTTCCTCGGTCACAAGATAAATTTTAGGTTGGCTGTTTTGATCTGCAAATTTTGCTATGATCGCTTTCATCACTATATTTTATTTCCTTCTTCACTGTCATGCCATGTATTGGGCTATCACCCGTCCTGGATATACTGTTATCCAAAGTTTGCTCCTTTGCTCCTGGACAGGATACTGACCCAAGGCATAGGCTTGTAAGTCCTTGGGGTTGTAAGTCCTACAAAGAGGGGGTAGTCCATTGAAGAAGAACAACAAGAACAACATTGTAACTAGCTGCATCCACTCATGACGCCTGTTGTGGTAGAGGTGGGGGTTATGGCTGTCGGGCAGTAAACCGTGGACTTGCATGGGCTTTTGTGTCACAGAGTTTAGTTTTAGTTTAGCTCATCTAAAATCTGTACATTTATAGCAGCCTTTCTAGGTTTAAACCTTTCTTTATTTTTGTATCATTTTCAACAAAATTCTAAATATGAGGAGCGTTCATTAAGCAATGCAACACTTTTTTTTTAAAGCTGGTTGGTTTTAGTCAGGAAAATACACCATATTATTTCCCAATCTTTTGGCTACAAAACCTTATTTTTCAACATGATCTCTGTTCAATGCCACGTTAATGGGAGAACCTGTATGTGTGCATGCTATCACTCTACTGGTCTCTGTTGGAGCCAATATCTTTCTGCATCAATAACTTACCCAGTGCTTCCCATGGAGTGCATCCCTCATTGGGTCAAACAGATGGAAGTCAGAAGGTGCAAGATCTGGGCTGTAGGGTGGGTAAGCAAGAACAGTCCACTGAAATTTTGTGAGCTCTTCTCGGGTACACACTTGTGTGAGGCCTTGTGTTATCATGGAGAAGAAGTTTGTTTGCATTTTTGTGTCTACAAACATGCTGAAGTTGTTTCTTCAGTTTCCTTAGAGTAGCACAATACACTTCAGAGTTGATCATTTCATCTGCTCCATCTCCTTGCAAACTGAAGCTTCCCGACCTTGGCCGCAGAGCTATTGCTCGCGAAATGGTATAAATAAAAACCTGCTTTCCTTGCTCCGACGGAGCTTTTGCTGGCTTTTTCTGAGGCAGCTATGTAGGTGCCTCAGCTTGCTCAATCAGTTAGTACCATGGCCAGGATTTCCTGCTCTCACTGTTTTAAAACAACTAGCTTATTGCCAATTAGTTTCAAATCACTTTTGGACTTAATTCTTGTTTTTAAGTTGCTTTTTTTTTAGTATTTGCATCTCGCTGATGGATGTTTTAAACTCTTCCTCCAATTGTTGCTTTACTGTAGCTACTGCTAAACTTTTGCACTTACTTTCTGACAACTGTGCTTTTAATAGAATTTTCCTTTAATAGATGAACAAAGCGCCTCATAAATTCACTGCTTTCTTCAACCATAGTGACTGAAATACATACGTGTTGTAAAATATAATAAATTCTACTCTTGGAGATATTTGCTGCTATATTAGCTCCAATGATACAAGGACATTTTTCTGAGGTGTTGTGATCAAGCCTGGTTAGAATGCGAGTGATGTCATAGTGATCCACTTTCATTACCGGAAACCTGATAATGGAATCAAAACATATACGAACGTGCTTATACAAACATGCAGCACATATGAAGAGCATAATGCTCGTACAAATCAAGGTGGAATTATATCTATAAAATAAGCCTATATGAAACTCTTTCACAAAGTAGGTATAGCTTTAATTCAGATAACACTTTTAAAATCTTAGAATTGCCTATTTTGATGTTCCATAAATTGTAATTGCCCATTTCTAGAGCAGATCAACAGAACACCAGTAAAAGAAATCTTTTAGTATATCACTTGTAACAGACGCAGGGCATCAAATTATGGGAATCTGGGTTTAAATTTATAAAAGGATAATTGCCATGTGTTGGAAGTTCAGATTAATCCCAATTACTGTTTCATTTATCCCTGTCCCCCCCCCCCCCCCCCCCCCCCGCTCAGAAAAAAGAAATTGACGTAAAATGTGTGCTTTAATTAGATACACATGTTTTGTGTAGTAAGACTTTGTCTATCTCCTACAGTTTATCAGTTATATAAATGTGATTAAGAATGAAAAGGATTTCACAGGCTATTCCCCCGAAATTAAAGGTATACCTACATTTCAATTGCCATGTAAATATCTTAATATATGTAATTTTAATCACAATACGAGTACAGTGGCCATTTTTGAGAAAATTAAAAATTAGGAATGTTTATCCATGTAAAAGTTAGTTTTGGATGGAGGGTTTTTTATAAAGTCGCACTCTTGGATGTTACTGAACTTCAATACGAAATTGGTTTTTAAAAGTGACTGCTTGAGTTTTGATGTTCACACTTACACACATACAAGCATGCACACCTAGGCTTCTCTCTCTCTCTCTCTCTCTCTCTCTCTCTCTAATCAGAGAGGCTCAGAAGCTGTATTTCTGCTTTAATCTCGATATCGAATTATTGGGCGGAATGCAATAATTCCTCTACTATACGTTTAGTGGTTGAGGAACTAAAAAATTACACAATATGTACGGGCTTGGATGCAGATATAAACAATTATAATCACATTTAAAAAGAAAATGTAGATTTGCTTCCGCAGCATTTGTTTCCAGAGGGAAATGAAACACGAAGGGGACCTTTTAACAATCTGTATACATCCGAAGGTGTTGTTATCTTGCCTGCATACGATAACGCTAAACATAATGTGAATGAGGTAATAGTGTTTTGCTCTCATTACCGAGGATAATGTAATCAAAGCGATACATAGAGTAGAATATTGTGCAAATCAAAACCGTGTTATCTCTGAAGACTTTCATATAAAACCGACCCTAAATTTAAATTTCCATGAAATGAAACTTCTTCATCCGGTATAGCTTTGATTTATGATAAAGTCATATAATCTTGGAATTAGTCCCCACAGACTCACTCTTGGTATTAGTTATTGATAGTTTATATGTATAGATGTAAAGGATATCAGTATAACGGTGCAAACACACGAGTACAAATTATCTACTTCCATATATCAGTTGATACAAGTTCTCAATACTATAAAATTAAGAAAATTACTGATGGAATTTAGAAAGTGTATGAACGTTAGCGGTGGAATGCCAGGCGAATCTTAATTTCTATTTAATTTGCCAAATCTTTACTTACATTTTCGTTCTTTAAAATCAGTATCTCTATCAGGTTTAACATGAATAAGTATATGGATATTTAAATGCAGCAAATATTTAAATCCCCTTCAGACATGAAAAAGGTGTGTTTGTTTACGTCGCGTAGTGAAGGTCACGGAGCTAGAGCTTTGTGTTGAAAGCAAGAGCTGGCGGAAGAGGGGAAGTTTTTATTTATACCAAATCACGACCTTTTGCTTATTCTCAACTTGCTTACCAGCTTCAGCTCACAAGCACTAGCTAGTTTTTATTTATACCACCCAATAACTCCTTCAGAGTCCTGGCCAGCACGCGGGAGATCGAACACGTTTGCTTGACCTTATGATGAAAGATGCCTCGCCCAATGACTCATCATGCTTTTGTCCACTGCCAGGTCTCTGTGGACATTCTGCAACCATCTATGAATATTTATGCTCTGGTTTTCCGCCAAAAGAAAATCAATAATTGCTCTCTGTTTGGAATGCGCCTAATGACCATGTAGTTGAATGCGCTTAAACCTACTATTTGCAGACAACATTTTGAAGGCTTAGTATAGAGCTGCCACCTATGAGAAGTTCATGAAACTATATGAGATGAAGGTAGAATATTTAAAGATGTACCAAACAAAATTACAAAAATGTTTTCGACCACAATTGGTCAAGAAAAGCAGTGTGTTGCATTATTTATTGAATGCCCATCGTACATTAAGAAATATTTTTCATGCCATTATACAAGGTTAGGTATTCTTACCTATGTAGCCATTAGATTTTGGTTCAATATGAGAATCTGGCCTTTTTAACTAAAAATTGCTCTTTTACAGCTGTACTTCATTTGTAATGTATTTTATTCTTGTGCCTAACTAGCATTATTAAATGGTGCATAAGTGAAAAGAAGATGCAGGAAGTGTAAAAGCAGTAGGTTGATGTCGATCTGGACAATTGCACAAAAATGTTTCATTATAGTTAGCCAATACAAGTACAGAATGAACTTGTGTTCCAAAGATATGGTGTGAACACTTAAGATAAGTGCTTTAAACCTGATGCCAAAAGAAGCATTTCATTTAGTTGGTTTAAGGGGAGTTTTAAATTTATATTAAGAAAAATTCTGAAATCACCTTAAAACTTTTCTTGCATGCAGTAGGCTTATACCATAGCTTTGTCTGTATTAGACATTTTATCATTTAAACTCTGTCAAATTAATTTTAGACTAAAAAATTCAATGCCATAGCTAGGATTTGAACCATGGATCTTTGTCTCTGTCCAATTGATCTAACCAGTTGAGCTACCATGGCAGCATGCCAGTACAGCACTAAATTCTCCAATATCCATTGTTCAGATCTGGCTATTGCATTGAATTTTTCAATCTGATTCTATCTTTCTGTCTTAACCTACACACAGCTAATCTGAAAGAACAATTAATTTGTGCTAATTAGTGTGTTACCTTCCACCATTCTTTATGAATCTATAAGCTTTTTAAGTTAATCCTCCCCTTAAATCCATACAGTTGTCTTACCCAGCATTGCATAGCTACATTCTATAAGTATGGAGTTCAAAATAAGGATAAAGTTCACTTTTTAGTGTAATAAATAGTCGTAATTTGTGTTTATGCCTAAGCTGTAAGTGTTTGAAGTATTTTTTCCGGATTGGTCAAATAGTGGCCATTAGTACACAAGGGGTTGAGAAACCAGGGAATGAGTAGCTTTTTGAAATTGTAAGGTACTTATGCTATAATTTTTGCCAAGTGTTACGGTCCTAGTGCACAAATTTGTGCCCTAGTTTACCAATGGGTGTAGTTTTATGTATAAGGGGTTGAAGACAAAGGAAGGGTAGCTTGTAAAAGATTTGAGTATTACATAATTCAAAATAAGGTTAGGTGGTTTTTGGAAGTTGTAACATAACATGTGACTTTGGTCATCTCCTATTGCATAATTGTGCAATATTGTGACCATGTAGATTAAACAGTGCAGATTACTACAAAGTGGTTGAAAATATGATAGGGGTAGCTTCTTGGAGTTGTTGGGAAGCATATAATTTTCATGGGATCCTATGGTATAAGTGTACAAAGTTTCATCTAGATTGGCCAAAGAATATTGATTTGCATTTAAGGGTTGAAAATAAGGATTGAATATAAACATAGCTTATCATTTTTGTCAATTTCTAGAATCCAACATGGGATGGGGCCCTATGGCTATCAACTATTACTTTTAGCACAGAATGCCCACCCTTGTCTCTTTGGAAATGCTTACGTAATTAACTGTTATCCCCCTCTCCACTCCTTCAGTCAGAGGGTGAATCAGCTCTTGCCTTTGATGTATAGAAACACAACCAGTCAGTAAGTATCCAGTGACAGACACAAGCAGGTGACTCTATGGCATTTTGTAAGTCATAACTTGAATTTTCTGGGAATGTCCCCAGAAGACCTTTTCATTCTGGATGACTTTTGCATAAATGGTGAACAGTAAGAGACAGACAAAAGCATACTAAATACAAAATGTGGATCTCATTAAAACACACAATTTATATCAAATATTTCTTTTTTCTTTTGATGAGCCATTTCTGAGATATTCTTTATTATTTGTTTGAATTTGTCAATACTTACACTTTTCTCAAATAGGAATATGTTATTTGTTTTTCTATCTCTTAATCTTGCAAAGAGAATGGAATTTAAAAGGCATTGCATAACAGCCAGCTCATAAAACATTTCACTATTGCTTAAAGTCTACTGTATTCCCATATTCCCTTGCACCTACAAGAAAATCAGCAATAAGATGATTTCTGCAAATGTTTATGTACATTAACATGCAGTAGATAGAGAAATAAGCATTTGCAAGAGTGGTGTGTATAAGAGTGAGTATAACTCTACACATATTTGCAAACAGTTTCTCCAAATTGAACTATACTAAAAGGTATTGCAATAGGTTACGCAATGATCACTTGGTGATCTTCTAAGGCAGGGGAAGACAACTTCGAGCTGTGTGACGTCAGGCGAGAGCAGTGTATTGCTAGGCTGCCTAGATCAGCGGCGTATGTGTTCAGTTCCCCGTGTTTCACACTAGTTTGAGACCAGGCTTCAAAATGTAGAAACATTGTCAACTACGTTTCAGGTCTTTGCCACCCTGTATTCATTGGATGTTAACAATGTTTCTAGCAGGTAGCAAATTGAATTGATAAATTTACAGTGCGACGATTTGCTGAAGTACAAATATAAACACAAGGAAGACTTGGCTGATTTTTATAAGAATGTTCCTCAAAACAGATATCTGGGGTTATATGCCCTTGTTGCACGGATATTATGTATGTTTGGTTCTACGTATGTGTGCGAACAATTCTTTTCTGTTATGAACCCTTCTAAGTCAAAATCCCGAAGCATACTGTGAGATCACAATCTAACATGCAGTCTTCGGTTACAAATGTGCCGTACATTACACCCTAACATTGACAAACTATTTAAAGAAAAGCGAAACGGCAAATGTCGGAAAATGTCCACCTAATTGTTCTGTATAGCTCTCGTCTAGCTCAGGCAAAATAGTTATAATTTCTGTTGTATTTGCGTTATAACATGACTGTTCACATAAACTAGAATTGACTCGTATATATGTAATTATTTGCAATCTGTGACTATTCCGTAATTGAAACAGTCAGCATTAAAATTGCGATGTCCGTCACACGATTTCCTGCTGTGATGTCACACGTTCAACTGACAATCGACGGGAGCATATGAGCTGAGTGAACTGACGTCACAGCAGCGATACCTGTCTTCCCCTGTTCTAAGGCAATGCACTTTGACTTTGTTGCCAAATATTGATAGACTTCTTGAACGTAAGCAGTACAAAGAAGTCACTAATGAACAGATGTTTATCACATAAGATTTGAAAGTGCTTTCATAAATCAAATGCAACATACATATAGCCAAACTGCCACTGCAACACAATTGAGTGTTAAAAGATTAACACAGTCTGCATAAAGTGGAAGGAGATAAATCCAACCTCCCCTCTATCACAAAGGTTGGACATCGCTGCTATAGTATGACTGTGTTTCTTCACATGTACCTACTGTAGAGTGACAGGAAGAGAATCAAGGTGGCATTAGTCTTGTGGCTTTTTCAGCAGCAGTAATGTGCCACGATGCCAATTGTAGCTAAAATAAAATGCTTTTTCGAGAAAATGATGAAAGGTGGGGATATACTTGGTGAAAACTTTTTAACCCTATGATCATGCAGTTTTATTTTGCTCCAGTGCTTACCTTCCTTCCTATGTATAGAATTTCGGCAGCTTGTGACTTATTTTGCATGGATGATGGAGAGATGAACAGAGAGTGATGCTAAACAGTGCTCCATAGAAGCAAATGTTTCTAAAATTGAAATAAAATGGTCAGATTATCATTAAAGTTTAAATATGTAGCTAAGTTCAAACATATTTCATAAATCAATATTCTAACCGCTGTTTCCAAATGAGCAGATATTGCTTTCATTTGCTTTACCACAAGTGATCTGAGTGGATAAAAGAGAGAGAATAAGCCACTGTGGTTATGAATAAGTTCTTCTTCCTCCTCTTCCTCCTCCTCTTCATCCTCTTCTTCCTCCTCTTCATCCTCTTCCTCCTCCTCTTCATCCTCTTCTTCCTCCTCTTCATCCTCTTCCTCCTCCTCTCTCTCTTTCTCTAACTCTTCCTTGTCCTCGTCGTCCTCTTGCTCTCGCCCTCACTCTTGCTTATCCTAGGTTCAGGTGTTTTAAACAGATTTTTGTAATTGCTTTATACTCAAGGTTCTGCAAGGCACATTGCAAGGAGGCCTAATGACCCAGGTGAATAAAAACTTGAAAATCAGCATATGTGACCGGTTCTTTCTTGGTGGTCCACCATCTCTCAGAGGATTCCGGACAAGAGGTGTTGGACCTCATGCTGATAACTGTGCACTTGGAGGCAATGTAAGTTTGACGATAACTTAGTATTGTATAACATAGCCTATTAATATATTTCACATTTGTTTCTTGATTTGTATATTGGAGTTTTATGTTCACATTAGAATGAAATTGCATGAAGAAGTGTCATATATGAAGAAAATAATCAGAAAGACTGCTTCATCTCTACTCCATGATATTATTTCAAGTGTCCGGATAGTGATCATGTGGTCACTCTTTCTCAGTCATGGACATTTGTTTCCCTACTGCCTATTAGAGGAAGCACAAAGCTCAGTGACATAAGAACTCTGGCCAATGCTTGTGCTGGGCACTGTTGCCAAATGTAGTAGGCATGTACTAGCAGGAACTCTGTACCATCAAAGCACGTTTTACATGCTGTCCAATGTTTCCATAATTAAACAACACATTGAACATTAAAATCTTACCTTGATGTTGTTAAGCCAGGAAATGTCTTTTTCAAAATAATCCAAATCAATAATTTGCTTTCCTACTTTGTGGGTTTTTCCCAGAGATTGAAATACAAGTACACTGCCTTTCTGTTCAGGTGAAGCTACTTCTCTGCAAATTCGAGATGCGTGTGTATGCTTCCTATACTACAAAGTCAAATTCCTGGGTTTTTAAAAAATCTACCTTTGCCCTACATTCTGGATTGGAAAGCTTTTTTTTAAAACATTGCATTAATTACAATTTTTCTGCCCTGTGAATGAGTTGCTTCATGTTTGTTAATAGAAAGTTAATTTGTCCCAGCTTCAGTGACATGTTCACAGATTCTTATCACAAATACAAGAGAAAAGAGAAATAAATTATGTATGCATTAACAATATTTTAGCTCGAGTTTGAAACATGACTCAATGCAAGCCCTTCACTTTAATAATAAAATAGTATACAACTAAGAAAACAAACCAAACTCATTGCTTCTCCAAATACATGATTTGTATTTTCATAGCACACTATGTTTTATATTCAAGAGCAAGAAATTGTGGTATTTTTCAGGCTTATCTATATTAACCGTTATATATTAACAATTATTTCAGCTTGAGTTTGAAATATGACTTTTAAGACTTGCACATTTTATTTAATAATAAAATGGTACACCAGTACTCTTAAAACAAAGTGAATATTACTCATTCCCTTTCAAACTGCATGGTTTGTGCAGGGTGTCCCAATTGAATTGCCCCCTATTTTCACTATTTCTCCCTACATATTTGATATATCCAAATGAACTGAACTTTATTAATAAGTCTGGCGCATCAAGTTTGTATAAAAAAAATCAAGAAAGTTGTAACACTTTCACATGTGCCCCATCAGTCACAAGAAGGATATCCAGCCAATGTTCGAATTCCATTCATATACGCTGAAGCATTTCAGATGTAATGGTTACAATTGTGTTCTCAATGTGCTCACACAATTGGCGGATGTTTGTTACTTTTGTCACATTCATCCTGTACTTGACATACTCCCACATCTAAAAGTCAAGAGGGTTTATATATGGTGATCTTGGTGGTCATGAAATTGGTCTGCCTCTTCCAATCCAATAACCAGGAAACTCATTATCCAGTCTTTCCCTTAGCTCTCTGAGTCAGTGCGGAGGTGTTTCATCTTGTTGAAAATAGATATGAGGATGCCTATGCTGATTTTTTGGGAACTGCTCCAGCATATCAAGATAAATAATGCTTGTTACAGTAATTTCAGCAGAGAACATGCTTATGACTGTACCATCTTGGATAAATCCATACATTATCTTTAGGGCTCTTGCACCTGAACTCTATTACTACAGGAGGAGGTTCTGAATCCCATATTCATACATTATGACAATTGACATGTCCTGACATGTGAAACATGGCCTCATTGGAAAACGTAACCATTGACAGTGGGATTGTTGTCAGTGCTTCCCAACGTATCTTCAGCAAATGCCGCTCTTTTTGGTTTATCAGTGGACTTCGGTGCCTGCAGTATTTGCAAGTTGTGTGCATACAACCTCAGACTCTTATGCACAACTCAATGGACAGTTGATCTGATACAGCCAGTAACTAAGGGGCTCTATGACAGGACTTAAATGGACTTTTTTGCAATGTTTTGACAATGTGCTAAATATTGTTTTCTGAAACACGTTGGCCACCGCTATGCATTTTAGCCATGGAACCAGTCACTGGAAAATTTGTTTTCCACACTGTAATTGTCTTTACGCTGGATGATCTCTGTTATTTCTGATGAAATCATTGTTGCACTGCCAAAATTGAGCCAAGTTCCATGTACCACCAAAGGACTTGAGCTTTTTCTGCAATGATTGCCATTTACTGTGCAAAATGTCTAACAAAACTTGCACCTTGCACATACTGGAATATGGCGGCGCCGTGGCCGAGCGGTTAGCGCGCTCACCTACCACCTAGGCGGCTCGGGTTCGATCCCAGGGACCCGCATGTGGTATTCGTGGTGGACGAAGCGGCATCAGGGCGGGTTTTCTCCGGGTGCTCCAGTTTCCCCCGCCATCTCATTCCACCAGTGCTCCTTCATTCCATGTGTCATCAGTGTCACCGCCTGCGGTATGTATGTAGTAAAAGCTGGCATTAAACACTACAACAACAACAACAATACTAGAATACACATTAAAAAACACAAAATACACATACATTAATGTATTATCACAAAATTAAATTAGGACAATTCAGTTGGGACATCCTGTATTTCATAGTACACTGTATGTTTTATATTTGAGAGGCAGAAATGGTGGTATTTTTCAGGCTTATCTGTGTTGAATGAATGTTGAGTAACAACAATCATGTGAAGATAAAAATGTGCATAGTGCTTTCCAGGCCTATCTATTTTGAATGAATCTTAAGTGACAATAACCATGTGAAATTAAAAAATGCATAGCTGACAATGTAAGTACCATAGAGACAGGGTTTTTGTACACTCATAATCAGAAAATAAATTTCTGTCTAATTATAAGATCGACATGTATCATTTTCAAGTATTTATTTGAGCATAATTAATGAAGATAAGGTTCTTAATTCAGGCACATAAGATGCGTGTACCTATATTTGTAAGTGCTGATAGGAGGGACAAGTATATGATTTGCTGGAGTCCTTGGTACGGTCTGCCTTCATATCAACTTTTGCACTTCCTTTAACTAAGTTTACTGTTATCTCCAACCTAAGTTTCCCAACCAAGTCCCAAAAATATATATTTATTTTAAACTAATTGGTTTGTATTAATTGTTTATTTACATATGGTACTACTTTTTGTTTTACTCTGTTAAATGTTAATGTGTACCTCTGTTTACTTGTTTTGTGCAAAAAACATTTTTTCTGGCAGAAATCACTGTACATTTTGTTCCCTCCATTTGTACGTTTTCAACAGTGATTATATTCAAACAATGTAGAAGGCAGTTGGTGAATAATTGAAAAAAAAACATATATAAGGAGTGCAGTGAAAGCATAGAAGAAATATGGGCAATAAGAGTAATATTGCTGAATACAGGCTTAGGAACCGCGCAACGCAGGGTGCCAACGCATTGCAAATGAAAGTAGCCAGCAGTAGTAGCATGTGTGCGAATTACAATAAACTTTTAACTAAAATAGAGCTGGATTCTAACTTACCTTACAAGCAGTTTAAAAAACGGTTAAATATGGGAATTATTTGCATATGATTTTCATTTGTATCACTTATTGTTATTTGCAGAATCAGTATAACATTTGCAATTCTAGTCTTATATAGCAGTTTAATATATGTTTCATTTTTAGTCTCAGTTTCTTAATACTTTATTGTATTCTCTTTCTATTATATTCAAATTTGTTTAATTATTGTTTACTCTGTTGTATCACTTATTCGCTTGATTAGTATACAATTTGCAATGTCTTGTTTTCAATAATAGCTTAATATATAGTTTATTTTTAGTTTCTTTGTATTCCTTCTTGTATTCTTGTTTTGTATTTAGTCAAGCTTGTGTAAATAAATTACATGTAGTTACTGTAATTTGAGCTTTGCTCTGTTGTAACACAAATGTATAAATAAATAATTTGCACAATGTGCAACGTTGGAATTGTGTAGTTGGCAGTGCGTATAAACAAATGAACTACATTATCTTATAACCTCAAATAACTATGAAATCACAAGCTCATGCAGTTGTGCAGTAGGTAGATAACCTTAAACGGGAATGTAATTCGTAAATAATGTTTATTAAAGAAATACAAAGTTATATTTCAGAGGCATAAGCCGTATAACCTGAAATAACAATGAAATCATAAGTTGATTAGGTTGTGTAGTAGGTAGATAACCTTAAATGGGAATATATTTCTTAATGTGTGTTTATGAAAAAATACCAAGTGTTATAAGTTACATGTGGCAGGTGATTGACAAACGGAATGCCTTAAACATAACATTTTGAAATAATTGTCACAAATTATTGGTGATTTCAGCATTATTTGAAATGCAGATTTCCATTAATAACAACAGCTAAAGGAAATGAGGAAAAAGGGATTCTTCACTTTGTAACACTTTCTGCTAATGCTACGTCTCCTTTATTTACATTATTCCACTATTTAGTTTGCACTTCTATTCCATTGTTTCAATTTTAGATTGCACTTCCGTTCCTTACCCATGTTCCTCTCTGATTGACAGTTGACAACCTCTTTGTCCAGTAGTGTATTTCTTCATGTTAAGTTGGCATAATTTAGCAGCATTGCGTATCAAGAAGCCAATATTTGGCAACATTACCAAACTTACATGTATTTTATAGTAATTTTACTCTCATATTGTTTTCTTTGTTTTATTTGAAGGCATTTTGGGCAGCGGGATTCCATATATTCACACCTCTGCCATTTAATCCTGGGAAAGGGGGCTTAGGAGAACTCTTCCGGACTCATCTGTTCATAAATTCTGGAGCTTTAAATGGTGTAGAAACAAGTAAGTATAAAAATTATGTTTTGTTGTGTTGTTGGGGTGAATAGTGGCCATAATCATCAATTGGAAGTGAGATTCATTGTTAATACCACAGACATCTTTATTTACTATGCCAAGGTGCATCATGGATGCTGTGATGTCACAGGCATAGGAAATTGACAGTCGTGTGATGTGAAAATGCATTTTACAAAGTAATTGACGAAGACAAGTAGCATTTAAAACTAAATGTATATATATAAATAGAAAATTAAATGATGCTAACTCTAAGAGTGCAGGTATGTTTCAGTTTATTAAGATGGATATCATATGTATGGCTGAAATATTTTAGTTTGCTTGAGCAGTCAATGTGTCCTTTGTATTAAAAGGAACTAAAAGGATCCAAAGTTTCTAATGAACTGGAATGTTCATGAACTACAGTTACATTCTGGTTTGAGGTTTACTTTAAGTCTTACTGTCACTATGTGATCAAGGTTCTAGGTGTTACCTGTGTATGTTTTGTATTTGAGTTTAAAATATTCGTATGTTTTCACAAGAAATGGAAATTTATCTCAGTTGTTTCACTGTAAATTATTAAGAAACTAAAACCAACTTGGTAACCAATTCTTTTTATTTCTCCCTTAGGTGAGCTGTCAGACATTTGGCAGAAGCTGCGAGAAGATTTTCGCACAACCTATGGTATTGGCATAGCTTTGAGGCTGGGCCAGATGGCAAGATTGGAATTGAATTATTGCCTTCCTCTGTCGCACAAGCGCTGTGACCAGTTGGAGTCTGGTTTCCAGTTTGGCTTCGGCATACAGTTCATATAGTCCATCCGCAGTGTATATTAGTTCACAAAGGAAATAGCGAATGTTAATCCTGTTATTTAACTGAGAATTGTTGGAGAGAATAAAAGTAAATGTTTTATTTATAAAGCATTTTGGTATTCATTTATTTTGTGAATATACATTTTCAGATAAGAAATGAGAGTAGCTCAATCAGTAAAGGTTTTGAATTGGAAATTATTAGCGTAAAGCTGAATTTTATTTCATTGATAGGCTATTGCCAGAGGAACATTTTGATAAAAGTCCCCAAACTTCCCCATTGATTTCTCCCCAACTCCCCTCACATGTTCAAAATGCCAATATTAGGAAACAGCCATTATCTCTGTTACTAATGGTTGGTTCAAGTTGAACACTTTTTTTGTGTAAAAATCCTTTGTATAAAAGTTATAGCTTGCACAATTTTTAATCTTCCGATATACTGTTTTATTTTTACAGCATGTTTCAAAACAACATTGCACCAAGATGTGGATGTTGTTGCTCAGATCTTATTGGTATGAAAATTTAGCTTTCAATGCCAATAAAGGTACATAAACTAAACACTTTATGATCAGTGTGGATTACAGTTACTTGGAAACAAACTGCATGCATGGTCCATGCCATTAGAGGTAGCACAGGTAGGCTGTGAAGCACTGAGTTGTGTGCTTTAGCAGTGTTTTCATAAACTTATCAAAATGCTGTACAGTAGTTAACCGATAGCTGACAATAAGGAATTCCTTGTCTTTTGAAACCCTGCTAAGAAGCCCATACCTTTAGTTGTTTATTCTTCCAACATGTTTCATCATAACGGACAGTGAATGGAAGGAAATGACTGGCAAAAAAGCTGGGACACATATGCCATTATTGCTATTTTCTAGAGGCAATTTAATGTTGGTGATCTTGAGAATAGTTCCCCAGGGGTCTAGTTCAGTAGGTACGGATCTTAATGCAGCTGGGTTCCTGAGCCGCTCACCATCATTTCACCCCTTCCACGTCCATCAACTGTGCCTAGTGGTAGCTACTCTCCATCACCCTCTTCCTCTTCTAGGATTATTATGATTATTAGTCTGTAAGGTCTTAGGTTTATTAACCTCTTGAGGGATATCGACGTGAAATCACGTCCATTTAAAATGGCGGATGAGCGATATGGGCATCCTGTGCGTTTAAGCATTTAACCCTTATTTATCCCTTATCCAACTCAACTTATTATAATTTTCCCTTTATGAAACATTTTAGTAAGGTCTATATACTTTATTGGCTCACCTTAATATGTTCGTTCTGCAGTGATTTACCTCAAAACAGGGATAAACACACAAGGGTACGTACATCTCCACATTCGCGAATTCCCTTCTTGCGGCACACGAAACACTTTCGAAATGGGCGAGACTTCTTTGCTGTTGGTGGTATCCTTTTAGGATAATGTTTTCCTTGAAGTCTGAGGGGTGCAGGGGTTTTGGATTTTCAACCCCCAACGTGGTATTGTTCAATTAGGCTGCAAGTTATTTATAGTCGGTAGTCAAGGTCGGTCATTGTCTTGTGTGGGTTTAGAGAGCTGTCCAAATCCCCAAACAATTGTATATGGTTATATCCAGTTGGTGCAAAAACACCTTTTTATACCACTTCTCCCTTCAGCTACAAGCAGGAAAGAATACGTATGTATTTCAACAAAGAAAGACACGGACTCTACTCAGTTATGAAACTCGTGTAAGCAAAAGTTGTAATGTTGATCTATTCTGATGACTAAGAGACCACGCATGCAGTAGCGATTTATTACACAGTATGCTGACGCATAAGCCACACATACAATGGGTGTTCCTTTACTGTATCTTTCCGAGAACTAATATTAGATGCGTTCAACAGAGCAAAGTTGACTCTTCACCACAGTGAAACAAAATTGTGCCATTTCAACGTTTTGTAAATACAACTCAACTTTGCTGATGACGTACATTTATACTGCAAATAACGAGTTTTATACCAGTTTTTGTTTCATTAAAATAACTTAATATTTACACAAAATACAGCTGTGTATATACGAAGCGCATTTAACAATTTAAATGCTAGCAGTTCTCATCTCGCGGACGTTTAAATGGCCATCGCTCAAGAGGTTAACTCCTATCTCACTAGCAGGGATCTTTTCTATCTCCGTGATTCATTCCCATGGTTTCAATGCACCTCCAGACATGTGTGCTCTCTAGAGGTCTCGGCATGTAGGTCGGGCCGACCCTTCCCACTGCCCCTATGTTGTAACCTTAAGTGTGGAGCCTGTCCACACAGTCATGTACATCCATGTAGCTCTCTGAGGCCCTGGCCTGTGTCAGTTCCCTGATGGCTATGTGCTGTTGGGTTAGTATCACTGGCCAGATGTGATACCGCTTATTGAACCCCAGTGGGATCAACCACAAGTCCCCTGAATCCATGTCCGCCTCTTGCACACAGGCACAGCCTAAGGTTGGGAGCCACAGGTAGTTATTCCTGTGGTAGGGGCATGAAGCCGGGATGTGTGTAGTGAACGGTTTACCCATGGGGCAAACAGTGGAGATCAGAAGGTAGCTCCTCTGACATATGCCATGAGGTCTGTCATACGAGGGGTCTCCATGATGACACAGACTGTGGAGATTTAGTGTCTTATTTTTAACCCCCAGGTGGGAGGCTGATGCTGACAGTCTGGAAGGGGGTCCTAAACAAAACATATCCGTGCAAAACCCCTCCCATTGAATCACTTTTAGTTTTGACCTCAGTCTGTGACGGTAAAATGACCAAAGACCTCAGCCCATTTTATATAAAGTGCAAGGTAGATAGGATACGAGGACCAGTAAAAAATGTGACGTGATGTGACGTGACGTGACTTTGAGACGGTATGCTGCTGATTGAGAGATTACTGCGGACCAGTCTCAGAAATTGTCAAAAGCAAGTTTGTTGAGATCCTACCCTGTCCAGGTAGTACCACACAACTCGCTTGTGTAGGAGAGTTGTCACCAGCTCCAGTCTAGATGGTCTAATGAGGAGATGGTCACCTGTCTCTCGGATCAGCGAGTCTGTCAAGCGTACCAGCTATCGCACAGTGTTTCTAACCTTCAAGGGTACTCAATTGCGAAAGCACATATTTCATGGCTGTGAACATGCCGCTGTACACCAGTATTACCTGTGACCCTTACTCTGTTAACGGTGGTGGGTGTCGTCGATCTAGCTTGCGTCAGTGTCCGAAGTTTGTGGATGAGAAGTGTATACAGGAGCTGTGCATGAAGGAACATCTTACATTTCTGGAAGTGTGTTGTCGCTTTGAGCAGCTCAAACCTGTGACCACCACAGGTTATGCTTCAGCTGTCCAATGCACACTTGTTAACACTGTTGCCATACATCAGGGGAACACAACTTCGGGTCGTGTGACGTATTTAAACGAAGAGCCAGCTTGTACGTTCGTGTGACGTCAGCCGAGAGCAGTGTATTGCTATGCAGCCTAGATCAGCGGCGCATGTGTTCAGTTCTCCGTGTTTCACACCAGTTTGAGACCAGGCTTCAAGATGTAGAAACATTGTCAACTACGTTTCAGATCTTTGCGACCCGGTATTCAGTGGATGTTAACAATGTTTCTAGCAGGTTGCAAATTGAATTGATAAATTTAGAGTGCGACGATTTGCTGAAGGGCAAATACAAACACAAGGAAGACTTGGCTAATTCTTATAAGAATGTTCCTCAAACCAGATTTCTGAGGTTATATGCACGGGTATTATGAATGTTTGGCTCCATGTATGTGTGCGAAAAATTCTTTTCGGTTATGAACCTTTCTAAGTTAAAATCCCGAAGCATATTGTCAGATCACAATCTAACATGCAGTCTTCGGTTACAAATGTGCCGTACATTACGCCCTAACATTGACAAACTAGTTAAAGAAAAGCGAAACGACAAATGTCGGAAAATATCCACCTAATTGTTCTGTATAGCTCTCCTCTTGCTCAGGCAAAATAGTTATAATTTCTGTTCTATTTGCGTTATAACATGACTGTTCACATAAACTAGAATTCATATATATGGCATAAAGCCGAAATGCAATTATTTATAATCTGTGACTTCTGTAATTGAAACAGTCAGCATTAAGATTACGACGTTCCGTATGCCATTTCCTTTTGCCCGCCATGACGTCACACGTTTAACCTGCTTGCTCTGGGAGCATGTGTGCTCAGTGGACTGACGTCACAGCAGCGTTACCTGTCTTCCCCTGCCATACATCATGTTCCTGTCACAGATGCTTCAACACAGACAGACCTACCAGCGAGTACCACTCCGCTGTCTCGTGTCACACTTGTATCGGCAACTACATCTTCAGCCAGATAATAAAGGACTCGGTACAACCCTGGCTGACCTCTTGCAGGGATTCCTGTCGGTCATAGGTAGTTTTAACGTGGTTGAGGATAGGTCACATGTGCCACTCGTGGCCACCTTTTGCATGATGAGCTGGCCCCTGTGTGTCACACATGTGGCGTGGAACTCTCTGTGTTGCACACTTTGTTGATTGTCCGTGATATTCTGGAGAGTGCCAATCCCTTAGACTGGGTTCTACCCTGTGGTCAATTCTAGGCAACGACCTGGTCTCTGTCGATATGGTGCTGCTGTTCGTTGCCAAAATTGATTTTACAAAACAAGTTTAACTTGTGTTTTATTCTTAGGCATTTGATTTTACAGTTTTAGAGTATCACCTCTGGTTTGTGTTGGTTTTACTGTTTGTGTTTAGCATTTTAACCCTTACTATTTTAGCATTCACATTTTCACCACATCACTTTGTGAGGGTTTTAGCCTTTAAAATATGACTTAGGGCCCAAATGACCTAGTTGTCGATGGGCCCTTAAACCCTACTCACTCTTGAGAATGGAGACAAGATAAAGACAACAGAGGCAAGAATACTGTCCAAATACTATCAAAGGATTCTAGGTAATGCTAAACAAAATAAATTATTTTGCAGTGAGACAAGTAGTTTATTTTACTGCCTTTATCTTTTAATACTAAATAAAACATTAGTGCATTTGAAAGCAAGTTCTTGTTGATATTTACTGTAAGATATTGAGAGTTTACTGTAGTTGCTAGGAGGCAGTAACTTCTAGCCAATTTTAAAACCCTGGTTGAAAAGTTTGTGTGAGTAAAAGAGTTTTTGAGTGTGTTTGTGATAATTTGTGTATATGAGGCCATCATGGATGTAAAGTAGAGAAAATAATGAATAATTAAAAGGAAATAGAGGATAATTTTGTCACAATTGGTGTTGGAAGTGTAATGAAAGCCACAATGGAGGAGATGATGAAACAGTTGTTAGCCAAGATGGACATAATGAGAAATGAAATGAAAACAGTGAATTCCAAAATGTGGCAGGTGGAAACAACATTAAAGGCAAAATTAAAAAACTGTAGAAAGGATAAAAAATGAGATGAGGAAGGAGCTATTGGCGAAGATCAATGGACAACTGGTCGGTGTGAAGGAAGCCATGAAAGACTTTGGGCAATGCATTAATGCCCTGGGGGACGTTGGGGAACGCCTTAGCACCCTGGAAGACACAATTGATGGTAGCACCATGCAACCAAACACCAGGGTGGAACAAATACTCAGGTTGAGACGTCAGGATGTGACACAACATCCACATGTGTCAAGCAATGGTATGTCGATCTTTTAAGTCTTCCAACAATTTGCCACTGTCGCTGCCCACAGGCGATGGAAGAGGAGGCTGCACTGCTGATAGCTAGCCTCCAGGGATGGGTGGCAGAAGTACTGAATGTGATTCCGACGGTTCCAATTGGGAGGTTCTTGAAAACCTGTTGGAAAACCACAGTCTGGTTGCAGCCTATCACAGCCAGCTGAAGTCAAGGCTGTAATAGCCAAGGGAGATGCTGCTGGATACAGGAAATTATCTACTCTGTCAATGGGTTGCACAATGCCAAGGTAAGTCAGCGTCTGATACTCGGCAAGAGCATCCACGATGCTCTGGTGGCTTTGCTGATAATGGAAGCGGTCAAAGTAACAACTGCCTCATCTGGAAGATCTGAAGTATTTGGTTTGTAAGGGACGGGGGAACAGCCGTAGACACTATCTCCAGAGGTGTATGCTGGGATGTGGCCGGCCAGGACATTCGGTGAGGGACTGTCCACACCTGGCTGACAAGCCAATGGAAAATAACTAAGTACTGGTGTGAAGAGGGGCATGTCAGTGCTGTCATTACCAACTTCTCAAGTGATACTTCTCACCTTGTGCGGGAGAATGGATGACATCATTGCAAACGGATGGGTATGTGGCAGGCAGAACTAGAATATTGTTGGACGCTGGTGCAGTCATGACTGTGGTGTAATCTGACGTGACGTAGGGCTTGCCATTGAGGAAATCAGATCAACCCTACAAGATAGTGCTGGCATTGGGAATATCTTACATCTGGAGGTGGAAGTTTTACTGGAGTTGACCTTGGGGCAGATCATTACAAGTCTGTAGGTGGTCATTGCAAAGGTGACTGAGGAGGTGGTCCTGGGTTTGGACCCCGTTAGGAGTCACAAGGCGATGATCAATGTCGGCAGGAAGGTCCTGTGAGTCGGACAGGACGAGGTAACACTCCGAAGCCCCATGGACATTTTGGCGACTGCAGGGTAACCCCGCAGAAGGGTAGGTTTAGGTCTGCCAGGAGCAAGGTGTCTGCAGAGGTGCAGTAGGAAATGTCAGTGGTCATGAAACCCCATGGGTGCAAAATGGCCCGTCAAAAACACCCAGATGGAGGGCCACTGCCCTACACCAAGGAACTAGGCCTGCACTTGGAAGAATGGAGGACCCGCTGAGTTGGGAGAAGTGTGGCGTTGGCACGGAACATTTATACAGCCAAGAGCCGAGCTTCTGTGCGGGAAGCATTCCTGATATTTTATGTTCCATGGGCTGATGTTGCATTGCTAGGCAGCAGTAACTTCTAGCCAGTTTTAAAATCCTGGTTGAAAAGTTTGTGTAAGTTTTTGAGCACGTTTGTGATAATTTATGTAAGTGAGGCCATCATGGATGTAAAGTAGAGAAAATAATGAATAATTAAAAGGAGATCAAAGAGTAATTTTGTCACAATATTTATATTAATAACAACTTAAAGTAAATGTTCAAGCTGTCAACCTCTGATTTTTAAACAGACAAATTGGTTTGGGCAAAATACGTATGTTTCACACTCAAGAGCAGCCTGAAAACTGTTCATGTCATAAGTAGACTTTGGAGTAGGTACCTGCCTTTTGCCGCTTTAACTGAAGCTGCTACAGGTTTGCTGATAATGAACAAGGAAAACCCTTTTGTTTTCATGACACATGCTTGTCAAGAACACCACCTGAAGTGTGAGTATGTGGGCATCATGCAATAGGGCTTTTTATGCTGGTTCATCTGAAAATGATATAATTTTGAATGTTACATAAAAACATATCCAAAAGAAAATAAATGAGGTGTAGGAAAACACATTTACACACTTCACTAAAATACACAATACTTTACCTGGTAGGTCAGAAGCTGATGAGAGCAATGGACTCTTAAAACATGTTCAGGTATTGTGCATTTTAGTAAAGCCTGGAAATGAATTTTCCTACTCCTTGTATATTTTAATTTGAAATCCTTCACTATCAACTGTTTCTGCACAATTACTTATAATGCTTAACAAATACCTAAAAGAATTTTGAAGCTGTGACATCAAACTTTGGACTAATTCAAGTGTAAGCTACAAGGCTGTTGTATTTATTTGATGTCGTTTTGAAACAGCCAATATATGTACGATGCTAACACTGGGGATGGGGAGAAAGAAAGAGGGTTTGGATTGCAATGCTGCTACCTATTTATCATGAGCCATGTGACATTATAATAAGATTTGAATGCTTGTACATGTAGTTTGTGAATGAAGTAGATGTAATGGAATTACATCTACCACAAGAGGTAAAGTAGATGGGTGTGAGTGTGGTATTTTTAAATTGGGTTTACTGAGAAAATAATATTATAAAGCAATATAAAGTGGTTTCGTTCAGTACCTAATGCTTATGCTAGTTTTGGTTGAGAGGCTTTCCCTAACCCTTATCACATTGACCTCTCCATTAGGTATCCCCCACCTAATGTCCTGGACTCGCAAAACTGGGAGCTGTTTAGAGACATGCATCACATATGTAGTGATATGTTTTAAAGCATTATGATCACCCACCCACTGCAAACATGTTGTATACTTTATTCTCTTTTGTCATCCTGCTCTTTTTATGTTTATACTTTATTTACATTTCTTCCTATCATAAATCCAATTATTGCTCTAATGTACAGCATTATTCTAAAGAAGCTGGATCCACTATCTTCCTCCAAATAAATTGGTTAGTTTTGGCATGATAACCCATTACAGTGCCCACTCACTTGAGAATGGACAACTTGGTTTTTCTATAACCACAGTAACTGCCACATCTTCTGCAAGCACAAGATAGTTGATGTAACAGATTCTCTGGATTTAGTTTAAGTTTAAGGGCGCTCAACTTCTAGGTCATCAGCGAGATTCTCTGGAGCAATTAGTTTGCATATTGTAACAAGTTTCAATGTTGTTTTGAAATGCACATTCTGTGTTATAGTTTAAATTTTTCCATCCCCACTCTGTGGTGGAGAATTTACTTCCTAATCACCCCTAAATTTGTATTTGAAAAAATGAAGGTAACTGCTGATGACATACTTCTGAGGTCAGCGGTAGTTTTGTGATGTAAAAGTTAGATCTTAGTCACTTTTCTTTGTGAAAGCCACAAATCTGTAATATCCAGCCTTGTTCTATGTAGAATATTTTTTTTAACCCATAGAAATACAGCACAAATTTCTTCCTTGCAGCCAAATATTCTTCTTTTGTTTTGCTATTCTAATGTCACAGTCCAAGTGTAAGAGTCTGGTAACTAAAACATTTCCATAACTTCTATATCTTCTGTACCATCACAGCCGGTCAATTCATGGGTAAACAGTAGTTGTCTGGAATCCTTCTATGCTTCTACCAATGTTTTATCTTGCAAATGGCTATGAAGCACCACCTTTCTCTTTATGGTAATGTATTCGTTTTTCCATTCAGGGGATACTGCAGTTAATAATACGGTTAAATATGTATCTGAAGCTACAAACTTGTTGTAATTTGACTTATGGCTGTCATCACGTCTACATTTGCATCTTCCTCTTATATTACCCTCGGTCTATGATTTAGAAGTTCTGTTTCCTGAGCTATACTTAATTTCTGTTTGTTGGTTTAGTTGCCCAAGAAATCATATTTTTTCTGTGCAAAATGTTTTCCTTAAATGCAATATTGGATGATGAATGTCTTGCTATCAATCTGTTTTGCTCTTTGAGATATCCATCAAAAGCCAGGATTGCATTTTGCCCATACTTATTGAGAACATACCTATGATAGTTTCTGTAACCTCCCCATATATGCACTTCTTTGGCCATGGCACATAGTATAGCAGGAATCTTCCATCCAAAACATGAGTACCATTGAAAATAAATGAAGAGTAGGAAAACTCATTTACATACTTGATTAAAATGCACAATACCTGTACATTTTTGAGTCTGTTGCGCTCATCATCAGCTGCTGACCTACTGGCTGGTATTTGTTTCGTGTTCTGTTTGTCTGGTGGATGTTTGAAGATGTGTATATGTTACTCACAAAATCTTGATGATTACATCACAGGCATCAAAACTGCAGCAGAGCAACTTAATGCAACAGAAAAGAATCATTGGAAAAGAGAATTGCTGCAAAGTTCTGGAAACCATTAAAAATGACCATCACAATTTTAATTTCAAACAATTATTATAAAGATGTTGAAATCAAAACCAGAGGTTTATTCAAAAGCAGAGAAAGGGAACACCATAACCATAATAGATAAAGATGTTTATGTCATTGGAGTAGAGGACTTGTTGAAAAGACCAAGTTGTACAATCACCGATAAGAACCTTCTCACTCAATAAAGCAATAAAAGAAGTCAGAACTCTCACAGAATACCCAAAATGCAAAATCATCATACACAATCCCATTTTACCAATACTTTATGCTCTTCCTAGATTCACAAAAAGACAACAACATGAGAGCAGTAGTAAAGAATATCAACTCTCCAACTTGTAACCTATCAAAATGACTGAGTGAGAGACTTAATACCCTCCCAAAGTTCAATAACCTAAGCATAAAAAGCTCTTATGATTTAGTAAAAAATATTAAAGACATTTCAGTTGCACTAGGAGACGTATTAGTTTCAGTCACTGTAGTAGCATTCTTTCTCACCATACCAACAAATAAATTGATCACTTTATTAATGAAATAGCTAGAAACAGCAGGATTTTTTTAAAAAGCTCATCACACAAGAAAAATCCATAAAGTTCAGAATAGAAGCCAAAAAAGACAGCTGCCTCCTATTCCTAGACCTGAAGATTATGAGAAGTAAAAACTCAAATCAACTTTGAAATTCATACCAACCACACAAGGCCAACCACACAATCACATTAAAAATAATAGTTATAACACAGGAAGTCATAAATATGCAGTGTGTAACAATGTAGCATATAGGCTGGTCAACATACCTAAGAATGGCACAGAATACGATTACACATTGAATACAGCAGTTGCAAATGGACTCAGTACCTCAACTATAACAAAGAGAGTAAGTTCAAGAGACAGAAGAAAATTATTGAATTTCCCACACTCAAACCAATTAAAATAATACAGATTCTGTAAATTCATATACCATCCATATCTCCACGACAAATTTGAAAACATTTTTAAAGAATTTAACATAAAACTTGCCTCCCAGACATGGGCGTTGTGAAGGGGGGGCTGTGGCCTCCCTTGGAAATTAATGAACTTAATGTGCACTCAATTACTGACTATTAGACTAATATTTTAATTTTAATGCAAAGAAAAAGTTTTATTTAGCGTAAATTAATATGGTTGTGTGCAACAAATACTATAACTTTTGACAACAAAATAATGAACTAATATTGTTTGATTGAAAACTTCCAATATGCGGCCTCCCCCTGGAAAAGAGTCAGCCGATGCCCATGCTCCCAGAACAAACAGCATTAAGAATCTCCTAGATTCAACTTTAAAGGATAAAATCCCTCCAGGAAAAAAGTTGGGAATATATGCCATAGAATGCTTAGATTGTAACATTAAATACATTGGGAAAATTAAAAACAATTTATCTAGATTCTTTTAGCAGGAATGGAGAAGCAATATAAAGCCACACTTCTAGAAATTTAGTTGATGGGGCATTGCAGCATTATACGCACAGAGCTAGGAAATAAAAAAATAGCAACGCTGCAAATTGTTGCTTCTGTGGCGGTTTATGGCTTGATTTATACACTGCACTTAATTTGTTGGTACTTAACGATGGTGCCTTGCTTATTATGAGCATATTGGGTATAAGTTGTGAGTTGGCTTTGCCTAGGCTATGAAAATGCTGAACAGTTGACCATGTATCTCTTGTCAGGTGGTGGCGGGAAAGGAAGTTAGGAATTATGAAACTGTTCTGACACTAAACGCTGCATGTCGTGGAAATTATTATGTATACACAGTCGGGCAATCAGAAAAAATCTAAATTGCACACAATTGGTTCACAATACTATTGTTGGTACCCAACCGCTGTCAAAGCGTCCACTCTATACCATGACTTGTTTACTACTAGCGTCTCTAGCTGAGACAGTGCTCTTGGAGTTACCCTGTAGTCCCGGATTTCCCAATGCTACGATTTATCCCAGTAATGACAGCCAATACTTCTGCACTTGTTTTGAATACATTGTTAACTGTTCTTCAATTATATTCATATATATACATTAATCATACTACATGTTAAATTAATACTGTGACATATATTCCCCTTATAAACACTGCATATAAAAATAATGTTACTTTACAGGAACATACATTTTTTTAAAGTGTTTATAAACCTCCTGTCATTTAGTTTTGATTAGGTGCACATGCAACAAAAACAATGGAATACATTTTCTACACTTTATCTGCTTTCACCCACTTTTCCGTAACATCAAACACCACATTTTTTTAGTAGGCCCTCTATTTTTCATAGCCTTTTGGTATATATTCCTTAGGGTTTGTGACATGGCTATTATTTTCACAGCTGATGTGTTACTTTTCTTAAGTAGGTGGTCAGGGACCTTTTACAGTTTGTTTTACCATGTGTAAAACATTCTGCATGCTACTTTGGGACTGCTATTGGGGTATCATCAAAGTTGCAGCTGTCTACTTACCACAACTCATTTTCAATCTTCGTCTTCTTTTGTCTTCATTATGGATTTTGCTAATGTTTTCAGAATGGTCCAGGCTTCACGACTTCCTACCATACAATCTTCAAAGTTGTCCTAACTTGATATGCTTCAGTTCTATCTTCCATCTTGAGCAGCGGAAAAAACATATGTTCCGCTGTATCCTTCTCTGAACAGTAGCTACATTCGACATTTTTTGTTTTCCTCATCCTCTTTGCATAGTATTTAAATCTTCCATGGCCTGTCAATACCTGGGTCAGGAAACAAACCACTTGTCTGTGTTTACAGGTCAGCTGCCTGGGAATATTTGGGATAACCTTCTTAGTCCATTGTGCTATCTCCATAGTTTTTGCCACTCTTGTATTATAGAATCCCTAATATGTCGCTTTCCCTCAGCATTTAGTTCAACTCCTTCCTCATGCATACTTTTTCTTTCTATATCGGTAGGTCTATAGGAATGGCTCCTGCTATAACCTGCAACGCTTTAGTGGATATAGTTTTGTATCCACACATCACTCTCAGTAGCAACTTCCTTTGGACTTTAACCAAATACTTCACATATAACATTTTACACAATGCAGTATGCCACACTGGAGATGCATATAACAGCATTGAGTAAACTGCACCACATAATACCTGTCTTTTCATTGTTCTTGGACCACTTATATTCAGCATCAATCTGCCCAATGTTGCTGCTTTCTTCTCGGCTTTCTGGTTTACAGCCCTCACATGTTCTCCGAATGTTCCAGCATCCCCCAGCATAACACCTAGGTACCTAACAGACCTTTTGGGAACCACCACAATAATACTAATAATGAAACTTACTCCTTGTCGCTTTCTCGGTCCTTTTAAGATGACAGCTTCGGTTTTTTGTGGGGCTAGGGTTAATCTATTCCATCCATACCGCAATACACCTCGGGGATTTATTTCCTCTAAACACACGCTCTTCTTCGTCCGTGGCAGTTATTACTAACGCAAAATCGTCAGAGAACCCTGTCGTACAAGTTTCCTTTGTTAACTTCAGCCGCAAGTCCACAGCGTAGGTCTTAGGATTGAACCCTGGGACACTCCCGCAAACCTGCACATCTTCCTTTTTATTTAGATTTATATACCCATGCTGGACATAGTAGGTCTTAGGATTGAACCCTGGGACACTCCCGCAAACCTGCACATCTTCCTTTTTATTTAGATTTATATACCCATGCTGGACATAGTAGGTCTTAGGATTGAACCCTGGGACACTCCCGCAAACCTGCACATCTTCCTTTTTATTTAGATTTATATACCCATGCTGGACATAGTAGGTCTTAGGATTGAACTCTGGGACACTCCCGCAAACCTGCACATCTTCCTTTTTATTTAGATTTATATACCCATACTGGACATACTGCCTCACAATATTAATAAGATATTGGGACACCTTCCTCCTTTGCAGGAGGATATTGCGATTATATACATTCATTCATATCTTCACTCATTTGAGCAGGGGTGTCAGTCTTCAAGGCTCGCTATATAACTGTATTGTCCTGAAGACATATTTGGGCATGGACTTTCCACGTGATACTATAACTTTGAAACCGTCTGTAACCACTGATGCAAACAAATTGGCAATGCTCTATTTCTACCCTAAACCAGAATCCTGAACTGTAGACAGAAACCCTCAGGGAAACTCCATCAAACGTGTTATACCCGAGGCGAAACACGTGACTATTACCTTCATTTGAGAATATCTAATTAGACCTACCGCTCTAATAACATCTCTCTTAAAGGGAAAAAAGCAAGAAGTGCGTCATAATTGCGTGAAATTCATTTTCATAACAGTGTTTAAATCCATATATGACGTAGGTTACTAGTTCCTCCCACTACATAGCAGTACTAATACAGTGGAATTCCATCGTAACCTTGCAAGCGGAATGGAGGAAATTATTATACGATGATTACAGTGGAAACCGAAAACATGAATTACATTCAGCAATGCAAGGATCTCTTGGGAAAGCTTAATCTCTGAAATTATAGTTCACACTTCCCAGAGCACACTAAATTTGATGAATGCGTGGATCATAGAATAAGGCATTTTATGTGGATAACAACCACACAACGTGAACTATATTCTGCAATTAGATAGAGAAATGTTTAAGAGGTGGAATCAGGACTGAAAAATTCAATGCCATAGCCGGGATTTGAACCACGGATCTTCAGCTTATCGAGCGGCTGCTCCAACCACTAAGCTACCATGTCCAACTTGCGGGTATAACATTAAATTCCCCAACTGATTCGTACTTTCCCGGTAGACCACAAGGGAATCTCACATCAGAGATAAATACCCCAAGGACGACTTACAAACGGCTCGTGTGTTTAAAAACACCAGCAGTAAGTTTGTTGCATGAATAAATAATAATTAGAGTATATTTTCTCAGCACTACGAAATATTAACACCAAGGAAGTTAAAGTCTAACACTAAAAACATAATGTGATCAGTTAATGGGGGGAAAAAAGTTTATATTTTACACTTGAACTTGCGCTAAAGAGGTGAGTGCGTGGCTGAGTGAGTGAGCGAGTGACTGAGTAAGTGATTGAGTGAGGTTTAAGGGCCCGTCGACAACGAGGTTATTTGGACCTACAACAGAGTTGTTCAAAACAAACTCTTTTAAAGATAAGCGACATATTTTGTACTAGCCTTTGGACTTTGTTGACACAATAGTTAAAATGTGATATTAAAAGTCTGCGATCTTCATTTCTCTTGACTGTTGAAATAACCTCTCATTCTTCTATCTATTTGGAGTAATTGACGAACAACAAAAATTTGCTAAGAAATGGCTCCACTTAAACAATACGTAGCACCTTGTTTATTACAGAATCCTTCAGTGAAAGCAGTATAACATTCTTCGCTGATTATGTGCATAATCAACCACTTCTGTAGAGCATTGATATAAAATAAGCATGCGGAAGAATTCCGATTGGCCATAGCATTTTATACCAGTAGTAAAGAATATTTACGGTTATACATCTACCTTCTAATTTTTAGTAATATATTAATTTTTATATTTTCACTGAAATCACCCTCTTAGAAAATTTATCGATATAATTTTCAAACAGCGCGCGCGGATTGTTACACAGTTTGCACTTTTGCAAGTAGTTTTCTGGAGCCCCTATAGATAGCATGGAGTGTTTACTGATGGTCGGTATTTAGATACAGTGTGTATATAACCTCGTTTTGCGGAAGAAAGATATTTCTTGCTTATTGCCTCCCTGTGGATAATCTAGCGTACTACTTCTTAGAGGTTAGGAAAGTAAAATCATGCCAGTTTATGTTTTCTTTGTAAATAATAATAGCAGTTTAGTATTACACGAAGTTACGGATATTTCCAATGGAAAGTTAGATTGACAAGTTTATAAATACATAATTGCAGGTATTTGGGTAATTAGGAATAACACTTACTGGAAGCAATTTTGAAACTATAAACTACTTTATGGTGAGAGCATGAGGGCAGCGAGGAGTAATGAAACATGTGTGAGACAATAGTGCTGTGTTGTGTATGAAACTATCAATCGACGTTTCTCTTTATTTACTTATGCAAAAAAGAAATAAATTGGCGGAAGTGATAGGGGAACCCCAGCATTAGAGAATTTTAAAAGAAAAATCAAAACTTGTGTGCGACATTTTAATAAAGACATTTATGACGTAGATTGGCTTACATGTTGTAAAAGTAGAGCCAAGTTATTTTGCTGGCCATGTGTATAGTCTATCCTAGAACTAGAACATCACATTTAATGTGTTACACGCGATAAGCGGCACCAACTCCAACTGGTTTGGTAGATGTAGGTATCTTATCGGACTGAGTATACTCCACGTGGATAATGAGTTATATTACCCCTGATTGGCTACAGGCAGATATTTATTCATCACCTATTGTTGGATATAACAGCGACAGTTCAGTCCATTCCAGCCTGTACCCCATCCTTAATTCAAATTACATAATCATACCTAAATATATATTTAACATTTTATAATTTATTAAATACTACGAAAAGGAGGATTATACTATAAATGTATAAAATAAATACAGGAACTATGTTACGGATACCACATATATATCGTGAAGAGTGTATGAATTTGTATGTTTCTGATCTGTTAATGAGATGACTGAGCTTGTTTTCTGGACACCAACTCCTCTATTCGTGGATGAACCCTCGTTAGTTCGGGAGTCAATGGTGATTCTGGATTCAAGCTATTTTTGTTATCTTTCGCTTTGATTGCTGTCAATGTTGTTGATTGCTAACACAAATAAATAGAGGGGGATGGAAGAACGTATGTAGTGGCAGTTTCGCAAAGTTCAGTATACTCTTCGCGTGCATAACACCAGAGATTACAAATGGATACGTTTTTTATTTTTTTTTTCAGTGAACTTTCAACAGACGTTTCTAAAATACCTTCTTTTAATTTTATGGAAAGATCAGAGGAATTGGTGAAGGTGGTGCAAAACGGATCTTTAATTCATTCTTGTGCATTATCGTCTTTCTGAATTTCTCGAGAGTATTTTAAAAATTGTTACCCGGGATATTTCCTGTGCAATTTGATCATTTGCAAAAGCCCATCAACAATAGCTACTAACTAACCGGTAGAGTAAGCAAAATTGATTCCTGGATAGATCTCCCTGACTGAAATATTTGTCGCTATTTGTGATCATTCAGGTAACATGTTATACTGACTGCCTATTTTAAATGTTATTACTTTTCATTATTTATTATCATTAATGAAACGCATTATACTTTCTGTATGCACACTTATAGGCATACCCCAAGTTGAATATGTCTGATATAGATGACCGGAAGTGAGACAATTATTTGTTATGAAATTTGTAACGGGTTTGGGTGGTAGGCATGAGAGGGATATTTCTCAGGCGCGAGGTTAGATGACAAACACAACACTGACGTTTACTCAGTTTATTCTTCACCACTTCATTGCCTCGAAGTGCCGACCTGAGCAAGTTTCTGGTGTTTCGTTCTAAGATTGCAATTTGCTTTACTTTTCGCTAATCACTGTCGCCTTTCACACCTCGACGTTTTTTGGCGCGAAGCTATACTTATTCAGCGATACAAGGTTCACCCTCGTAGCAACATCGCAACACAGAAAATCAGCCAGTGACCCCGTTCTCTTCCAAGTTTCCTCTTTATATCTCACCCCCGCACTTTCTCTCTAGTCCCGTTATGGAGGAGGGGTGTATTTTCCCCAGCTGTGTCCTTGGACTTCAGGCAACATGTCCCTCGGCGCGAGATAAACAAAATAGGGTTCTGTCCTCTGGCCTTCAGAAATGTGCTCAGGTCAACATACTTTCGAGAGGCAGCTTCTTTGCACAATACAAAATTATACTTATATCTAAAAGTATATATATATACATATATATATATATACATTCTTAATCTAAAATTACAAATATATACATAGAAGTTCCCGTCTCAAATCACAATGTTTAGGTATGTGAGGAAAGTGAAGGTGTTCATCCTATTCCATGCTATCTAGGTTAACCAGCACCATGCAGCGTTATTCTCCACACTTCCCCATCTCACGCACTCTGACTTGGGGTTTTGCGTTCTCCTCTTGTCACTTAGGCGAATGCTGGAGTACTCATCCTCATACCACGGCTTTCCTGTTTCATCTTTCCCTTCTCATCCATTTCAGGGTTGTAGGACCAGGCGACGTGTTGCAGCTGAACGGTGGCTTTGTAAAGGTTTCCTCCTTGGTGTCTTTCTCGGTCAAGCACCGCCTCCGCAGTGGGCCCTTGGTATGAACCGCGGGGAGTGAGTGGCTCATAAGGGTCGAGCAGGGCGGCGTCGGATGTGTTCGTACTGTAACCGTCTGGGGTCCCATCCATGCTTGCGTCCGTCGTCATCCGAATTTGATCGCCCTTTGGGTCTCTCCCTTCATCCTTCCCTCCTAGGGATGGCGGTAGTGGCACAAAGGGCCAACTGACCTACGTACACAGCTATACTTTAGTAACGTGAGCGGCCCTCCATTGTTTATCTACCTTTCTCTTTACCTTTATCTATGTCAGTTGCAGGAAAACAAATAAAATCATCTGTCGATTTCCAATCTGATCTGTGATCAGTTTGATTTTTCGTTGGATTTCACAAATTACCAACCAGTAAATGCTTAAGTGATTGCCGAAAAGTATTTTGCAACAATGCATCTTGGGGACCACAGCCACTAAATTATGTTCCTTTCTTCGTTTGTTTAAAGGTTTATGAGCGGAAGATCGGTTGATTTCATGTTTAAAATATGGGAAAAGAATCGCTCAATAGACATTAGGGGACTCTTTCTAAGGTCAGGGGTTGCACCAGATCCCCCCCCCCCCCAACAACACAGCAACTATCTGATGGGTTACACTTCTAATGGCAGTTTAATCAGAGACTAACTGTTCAAATGTGGAACCAATGAGATCACCTAACATAACCTGAAAGATTCCAACCGCATAAAAACTCAGTGCGATTAGCAACTGGTTCAGCACAGAAAGTGAGAACTTCCGAGAGGTAGAACTGGAACTTAAAAATTCAATGCCACAGCTGGGATTTGAACCACAGATCCTTCGCTTACTAGGTGGGTGCTCTAACAATTAAGCTACTGTGACAACCTGTCAGAATGACATTGAATTCTCAAACCTGTTCGTGTTTCTCCCGGTAAACCACAAAGGCAGTCTCACATCAGAGAGAATTACCACAATGGTGACTTACTATTGCAAGCACTCCGATAAGTCTGTCTAGTCACAGCTTTCTTCGATGCTTGGTAAAAATACAGGAACCCTTACTTACCCTAAATTTCTGTTAAATTTTCCCATCATATGTAAAGAACAGTTCTTGTCTTTCTCTGGGTTGCCTTCTCTTAATATCAAATCTTAATGCTACTCGAAGATTTCTTCATCAGAAGAATTCATTACTTTGGCTTTAGAACAGTAATGCAACCAAAAGCAAGAGCTTGGTTTATCGTTCTGTTATTCTGTGCCGTTAAGCTTCTGTGATTAAAAAAAATTGAATACAATAAAGTAGTATTCACTCTCATTTTAGGTTATTTTATTGGTGTTTTCTACTTCTAAAATCTAAAACAAAGGCGCTTACGTAACAGTTTCACATTACCTGCAACAAAAATAGACCCTTTTCTAGAGCATATGCCCAAATGACCTAGTTGCTGATGGGTCCTTAAACACCACCACAACTCTCGAGCATATATCACAATATTTATACGTATAGCTTTAAGGGAGACAGGAATCTGATAGAAGACATACGCGTTATAAATACTACTTTAATCATATTTCCATATGCCACGCTTTAGCAAAACTTAATGAAATTATAAGTTACTTTTTAGGCATTTCGATCTCTGATTACACTCTTGATTGGCAATCAAGCTGCTGGCAATCAAGAGCTCTGGGACACTCTAAACTAAACATTTCATCATCAACAATAGAGTATGATGTAGACCGAGTGACATAAACAGAAACTAATGTACTTATGTTAACATGGCACCAGAAAATATCATTCAGGACAAACATGACACCAAAAGATAATATTCAGAAGTATGTTACAGTCATGCATTGATATGATTTCATAAGTTAAATGCAGTATAACAGTTATTGTGAGAAGGTTCAAACCGCTTTTAATGAAGCGTTCTGTTATTTGCCTTCAAATATTTAAAAGCACATGTTAATTCAGAATTAATAATTTTGGTGGAATCAATAACAGCAAGCACACAAACCAAAATACAGTTGGTGATTGAGACGTAGAATCGGAACTGAAAAATTCAATGCCACAGTTGGGATCTGAACCGCAGAACCTCCGCTAATACAATTGGTGAGTTTAAACTTTCTTTCGCTAATATGTATTACAAATCGCAAGATAAAATGGAAGAAAATACCCGTTTTAATAAGAAGATACAATCCTTGTGGAAGAAGGGATGTAGGATGTCCTAGAAGATGATGGGAATAAATTGTTGGAATGTGAAGACGGAACTGGCAGAAATGCCAAATCCTTGAAGTACAGAATAAGGCGATGTGTGGATTATTGTACGGTCTGCAACTTTTACACCAGGAAATCTTCCTACAATCGTATTTTCACTCTACAAGCACACAGAATCATAAATAAGTGCACATGGTGCAGTTGAAAACATATTCTATGCCATAATACACTTTGTGATTAAATGCAAGACAAAATATTAACTCCTAATAACTGGATTACACCGTATCACTGCCAACTACCTACTGCAGATCCTGAGCAGAGCAAAGCCGCATCAGTAACGTGCCTTGATTGCAGCAGTAGCGCGGAATGATGTATGCACACGCCCAGTGAAAAAACACCGCGCAGCCGGTTCTTAGTTCATTGGCTGTCTCTGTACTTGATGCCTGCAAACAATTACATATAGCGCTTGTTGAAGTGCACGCCACAAGAACGGTTTGGAATGAATCTGAAATGTATAGGTAACAGGGATGCGGCCTCGACACCGTCGACACCCCGACACTCTCGATCAGGGATGGGCAAATTTGGATATGCTACCGGCCACACAAAGGGGTGGCAGTGTGGTAGGGGATACACGTCACCCCTTTCAATATGCAGTGAGGAGCTGTAACTACACACTGCCGTTGGTGCATTGAGCATGCCTTCATCAATATTTTATAATTAAATTTATCTAAAACATTCTGTTATGTGATCTATATATACAACGAAAATATATAATAACCTTAAGATTCTTGCTGACCGACCACGTTTAAGAAGGCTGGAGGAGATTCAGTCATTTCTATTTTTAGTTTTTTTCTGTAGGTAGGACATTTAGTTTAACTTTATGCTAGATAAGGAGTGAAAGGCGTTGAGATTTCACGTTATTGCGTCGCACGTGTTGCCAAAAAATTGTAGGACTATAGCTCATGATAACGGAGCAAGTTGGTCCCGGGATAACGTGTGAGGCTCGCATTCGGGAGGTTGTGGATTCGATTCCAGTGACCAACTTTCCTTACCCAAGAGCTTTTTCGGGGTTTCTCCGGGTCGCCAGGCGAATGCTGGGAAGGATAATTACATCCCCGAATTTCCTGTCCTTCCATTTAATTTCATTAATAATTTCATTCATTCTTCATCCCGTTGGTTTTTTCAGGGTCGCAAGTGTCAGCGAAGGCGTCAGGGGCAACTTGGCAGGGATGATGTGCGCACAGGAACTCTTTCCGTCCCTTGTCCGTGGGATCTGGGTGGAAAAGGGGGCGGCATCTCGGGATGTTGAACCCTGCGCCGAAGACCACGTGAGGTGGCCCCGGAAGACCTAAAAGACCTCGAGATGTGAAATTTTTGAAACCTTAGGGACTTGTGTCAATGCCTGTGCCGTTAGTCTGGATCTGGCTGCCCGGTGTTCCCTCTCAGTTCATCATTCCTCCCGGGGGTGTCCCCTAGGGGTCACAGGTACAATAACCTTGGCTTTAGTGCCGAACCCTCTCCGTATCTCTCATATTCCTATTTCTATAGTTCATGATAGACCTTTATTGTGTTTCCTGTGAGGAAATGAATGGGACTTTCTGTGGACTCTTGGGTCCAAATGAAAACGTGTGAAACAATGGGGGAAGGGGCAGAGTTACTCATGTAACATGCAACGTTTTGTGATTTATGAATTAAACTGATTTAGCTAACGCACTAAATCACGTTTCTGCAATAGCCTGGCTTGGGGACTCACTCTCGGCCATTCCATTTATCTATTCTGGTGACCAAAATTTGTGAACCAGAACTTAAGACGTGAGATAGTAAAGCTTTCTTTCCATCTGTTGATTTATGTTTTCCAAGTTAATCGCGGATCACGACCTTACCTTACAGCATAGATGGGGAGAACTGACTCAATGTGTAATTTCCCCTACATCGTAGTTTTAATCCTGTCCACTGCCTCACAGCGATTAACTACCAGGCCACGCCTCCCCCTATTTTCTGTCTACCTCAGAGAACCGGCCAGTCCTTGAAATTGTGTCAGGAAGTGGAGAGGTAAATACTCGATTGCATTCCCGTCACCCCTCTTCCCCATGCTTGCCTTACGGCTATAACCTATAACTAATTTCCATAAATATGGAAACTATTATGAAGCAGACAGTACTGATAATAACACGGCAGCGAGTAAAATATGCAGAGCATATTCTATATATATTCTATATTCTATATAAATCATATATTCTATATAAACAGAAAAAAAATGGCATTTAAAGGCATCCACCCTGTTCGGTCTAAGAACATTTTAGAATACATCATTATTAAACAAGTCTCAAAATTTGGTTTCCTCGGACGATAAATAACATATCTACAGAACAGAAATAGATATTGAAAAAAAATCAGCTACATAACAGGTACAATAAAAGGAGCCTTAAAGAATAAAACAAGGAACGATTACAGAACACAACTATATAAATCAATAGCTATCCCAATTTTGACATACGGCTCAGAAATGTGGATAATGATGGCACCACATAAAATAAATACACAAACAGCAGAAACGAAATTCCTTAGAGCTATAGCTGGATATACAAGAAAAAAAGTCTGTCAAATACGACTGCAATTAAAAGTTGAAGGATTAAACAAGACAATAATAGAAAACAGAACCAATTGGAAACAGCACTTAAATAGAATGGACGGAAAGAGAATTCCCCGAAAAGCAAGGAACTATCAACCACAAAGACAAAGGAACGTAGGATGACCGAGGAGAATGTGGAAGGAACAAGACTTTGGAGCCAGAACAGGCTAAATGGCCTAAGCCATGTTGAAGAAGAAGACAAATCTGCTACCATATTTCCTGGTCACGGTGAAATTGTGGCAAAAACTACACCACGAAGACACGTGAGGAAGTCTGTATCACACGTGACCTCTCACGTGAATTCTTAGACTTGCAAAACAGGTATTCCACTTTACTCCTCCTCCTAAAACCAGTTTTATGGATATTAAACAGGAGATAATTCCTGTCAGGTTTTCGTAATGTTCCTTTCTCGCAGAATCCGTAGAAGTGTTCTTTAAGGCGATATACTCTCTTTTAATGCTAAAACAAGAAACCAGTTTCGATGAAATTCTTTTGATTTCTGGAGCAGCATGAAGTTCTTTGTCACACTGATGCAGACATTAAAGATTGCATAATAAACCTTGAAACAGCAATTTTGAGGACATTGCCTACCATTTTAAGAGCATATCATTTACTGAATTACATCACTCAAGGCATTTCCCTTTCAGACGTGATTTCCGCAGTCGATTGACCTACAGTAGTTTGGATTGGAAAGTTCATATAAATTTATAGTATATTAACTTAGTTCTGTATGTTAGGCAATTAAAGGAATATAGATTTTAAAATCATTAACCTTTTAGTTTATTACATCTGGGAAAAGAAGTGTGTTTAACTTTTTGTTGATTAAGGATAGACGTAAACTAAAATTAATAAAAATCCTTAAAAATACCGTGCGTTCCCTGACCGACCGGACCGCTCCGCGGCGCCACCGCACCGGGCGAGGATCTGCGCGCTGTCCGCCAGAGTTACGCGTAAAGAACCACCAAGTCACGGGTATGGAACACTAACTACTGCACTAACTTGCATTAGACTTACCTGGATCACAAGAGGTGCTGAAATTGATGACCTTCAACGTGAACACATTCCCTATATGTCCGAAAATAATTCTGGTTTACTCACAAAAGTTCATATTGACTGATGGCCTGCATGTATCTTGTGATATTGTCCTTCAATTCTTGTAATGTGCATGGATATGATGCTCACACTTTATAATTTAACGTTCCCCATAGATGAAAATCACTAAGACGTTCAGCACAAGCGATTAACATTTCCAAGATGTCAGCTTTCGTGGTAGCGAAACTTCTGAAACTTAAAACTTCATGCTTTACAGCTACAAGATCCTGTAAGTAGGGATAACTATTGCAATTGGTTTTAGCAATCCATTCATGATGACGACATGGACCCACCTTTAACGTTCTTCACTGACGAAGCGTGGTTTTATCTTTAAGGTCGCATATTTCTACTCAGAACAATTGATACTGGGCTACCGAAAATCACCATATTATTCACGAAGTTCCTCACCACGCATAGACTTATCAGTCTCATATTTACGACACAACAGTTGATTCATACGTTTATGTAAATTCTGTTTTAGATATTTTTTCCACAACTAACCAGAAATGAAAGATTGTGTGACTGGTTTCAGCTATAGCACACACTGATGGTAATTCTATGCATGAATTGCGGAATACGTATGAGGACCAAATAATTATAATTAGCTCCCCTGACCTATCTCCATGCGAGTATTATTTAAAGGGAACGTTAAAGAATAAAGAGTACGCATCAAACACGTTCACATTACAAAAGTTGAAGAACAATATCACGAGAGAAATAGTCAGTCAGTCAACATGAACTTTTGCAAGTAAACCAGAATTGTTTTCGGACATATAGGGAGTGTGTTCACGTTGAAGGTCATCAATTTCAACATCTGTAGTGATGCAGGTACAACTATTGCAAGTTAGTACAGTAATTAGTGTTCCGTACCCGTGACTTGCCGGTTCCTTACGCGGAACTCTGGCGGAGAGCGCGCATGTCCTCGCCCAGTGTGGTGCTGCTGCGGAGCAGTCCGGTCGGTCAGGGAACGCACGGTATATTTTTGTATTTTATGCCTTTAATTATCTTTTGAATCTTGTAGTTTCATAATCTATAGCTTTATCATTCAATGGTCCATAAACATAGCGTCACGTGACTTTTAAAAGTCTCTGCGCATGTTGACAAGTAGCCCTTTGAAACTTTTAAGCTGATGTTTTCGCGTTCTCTTTTTACTACATTTTTCGAGTTTCAAAATGCCCCACATTATGCAATTTTTATTTAATTAGATTCAAAATTTTAGTAAAAAATCAAAAGAGTACAACGGAAAAAATGTTGGAAGTGATTTTCCTGAAATGCTTTGTTTATGACCATATTAATTATTTCAGTCAAATAGCAACCTAACATTACCTGGTGAACTGTTTTACAAATTTTATAACTTCTTTTACCAAACTAAAAGGGCAACAAAGAATCTATTACCAACGTTTTTTCTGTACTTTTCATCTCTTTGGAATAAATATTGAAACTAATAAAATTGTTAAGTGTTCATTGTGGAACATTTCTTGTTTGTTGTTAATGAAAAAGTAATAACTTCAGCGCTGATGAATATATCCCAATGAAATTTGGGAAACACACTATTTTTGTGCGTGTCTAAAGACTGGTATACATTTGAGGCAAATATATTAATAACCATTGAAGTTTACAATTTCACTTATGGGCACCCTTAGTTACATTGAAAAATAAGCCCGACCTGCTACTACAGAAAAATATACGCAAATAATGTTTATAGGATATTCCTGTTATTTTGTCGTGGTAGTGATGTGGGACAGCCCCCGTAGTGCAGTAGTAGCGCGCCTGCCACTGGCGCGGGGGACACGGTTTCGACCCCTGGTACTGGCATGGGATTTTTCTGCGCTGGGAAGCCTGGTCTGGGGTGCAGTCAGCTTCGATAGGTCCCTATGGAGCCAAATGAGGAGCTACTTGATTGAAAATTAGCGGCCCCTGGTCGAAAAGACCGCGTAACCGGCCGGGAGGAACCGGGGCGCTGACCACGTCCAGTACTGAATCCCACTCATGACGCCTGTTGTGGACAGAGGTGGGGGCGCAGCGGTCGGACGCTAGGCCATGGCCCGAATGGACTATTCTACCACGGGGATTTTGTTAGTGCTGTGGAATTTTATAACAGTAACAATGATGATAATAATATTATTCTTATTGTTATTATTATAATTCTTGTTTTAATTATAACCACAACAACAATAACAATAGTAATAGTAATAATAATAATAATAATAATAATAATAATAATAATAATAATAATAATGATAATGATAATGATAATGATAATGATAATGATAATGATAATGATAATGATAATGATAATGATAATGATAATGATAATGATAATGATAATGATTATGATAATGATAATGATAATGATAATGATTATGATAATGATAATGATAATAATAATAGTAACAATAATAATAATAATAATAATATTAATAGTAATACTAATAATGATAATAATAATGATGATAATAATAATAATAATAGTAGTAATAATAATAGTAATAATGATAACAATAATAATAATAATAATAATAATAATAATAATAATAACAATAATGATAATAACAATAACAATAATAATAACAATAATAACAATAATAACAATAACAACAATAACAATAACAATAATAATAGTAATAATAATATTAATAGTAATAGTAATAGTAATAGTAATAGTAATAGTAGTAGTAGTAGTAATAGTAATAGTAATAGTAATAGTAATAATAACAATAACAATAACAATAATAACAACAACAACAATAAGAATAAGAATAAGAATAAGAATAAGAATAAGAATAAGAATAAGAATAAGAATAAGAATAAGAATAAGAATAAGAATAAGAATAAGAATAAGAATAAGAATAAGAATAAGAATAAGAATAAGAATAAGAATAAGAATAAGAATAAGAATAAGAATAAGAATAAGAATAAGAATAAGAACAAGAACAAGAACAAGAACAAGAACAAGAAGAAGAACAAGAACAAGAACAAGAACAAGAACAAGAACAAGAACAAGAACAAGAACAAGAACAAGAACAAGAACAAGAACAAGAACAAGAACAAGAACAAGAACAAGAACAAGAACAAGAACAAGAACAAGAACAAGAACAAGAACAAGAACAAGAACAAGAACAAGAACAAGAACAAGAACAAGAACAAGAACAAGAACAAGAACAAGAACAAGAACAAGAACAAGAACAAGAACAAGAACAAGAACAAGAACAAGAACAAGAACAAGAACAAGAACAAGAACAAGAACAAGAACAAGAACAAGAACAAGAACAAGAACAAGAACAAGAACAAGAACAAGAACAAGAACAAGAACAAGAACAAGAACAAGAACAAGAACAAGAACAAGAACAAGAACAAGAACAAGAACAAGAACAAGAACAAGAACAAGAACAAGAACAAGAACAAGAACAAGAACAAGAACAAGAACAAGAACAAGAACAAGAACAAGAACAAGAACAAGAACAAGAACAAGAACAAGAACAAGAACAAGAACAAGAACAAGAACAAGAACAAGAACAAGAACAAGAACAACAACAACAACAACAACAACAACAACAACAACAACAATAACAATAACAATAACAATAACAATAACAATAACAATAACAATAACAATAACAATAACAATAACAATAACAATAACAATAACAATAACAATAACAATAACAATAACAATAATAATAATAATAATAATAATAATAATAATAATAATAATAATAATAATAATAATAATAATAATAATAATAATAATAATAATAATAATAATAATAATAATAATAATAATAATAATAATAATAATAATAGTAATAATAGTAGTAATAGTAATAATAATGATGATGGTGATGGTGATGATGATGATTGATGATGATGATGATGATTTTGATGACGCTTACGGTAGTATTTATCCAAAATTGATACTTTAGTTGACAATTTTATGTGTAAAATTCATCTTAAAACCGGTGGTTCTCTTCAACCTGAAGGTGTCATCGAACAATGGCAAAGACCTCCAAATCATTGCGGTACGTCTGGAGTCGAGATATACGGGTCTTAGAAGATCCAACTATATGACGTGGTAGTAAATTACATGTAGAAACAAAGTCGAGAAACAGGAAGAAATAAAGTAGGAAAGATCGTGAAAACAGCCGGATCCACTTAATTGCACCACTAACCGGAAAACCACAACTTTTCTCGTATTCATTTTAAATTTGTTACGAGTAATAAAGCCAAGTACTGTTATTTTATTTACATAATTATCACATCTCCCTACAAATATGAACTGAGGTCTGATACACAGGCTGTTTCAGAATGCAAACGAGCAAATTACAAGAACTGTGTAGGCAATGAAGTTCTTGTAATAGACGATGTCTACACATGTGGTATTTCTAATTTTATGTACATGACGAAAAATGCGTAGCTTAGGAGTTTTCAAAGGTACTTTTAAATTAGGGTTTATAAAGCATACCTTTTTTTTTTGCAGTAGATAATTTTGTATTCATTTCCCTTTGCTTATAAAAATTAATCCTAGCATTACCAATTAATTTATGTCCGCCTTCAGTAATTTTTAAAAGCTGTCTTTTAATGTTTACTTTCTATACTACGTATAGTAAAGTAGAGGAAGTATTGTATTCCACCCATAAATTCAATGTCGAGATTTCACCGAAAATATATGTTTTGAGGCACCCTGAATCCAAAAACGCATTTTTAGAAAGAGGTCCGTGTGTGTGTCTGTGTCTGTCAGTCTGTGGACAGCATAACTCAAAAACGAAAAGCCAGTTAAAAATCAAAGTTGCTATTAATGTCACTCAAGGATGTGACACGAAGATTTTTTTAAAAAAAAAAATTCCTTCACCGTAAACTACCCTTTACATGGAAAATTTTTAGAAAATTTGATTTTCTTGAAAATGGCTCCAACCATTTTGAAATGTATATCTTGAATTATCTGGCTATAGCCCCTGTAGTCGTATTTACTCTGGACGACTTTTGTATAGCTGGTAAACCGTAAGAGATAGACCAAATCTTACTATAAAATGTAGATTTTGCTAAAATACACAGTTTATGTCTAAATACATTTTCTGTAGAGTGAACTATTTCGGAGATATGCCTTATTTGTGTGAGTTTTGGAGAACTTATACTTCTGTCAAATGGAACATCGTTATACAATTTTTTATATATTAACCGTGCAAAGAAAATGGAATTTGAAACCATTAAAAGATTTGACTATCGCTCAAAGACTACTGTATTCACATATTCCCTTTACAAGTACAAGGTGATAAACAATAAGATAATTTCTGCAAATGTTTATCTCAACTAACACGAAGAAGATACAGGAATACGATTTTGTAAGAATGGCTAGTACCAGTAGAGAAAGTCATGTGAGTGCAACACATCAGATTTTTTGATAAAGGCTTGCAGTCAATCACTATTTCTACTACTGAATTGCATCATTGTTTGAAGGTTTTCATTGTTCGTCTGTTTTGATTCATGTTAAAAAAGGGACTGGTTAAACAATGTTAAATATTACCTTTATAAACATGACAAGATATAATATAGAATTTTAAAATAAATTTGTTTTAAAAATTGTTTAGACGTTTGGTAACCAGTGGTGGTCACAAAGTACTCACTCCCCCCCCCCCCTCCTTGGTAATCTAAGTTCTGGAATATGAGTTGGCATTGCTAGGGATAATGTAGCTTTACTTTTGTGTATTTATCAAAGAATGTCGGTATTTTGTGCACCTGGCATGATTCAAACTCGTTCTTGAATAGATTCGGTTGGGCTTTTGTTTACGTAACAGGCTCTTCCTCTATACGCCATGTGTGAATCACTGTCAGTAATAAGTGGTAGTTTACGCACTTTCACGAGGATGTCATCTTTTGCCTTATTATTAATAGACCTTTAAATTCACTCGCAAAAACATCATCTTTAATTCGCTACTCAACAATACCATCATATTTATTTTAATTTACTGGTTACTAGCTATACCTAACACAACAGGATTGTTGAAAAATTGTTTAAATAAGATAAAAGCAAATGTTTGAATCACCTCAGAAGGATAAATATGGAAAAATGACGAATAAACAGTTCTATAGTACGTAGCAAGCCGAACATTCACAGTTATTGCAAGAAGTAACTGAATTCTTCTACTCCACTGTGTAGAGCAGGCATGGGGAAGAGGGCTGATAGGAACGCAATCGGGTATTTACCCTCTCTACTTCCTTACACAATTGGAAGGGCTGACCGGTTCTCTGGGATAGATAGACAATAGCGGGTGGCGTGGCCTGGTAGCCAATCGCTGTGAGGCAGTGGGCGGGGTTAAAACTGCGATGTAAGGGAAATTACATTGTGTCAGATCTCCCCATATATGATGTACAGCATGTCCATTGGAGGCGGTTCCAGGGAGGGACTGTAGACCCCTAAATGAAGAAACAAATTGTAATCTGTTATGCCGTCAATTAAGGTGTTTCTTTACTATGGTAAAATCAATTCCAACCCGTATAAACTTCCGCACATTACCCACAGACAATGGAGAATGTAATTATTAAAATTTTGGTCATTTGTGGCCATTACGCTAATATAAAACACCACGACACTTCTAAGTGGGACAATTGAAATGTTTATTTAGGTTAGAAGTCAATCGACAATTCTTCATCCCAGTGGAATTTAAAAATGACATAATGTAAAGGACCAACATAATTGTGGGTAATACAACATTGAAATTTGATTTCGTACGCCCTAAACATTAATGTTACGTATAAATTAAAAAATTGAGGTTTTAAGATATTTTAAGAATTTTGGCTAACGTCTTCCCTTAATAAAGCTTTGTATACTAATATTTGGCGCACCAAAGATCAAAATATTTCATTTCTTTCTTTCTTGCATGCATTTACGACCATTAAATTTTTAATGTTGCCCTTGTAATTAAATATGGATTTGCATGGAAATTCAATCCATTATACGGGCCGCGCCTTGGCCGAGTAGTTAGACCATTCCCTTCCTCCAAGGCGGCCCCGGTTCGATCCCAGGCGACCACATGTGGGATTTTTGGTAAACAAGGCAGCACAGGGGCGGGTTTCCTCCGGGTTCTCCGGTTTCCCCCGCCATCTCACTCCACCGGTACTCCATCTTCATTCGATGTATCACCAGTGTCTCCGCCTGCGATGCCGCATTTAGTAAAAGCGGGCGTTAAACTACCAAAAAATCCATTATTCAAAATATGGCACTTAAAGTATATAAATGAAAAGGGGAAAATATAAAAATTCATTACCAGAATTTGAGGCTTAACATTAAATTAATTTAAACAGTGAACAATGTAATGAAACATGAAACATGAAAATTATGAGTATCGTGGCTTATGGATTATAGGGTTGTTCAGTAAATGACTCGTACTGAAACAGAGTTTACAAATATTTAGTTTAATGTTTTTGGTGATTTCCATCTAAACCAAGACACCAAGACAAGAGTTTCTTTTGGGACACCCAGAAGGGACGTAAAAAATTGCCAACATCCATAAAAATGATTTTGGTATTATTAAACACTGCAAACCGCATCTTCATCTTCGTGATAGCTGTACGCTGTAAAACATGTCATATAGTGTTTTAAATGTCTATCTGTAAGCCAAACTTCTTGCAAAATCGTAGTAAAAGCCATATGTTTTGCTTACATTAAAGTAAACAAATCATTCAGGACAGACCTCAAGTATCTTCAAACACTAAATTAGGTGCTAATGACGAAGGAGGGGTCTGTATAGCTTAAAATCAGAAACAGTGATAGTTTCGAATTATAAATTATCAAACTTTTCATTTATCAGCACATTCTCGATTTGAAATTGTTCCACACGATGTACTTTTGTTTATAAATTAATTGAGGTCTATATACCGTCTTATAAATAACAGATAAAGCAACGGCAATATTAATTTTTGTTAAGATGCTTAGTTATATTACTATGCAATAATGTTCACTGTCCTATAACATGGATAAACGAAACAATACTACCAAATATTTCGAATTATGGAAAGTACCGATCGTCTGTAATACTGGTGAACAAAGAGATCACTTGACCTCTTCATGCCCGGGCGCCCTATACTAAAACAATAAAGAACAATTTCAAAAGGAACTATTTCATGAACAGATGCACGACCATTGAATAGAAATGAAATTGTGACAACACACGTTGAGCGATTCTCGCACTTTGAGAACTCAATATACTTTAAAAACTATAATGTGGTACTTGGTGAAATTAATTAAAATGTATTATTGGCAATTAAAACAGTAAAACATATTGTAAACAAACTTAAAAACAAGGGAAAAAGAGTATATAATATAGTATGTAATATTACTAATTGTAATGGAACAAGTAAAAACTCTGACGTGTCCAATCACTTCACTTTGTCTGCTTTTGTACAAACTAGTCTTGCAAAAGCCTATTCTTCTCTAGACTTCATGCTAATCCAGATAAATGTTTGTAGAAACTGTTCTGTTACATGTTTCCTTATAGATACAGTGGGAATAGAAGAATAAAGTAGACTTAAGCGATAGTAAAATCTTTTAAGAGCTGTTCGCTGTGTGATGGCTTTGACATTCTATTCGTTTTGCCTGGCCAAGCGATATAAAGAAAAAAAAAGACGAATAAGTATTTCTTGTTTAAGAAAAGTATAAGTATGTGAAAATTCAAACCAATAACAAAGAATATCTCGAAAATGGTTTGCTGGAAAAAAGAAAAGATAAAAAGATATACGTACAGGTGTCCCAAAAATACCGACAACGCTTAGTGTGCTGTACGGGGCGGCAAACTAACCAGTTTTCAAACAGGAAGCCCTGTCCGAAAATGCACGGTTTGGACGCAGTAGCGCATCGAAGTGTGAGATGGGTGTACGTTCACATTTCATCAATAAACCCAACATTGAGCTGTCTGCATTACAAACTGGCTTCGAGCTGTGTACGCCCTACGTCATTGCAGAACCTATATCGGCGGTGGTGAGCCTCATGCATATGACCCAATACCTGCGGTTGTCTTAGATTTTCAATTGTTCCGTGGACTCGAGCCATAAGGTCCTCCGCTGGCGCTACAGGAGTACCATACACCATACTCTTCATACAAGTCAAGAGGTGTCAGATCTGGCGACCCTGCTGGCTATGGAACTGGTTCACATATACCAATTCATCTATTTGCATATGCGACGTTGAGGTGATTCCGCACATTTACATCAAAGTGTGCTGGAACTCATGTCGGCAATTTCAGCAGCTGCATAATGGTACGTGTCGCACTGCTGTTGAAAACGTCACTATACTGGAAACTACGAAAGTAACGCAGTAGGATGCGCACTAAGGACTCTGTGGAGTGATTTAGCGCATGCGCAAGAATGTTATTATGCTCAGGTCGTTCATCCCAGTGCTCAGATGGTTAAAGGGTTGCATACCTTGCATATTAAGATACCAAAACTACTATTAACATGTTGTTGTAAAAGTGCTTGTTAGGTAACATTTCAAGTAAAATAGTTGAAGTATCATGTTTAATATTTATTTGCTCTCAAACTAGTGGTATAATTATGAGTTAATCTCCACAGCTTATTAATATGTTGTTAATGATTATAATCATAAACTATGAAACTTTTCAAAAAATAATTTTATTGTGTGGAAGAATTTTAAAGAACAATAAAAAGAAATATAAGAATTAATATACCTGGAAGTAATTTAAATATAGACATGTAATTTAGTGTGTACATTCTCTGAATAAAACCGTGATTGGAAATTTCAAGCGAAACGTACTGAAACTGTGGGTATTTAAAGTTTTGATCTTCATATACGTACATAATATATTAATGTAGCTGGTGAAGAAAACGTTCCGTCTTAAACATCCAAAGTAAACATTATTATTATCTGTGCTGCGTGATGGTGTTAACATGTGATAGAGATCAGGAGAAGGATATGTCATAGGTGTTAGTAATATAGGTGGGAGGTTCAAAGATTCGTACGTCGTTATCGTGTGAGGTCCTTGTGCTGACCTTCAGTTTCACACACCTAACAAATGAATACCTGTGGTCAGAGTAGCACGTTTGTTGAAGCGTACGTTTAGAAGGCCAAATGTTACAGAATACTTTGCTTATGTGTTTAGGTAATACGCACAATCTTTATGGCCTATGAAGCTCAATGTAATGCATAAGATCATTTATATTTCATGTACCACGTATTTAGTAGACAGAAGGTATTGCGTTTCACCCAAAAATTATACACAGAGATTTCACGCGTTTTGAGATTCCCTGAAGGGTCCGCGCGTGCGCATGCGTGTGCTTGTGAACGCCATAACTAAAAAATCTGATGTGTTGCACTCACATGACTTTCGCTATTCTTTTACTAACCACTCTTACAAACTCTTATTCCCATTTTCATGTTAATACAGATAAACATTCGCAGAAATTAACTTATTGCTTATTTCCTTGTAGGTACAACGGGAATATACGAATACAGTAGGCTTTGAGTGATAGTCAAATCTTTTAAAGCTTTCAAATTTCGTTCTCTTTGTATGGTTTACATATAAAAAAGTTGAATAACTATGTACCACATGACAGAAGTATAAGTTCTCCAAAACTTACAGAAATACGAAGGAATATCTCCGAAATGGTTCACTCTATAAAAAAAACTATTTGGACATACATTATTGTGTTCTGCATAGTAAGATTTGGTCTATCTCTTAGGATTTACCGGTTATGCAAAAGCCTTCCAGAGTAAATAGGACTTCATGGGTTATAGCCAGAAAATTCATGTTATACGTTTCATTTGCATTAAAAATATCTCAAACATATGGCAAATTAATCAAAACCGTTCGTCATTTTCAAGAAAATCAAAATTTTCGAAAAATTTACCATGTAAAGGGTAGTTTAGGGTGGAGGAATTTTCTTCAAAATCTTTGTGTCGCATCCTTGAAAGACGTTAAACTTAAATACCAACTATTCGTTTTTGAGTTATGCTGTCCACAGACTGACACACACACACACACACACACACACACACACACACACACACACACACACACACACACACACACACACACACACACGACCCTCTTTCTAATTTTTTTTTTGATTCAGGGTCTGGAAAACACATATTTCCGGTGAAATCTCTACATCAAATTTTTGGGTGGAGTAGAATATTTCCTCTACTATACGTAGTAGAGAAAGCAAAAAAGGAAAGATTTGTAAATATGTAGCGGTAACTAAACATCACGTTCCTAAGTTTAGTGATTTTGCCATGTTCAATTCATTAATTCCTTGATTTTGTAGATATGTGATTAATTTTCATGCATTGTTTTTGCATACAGATTGTTATGTTATTATGTATTCATTTGCATATGTTTCTGTGTAGAATTTAATGCTGTATAAACGTTACATTTGTGTAAGGTAACACAGCTCTTTCTCTCTCTGAAATTATAAAACTAACGTATAAGTGCATATGGCTTGCTGCTGCGCTTGGCGACGGTTAGTTACGAAAAATAACAAGTATAGAATTTTCTCGAGTAGATTAACATTTTGGAATCTTGACTTATTGAAGAAACAGGATCACACAGGGCTTTAAATATACAGAGAGAGTTTTATTACCCTAACAAGTGCAGCTGTTTGTTTCGTAAAAGTATACAAGAGGTGCTTAAAAGCAGGATATTTTATTACTCGGCATTCAGTGATTGTATGAGGAAGGAGTGGTAGAAAATGCATCCTTCTGCACTAACCCAGATATATTGTTTTCATTTAAGTATTCGTCAATTGATTCCTCTGCACTTACACTTCCTGATATACGCCAGAATAGAGATAAGGACCCAATGACTAGCCAAGGGTCAAGACCGTGAGTGTCGAGTGATCTGCACCCCTACGAATACAAAACTTGATGTTCAGTCAGAATATTTCAAAGATACGATTCGAATATTTTCAAGAAAATTCTCCTAACCCAGTTGCTCTTTACGTGATAAAAAGTTCTAAAATTTTGATTTTCTTAAAAATGATTCTAACGACTTTGATTAAATTACCATATGTTTAAGATATTTTTATGACAAAAGAAATTTATATCTTGAATTTTCTGGGAATTTTCTTCCTTGTGGATGACTTTCGCATAACTGGTAAACCGTAAGGAATAGACAAAATCTTACTGCAGAAAAATGTAGATCTTGATAAAGCACACAACACCTACATGTGAAGTAAAGTGTGTTTTTGTTTTCGTTTTCTTGTTTTTGCAGACAAACCTTTTGGAGATACTCATTATTTGTTTGAATTTTCAAATACTACTTTTCTCAACTAGAAAATCATCCGTTTTTTAATGTCCTGGCTGTGCAAAGAAAATGGAATGTCAAAGCCATTTCATAGGGACCAACTCTTAAAAGATTTGACTATCACTTAAGCCTTATTTATTCTCTTATAACCCCTGTAACCAATACGATTATTTCTAGAAAAGTTTATCTCAATTAACATGAAATAGATGGAATAATATACGTTTTAGAGAATAGTTTGTAAAAGAGTGAGTAGAGAAAGTCATGCGAGTGTATACCTGAAACTACTTCCTTACGATTACGTCCATATTATAGCGAAAGTTTTGTGGGTATTTACGAACGGTTTTATAGTAATCCTCTATAACTAAGTTTATGACAAGTTCTGCTTCTCAATATGGTTGCCATAAGGACTGCTCTACCTTTCGGGGGACATGTGTTGTATTATCTGAACGAAAATTATCATCTATTAACCAAAATAGAAGGGTTTGATTCATGTGGATCAGCAACAAAACAAAAACACAATGGAAGACTCATATGTGCGCACGCATGTGTCGGTTAAAATGAGAAATTATAACAGCACTATGGCGCTAAGTTAATATTAATAAGTTAATAACTTTAAAGAATATGTAAAAGGCAAAGAGAGTTAAAGGGACGAAGACAGACACAATATGAAGTAGATAGGAAAAGTTATCTTGTAGAAAAATGGTAATACGGGTGTCTACTAAATGTCAAAGAGCGATTGGGATGGCTCAGGCGGTAACGTCTGAGGCCCGCATTCGGGAGGTCGTGGGTTTGATCCCCGTGGACCGTCCTGACCCATGGGTTTCTCGGAGGTTTCCCAGGCTCGTCAGGCGAATTTCCTGTCTCTCCATTTCGTTACATCAATAATTTCATTTCACCCTTCGTCCCATTAGGCTTCTTTCAGGGTTGGAAGCGTCGGCGAGTGTAGCGGCAGCTGCACGGCAGGGTGAACCAATGCACTCTGGAAATCTAGTCTGATGGATTGGTAGGCGAGCCACTGGTTTTCGTGCCCACCATGGGATGGTACAAGCCCGAGGGGGGAGGTGAGCTAAGCCAGCCTCCGCCGAGGTGCTTCTAATTGGGAAAATGTAGGGACCCTGACGCCTGTTCTGTCGTGGCAATATTCCGGCTACCCTTAGGAACCATTTGCTTCATCCATCCTCCCAGGGGGTTGCCCCGACAGGGGCATAGGCATAAAAGATCGCCTTTTGGTCGAGGGACCAAGTTCCCCTCCGCAAGTTGTCATTGAGCCATTGAGTCAAATGTTAAATAGAATTATGGGGAGAGGTTAAGAGAGGCAGCAAACAAATATGATGACAAAACAATGTGGATGTTGTTGGATAGACTTAACAAGAAAAAGGGGGAAAAAAAAAAAACCAACGTAATAGATTTCAGCAACCAAAGGCCTCTGAACTTATATAAATCACTAAAAAGTTATGGCGGGGACAGAAAAATACATTGAAACTTGTGATAAAATAAGAAGGAAGGAACTAGCCTGGTTTAGAACTAGGGTAATACTGTTAAGTGGGATAAGAAGTGGGACTCATTAAGGGAAAATGACCAATGTGCGAAGAACCAGATAGCACTTGGCATTTTATTCTAGACCGTAATTCCAAACCTTTCGGATTGAGGTTATAATATAATTATTGCCCCATTGTATATGCAATTTGGTGTTAGTTATAAAGGGGAAGTTGTGAATTCAACTCCAAAGTGGGGAGCATAAGGTGAGAAATGAGAGGTTACTGCTAGATTAAACGAGCGAGATGGTTCCGTGGTAACGTGTGAGGCTCACATTAGGGAGGTCGTGGGTTCAATTCCCGTGGCCGACCTTCCTGACCCATCGGTTTTTTCGTGGATTTCCCCGGGTCGAATGCTGGGGAGGATAATTACATAGCCTGAATTTCTTGTCCTCCCAATTCGTATCATTGATCATTTCATTCACCCTTCATCCCGTTGGTTCTCTCAGGGTCGCAAGTGTCAGCGAAAGCGTTAGGTGCAGCTTGGCAGGGCTGATACGCGCACAGGAACTCTTTCCGTCCCTTCTTATGCGTGGTATACGGTGAAAAAGGAGGCAGCATCTGGGGGCGTTGGACTCCACGCCAAGGTCCCTCTGAGTTGGCCCAGGAAGATTTCGAGGTGTCGTCACACTTGGGAAACCTTAGGGACCTCTGTCAATGTCTGTGCCCTTAGTCTGAATCTGGTCACCCGGTGCCTCCTCTCACCTCATCCTTCCTCTCTTGGGGGCATAGGTACAATAAGCACAACTTCAGTGCTGAACCCTCTCCGTATCTCTCCTGTTCCTATTCCTACTAGTAGACTAGCTAACCGCCGCGGTGCAATCGTCCTTTGCGGACCAAAGCCTACCACTTTGCCGCTATGTCCCCTATCTCTCCCCAACAAAGGCGTCATGAGTGGGGTACAGAACTGGAAGATGGGACGTGGTTAGCGCCTCGGTCCTTACCGGTCGGTAGATATATCTATGCGGTCTTTGCAACAAGGGGCCGCTACTTCTGAATCAAGTAGCTCCTCAATTGGGCCCTCAGGGACCTAATGAGGCTGAGTGTACCTCGGACCAGACCTCCCAGCGGGAGAAAATCCACACTCGGATCTCCCGCTAGGTAAGCAGGAGCGCTAGAGAGGCGACCTTACTACTAGATTAGTAATAGTTATTTTTATAGTTTGTAATTGAGTAGATGTGTGGAAACTTCGTAAGATGATTCATTCATTATAAGAATACTAAATATTGCGCTTAAATGCTTTTAATCGAGTGAGATGGCGCCGCGGTAATGCATGCCACTCGCAATTGAGAAGCCTCGGCTTCGAACCCCGTCAACCGTGCAGTCTGACTTGGGGTTTTCGTGGTTTTGCCTTGTCACCTAGAATATTGCTGTGGTGCTTAATTTCACAGCAGGATTTCCTTTCCCCTCATTCCATTTCGCTATCATCTTTCAGGTGTGCTTTTAGGCTGGTGGTGTATGGCGGTGTCAGAAATATGGCGCGGATGCTTGCGCATAGTAACTCTTGTTCTCAGCGCTAGGTGGCATTGTGTGGTCGCTGTCCTCTCGTGGGGACACGCTTGTACGACACCGGACCGGGAGTAATGGTGGCTGCTCGACGGGGTCTGGCGCAGGGAAGGAGAAACCACAGCGCTTTTCAGGGACACTCTGTGGTCCTTTTGCCTGCGATCCTGTGGCATCCTGCCGTTCCCTCAATTCATTCTCTCCTCTTGGGGGATGTTAGCGCATAAAGTATATATGTAGGTCGAAGCGTGCGTGGTGTTCCTTTCCGTCGCGTCACCCTAACGTATTCTACTCTAATGTGCTTGTAAGTATACACAAAGCAGAGTTTTGCCCACCATTTTCAATAGCTTCAAAAATTAATTTTTATGTCCAAAAATACCTTGAACCTTTAGCTTCATTCACATTCAGTACTTTTGCTTTCAGAGCCCTCCAAAACTTCAACACTTAACGGTTTAAATGCCCAAGACCACCGGCCTGTCTGTACTTCCAACAACTTTTACTCGGGTTTGATTTCTTTTTACACATTTATGAATTAAAATTGCTCTACACGATATAATTGGTAAACAATCATGATACATTTTTTTGCAGACACTCAGAAAAATTGAATTAAACAAAATGGCATGTGGCTTTAGCTACTACACCTTTACATTGCTCAAGATATGTCATAATTAATTTGAGTATTTGACTACTGAGGATGAATTCTTACATAATGTGTAGGTATTTAAAGGCTTAGGAATATTTTCTGAAACTACCTGAAGAGTGAAAAAACATTTCTATATGCTAGTATGTGGCTGTGATTGTATGAACGGAGGGGGGTGGGGGTACAATTTGACTCGCCGCGACCCGATCTATTACAGGCCTCGTACCACTCCCTGAGGGGGAAGGGATGAGGCGAAGTGAGGTCCCAGGCGAGTCAGAGGACAGAGCCGAGAAGCGTACAGAAACCCCTAAGAGTTACAGAGATTGTCACCAGGTGCAAAACCGAAGCATATACGCTACCCAGAGAGAGGGCAACGAAGCTACCCTTGCGGCCCGGGCAGGAGGGTCCAAGAAAGGGAGATTCACAGAACGCAAGCGTGTGTGCCATCTGTCCGCATCCGCCGCAACATACCGCGCTACCAACCCAAACCTGAAAGATGACAAGGGAGGGTAAATGAGAAAGGAAAGTAGAGAAGTAGAGTAGAGAATTCACCCCAGCATTCGCCTAGTTACAAGGGGAAACCATGGAAAAACCCAAATCAGAGTGGTCGGTCGATAGGGATCGAACCCAAGAGCTTGGGAATGCGAGTCGCATGTGTTACCCTGTCGCCACCGTTTTCAGTATATGCCAGTTTAGTGTATCAGTATTTAAATAATGTGGTAGCATTTCTATTTTTTCAAAATTGCTATTTCTGCGTCGTGTGTAACAATTGCACATTTAGCATAATAAAATTAAAATAAAAAACTTTAAACTATTAAGGATATCTTCATAAAACAAAAGATATTTATAATTCTGGTGGAGCAGAATGTGACATACTTTTGAAAACATTTAGACAAAACTGCCAGATTTTGAAATTTCACCTTTAAAGGTTCAAGGCGAATATTCTTGAACTTGAAAATGCTCATACATTTTATTGATTGCAGATTACTTTAAAAGTTGAAAAGGTGAAAATATGAGAAATAAATTATGAATCTTAATTTTGTTTTCGATCAAATGCTTTCAAATACCTTTCATTGTTATGAACTTTCGTATAGCTGTAGACCGTAAAGGAGATAACCATGATAGCTGAAGACTGTAATATAAGTAGTTCTGCAAGTTATTATTTTATTGACATTCGTAGAGAGGAAGCTCTAAAGTGCTCGAGTGCCTTTAAAATATCATTGTTGCCATCATTAAAGTTAATGTCCAAGGCTATCTTCAACAGCATTGTATGCTTAGTTATTTCTAACAGCTTTCAGATAACACTTCGTGTTTCGCCATAACGAGGTTAAGTGTGATTGTGTTGTGAATTACAACAAAACATTCAATGAGTTTGCACATTGGCTAGTTTTTTTCCTTCTTTATTTTGCTCCGCTTTAACTACGTGGTCATTCCCGACGGATTTGTTAGGAGATACATCGTGGATCGGTATCTAGCGGATACTTCATTTGATAGGTCTCGTCTCTGTACAATACCAATTTGGTTTATCACGCGTCCAGAGACACCTTAGTGGTAAGCTGGTTCTGTGACAGGCTTCTGGGGTGGATTGTTATCTACCAGGATTTCCTTTTAATAATTTCCCTCTCGTTCCATTTCCTTTCCTTCTTTCAGATTTCCAGGTTTCGTGGCGTATGGTGGTGCCGTACAGATGACACGGTTAAAGGAAAAAGTAATCCCGGGAACACCAGAGGGCTGCTTGGTCGACGGGTCGTTCATCGCTCTCTTTAAGCAGCGACAGCAGTCGAACGGGCCTTCCACGAGTCACTGTGGTCGGTAGCTTCTTGTAATTCCTTCAATTTATCCTTCCTTCTTGAGGGCGGTAGTCACAATAGATCCATGTAGGGTCGCAGTGTGCAAGGTGTACCCCTTTGTTATAGGTATAACCTATATCTATATTCTGTCATATCGGTCATACGCTTAAGAAACAAATTTAGGGTCTCTAATAATAATAATAATAATAATAATAATAATAATAATAATAATAATAATAATAATAATAATAATAATAATAATAATAATAATAATAATAATAATAATAATAATAATAATAATAATAATAATAATAATAATAATAATAATAATAATAATAATAATAATAATAATAATAATAATAATAATAATAATAATAATAATAATAATAATAATAATAATAATAATAATAATAATAATAATAATAATAATAATAATAATAATAATAATAATAATAATAATAATAATAATAATAATAATAATAATAATAATAATAATAATAATAATAATAATGATAATGATAATGACAATGATAATGACAATGATAATCATCATCATCATAATAATAATGGTAATAGTAATAGTAATAATAATAATAATAATAATAATAATAATAATAATAATAATAATAATAATAATAATAATAATAATAATAATAATAATAATAATAATAATAATAATAATAATAATAATAATAATAATAATAATAATAATAATAATAATAATAATAATAATAATAATAATAATAATAATAATAATAATAATAATAATAATAATAATAATAATAATAATAATAATAATAATAATAATAATAATAATAATAATAATAATAATAATAATAATAATAATAATAATAATAATAATAATAATAATAATAATAATAATAATAATAATAATAATAATAATAATAATAATAATAATAATAATAATAATAATAATAATAATAATAATAATAATAATAATAATAATAATAATAATAATAATAATAATAATAATAATAATAATAATAATAATAATAATAATAATAATAATAATAATAATAATAATAATAATAATAATAATAATAATAATAATAATAATAATAATAATAATAATAATAATAATAATAATAATAATAATAATAATAATAATAATAATAATAATAATAATAATAATAATAATAATAATAATAATAATAATAATAATAATAATAATAATAATAATAACAATAATGATGGTGATGATGATGATGATGATGATGATGATAATCATGATGATAGGCTCTCTCATAAAATAGAGCACCCTCTTTCAAATGATTGTTCTATTTCGTGCACACTACCTCTTCCCTCCTTTTTTAAGCAAGATAGAGGCAATGCATTAGTTTGCAATAATGCAGCAGACGCGGAGTTTCCACAAATTCATCTGGACTTCAAGTGTCGGCTCTCTATAGGACAGGAATTATTATTGCGTCCATGTTCTGACATGTTTTGTGCTCGATTATTAGAGTGACATTTGTTGCTTTACCGAAAGATAGTAATTAAGGAAAAGAAAAATGATCCTTCAAGCAATAAGCTACATGATTTGTGAGGTGAACTCGAAATATGGAACTATTAGACGGCAAAGAAAATACTTCAGATGTTTCTTGTGGTGTTCCAGGGGGAGCCACGGGGAATATTTCACCGGAATTTATTTTGTCATTACCTAGTTGCGAATATATTCCACAATATTTTCTCTCAACCAGTGTCGATAGGTACATTTGAGTGCGAAATCCTGATTGCCGGTCTCAAATTGTAGGTGTTTAACAAATTAATGAACTAACTAAGGCATCTTGAAAAACTGAAGTCATTACGCCAGTTTGCAGTTTTGATGAACTGAAATCTGTGAACTGTATGTTATACAGCAATAGGTATCTATGGAAGAAGTTAATTTTGTGCAAGTTTGAAACATCTACTGCAAATTGACCTTTTGGAAACGCGAAACACTGTAAACTGAACGAGAACTCTATTTGTCTTCAATTCCAATATGAAAATGTGAGAACTGTATTGTAGTGTACATTTTTAATAAACCTATGTGTTAAATATGTACGTACGAGATATATACGCGAGGTAGTCCCGCGGAAACGTGTGCAAATCACGTTTAGGGGGGGTGTCCCCAGGTTAGGTGCCCGTCGACCGATCACTCTGATTTGGGTTTTTCCATAGTTTTCCTTGTCACTAGACTAATAGTGATTCTATACTCCACAGATTCTTCTCACTTCCTTTCTCATTTCCCTCTCTTATCTTTCAGGTTTGGTTCGTAGCGCGGTACGTTCCGACGGATGCGGACAGATGGCACAGATGCTTGAGCTCTGGAAAACCTCCCTCTCCGGCCCATCTTAGAAGTTGCTGCCCGAGGCGCAAGGGTCGCCTCGTCGCCCTCTCCCTGGTTGGGGGAAACACTTCGGTCGTGCGTCAATCTCTGTAACTCTTAGGGACTTCTGTACGTCTTTGAGCTTCGCTGGCTCCGCTCTCTGACAAACCTGCGATCTCACTGTGCCTCATCTCTTCCCCCTGAGGGGATAAGGCGCAATAGATCCATGTGGGGGTCGCGGTGGGTCGAGATGTTCCCCCTCCGTTACTACAATCACACACATACACACGTGATCTGTTGAGTATTTTCATCATCTTCCTCATGTGGTAAATTTTTCTAAATTACTGTCACGAGCAACATTACGAAATTGTGGAAGCGTGACGGTATATCCAGCAAATCTAGAGACACATTTGTACAGAACCATAAAAACAGAACTTTAATAGTTTGAACTCTTTCCTGAACTACTGTAGGTATTTAAATAAAGAACTTACCTGGAATAAGTTAAAATCTCTGAACCAACGACATTTTATACCAAAGACTGAGAGGGAAAGTTAATGATGACTTAGTCAGTGCTTACTAGCTAATGTTCGGCCACGATATGAGTGCGCTTGTAGGAGGGTGTAACTGTTTTGTTGACAAAACATAACGTCATCAATGCTAGCGATCAGAGAGGAGTAAAGGCAAGAGTGCTGTAGAGGTATACAGTTCTACAATGAAAACAACACTACGTTTGCAGGACTTGGTCTCACTAATGAATGCCACTCGGAACTGCGCAAATTTTCTTTACCTGTCTGCACTTCCCAGCAGTTGTTCAGTAACAGTTCAGTTTCTCTTCCCACCAAACGCATTCATATCATGGCCAACTAGTGAGCGGTTTATCTAACAGCTGCAAAACATCACATAGATTTATAGTGAAGTGGTCCATAACAAATTGCTTTCTATAATGAGTATTTTGGTTGGAATCAAAACGGCAGAGGGAGAACGTATGCGAAATGAGTATGTCAGTTGTTCATGTGACTCAGATGGCGTGACCGGTCACACATTCTCTAATGCGTGCTTGGTTACTGCTATCTTTTAGTTAATACCAAGATGGGGTGATTTAAACCAACCACAACCCCCGACATGGCAGTGTACGAGTAGTCTTGGATAGTGGATATTAAAATGTGAAGGTAAATACCCCGAAACCTGAGCAGAGCACAAAACTGAGCCAATGTGACCCTTTATGCTTCGAACCCGACTCCAAGAGGGAGGAATGAGGAAGAGACCCAAAGGATGACTTAATCCAGGAGACGACGTGCGTATAGTGGACACAGTTTATCGGCAGTTTCCAAGAGTTCAACGTGGCCGACATTACACTAAACAGCAGACCAAAGTATCCCAAGAAAGTCCTGCCAACGTACATAATAAAGGCATTTCTAACCTCAAATGTCACAGGGTTAAAGAATTATGCTCTCAAACGATAATAACGCTTGAACATCGTTACCACACAACAAAGAACGCACTCACATTCGGCAAACCGATAACACTTTTGCATATAATCTCTTCCGAACGCTAAATATCATAATATAAATTTAATGCACAACTGTGTAGCGAATACAAAAATAACAACAGTGAAGAGACAGTGAAGTCATATTAGTGATTGATTTCCTAAAGCTTACCTCTTGTAAAGGGGGTTTGTCGAGGCAAGGGAATTTTCAATTCAATTATACCTGAGCCCATACATTTTCTGTGGAATTCATGTCGGATCTAATTTGTATCTACCTATGTAGTAATTTCAGTTTATTCACTTTCTTGACCTTCAGCTGACCACCTGGCTGCTCTTCTTCGTGGTATCCCACTTAACGTCTGGTTCTTGCAGCAGTACTACTATTAGGGGATTTAGGGCTTATTTCATGCTTGGCTGCTTCAGGAATGTCACCCTCCTCAGTCATTTTTGTTTTATTGGAATTAGTTAAGTATGGTGGAAAACGGCCCCTTTTCTTTATTATGTTTGTTTATAATAATTTTCATATACCTAGAGTAAGCGAATAGTAGTAGGGTTCAGCACCAAAGCTGTGCTTGTTGTACTATGTCCCAAGGGGGCACTCTCGAGAGGAAGGTTGAGGTGAGAGGAGACATCGGGGGGGCAGTACAGTTTTTATAGGTTTAGATTTCTATAGAGAAGTGTCTGGTGATTCCTCTTGTGCACTCATATCATGTACTGATGTCCACTTTAGAGCAATGTTCTTGAGTAGGAACGTAAAATGATGTCGGAACTGCCAAAGTCCAAGAGATATAAAAGCCCCATCTCCTATTCTATCCTGTAATCCTGACATTCCCGACAAACCATGTCCCGCTTCTTTTTTCTGTGCCTTACCAGCGATAAGTTGTGGGAGGAAGACGTTACGAGGTGGTTTTGCAACGAACGGAATGTCAAGCAAAGTATTATTGGACGTTAATTTGAGCAAAAGTAATAGATGACCTTTCGTGACCAGCACTGCATGCAGCATTGTTCGGGCAATTGCCTGTAAGTATTTTATAGTAATTTGCATGTCAAATACATAATGTAGAAAACTGTTTTCTACATGGAGTAAAGGACTAACATTTATTGATTTTAACAATCTAAATATATCTGAATTATTCCTTTTAGGTTTATTACTGATGCGACATACAGAAACTCTATTCAGCGATACTTCCCAAATGTTTGATGATTAATCATTTACCACAATTTGGAATATTATTACATAAAATGAGTTATTGATAATGATGCGGGAAATATAGCATTTGCTTTAGTCTGGTATACTGTAAAAAGGTCTTTATCTCCTATTAGTTTGAAATAAAATATCTTAGTTCATTTTTCTTCTGATTACCCTGCCCGTATAGCAGACTTAACACCTCCTAGGCCTCAGACGAACCTACGGACCGGACAGAGTGAAAACCTGAAAGCGGGTTGTCAGCCTAGCACCAGGTATGAGAGTGAAGAAGAGGATGATATGAAACGCAGGTGAAATGGATGATTGGAAAGGTGATGATAGATCAATTGGTAGAATGAGTGGCGGGGAAAATCGGAGAACCCGAAGAATACCCACCCAGACGCCGCCTCTAGTTTATTCTTTGTAGAAAATTGCTGTTGTTTTTCCTGATTTGCTTCAAATAGCAAAAGAATATTTCTCTTAATGCAAGAAGTTCACATAAGAATTCTAGTATTCCATGTTTGTAAGTAAAAAAAAATATATTTTGATAATATGCACTACATATTTTCTTTATCTAGTCAATAATCATCACAAATTGAACTTTAATTTTATGTGAGTAATAAGCAAGTATTAGTTTTTACGATTTTTCAAACTAAAGACGATTTCTGTTAGCATTACGTAGAAAAGACTAGATGGAAGATGTCCTCTCTAGTCATGCAGCTCAAGCTGGAATGGTCAGTAACTTATTAGCCAAACGTGATCTGTAAATATTATAAATTTGTCACTAACCTCGATTCATAGTTAGAGATTTTTTTCAACAAAGGTGGAAAATATATTGATACGTTCTAAATCTGACAACTTAATGACTCTATCCGTTTAGGTAGTTTCTGTTTATGATTTTCAGGTCTTAGAGGGAGTGTCCTGGACTGATCTATTTGACATTTGATTGTGCAAGCTTCTTGAAGAAAAAAAAAAAAAAAAAACTTATTAATAAGCTTCTAGGTTTCTTTCTTGCTTCTGAAGAGGAGGAAATGCTTGGATCAGTTTCTCAGTCAGTGCAACATAAGTATGATTTCATGACTCAATTTCTGTTTACCGCATAGTTCATCAATGGCCACCTCTCATTACACCTTTTACATCAAAGTTCACCGAGCACCACATGCAAGTAGTAACTAAAATGTTTTACATCAGCAGCTCCGGTTCTTGAGTTGTTGTTGTAGTGTTTAACGCCCGCTTTTACTGCTACGGCACCGCAGGCGGTGACACTGATGATACATGAAGATGGAGCACCGGTGGAATGAGATGGCGGGGGAAACCGGAGCACCCGGAGAAAACCCGCCCTGACGCCGCTTCTTCCGGTTCTTGAGTATAAGATATAAGCTTTACTAAGAATTTGGAGAATTATACGTATTTTACATTTATTATGTCAATTACCTGTTATTTACCCTTATTTTACTCAGATACACGAGTATATAAAACTTTTACGCTTAAAATTCCTACCTTGACTGCACGTCAATACCAACCGAAAATGTCGCACACCGCATTGGGAGAATATTTGCATGTAGATGTACGCCAGCGAATTCACCAAGAGAATTGGTAACAATAGTGCATGAGATGTCTGCCATTCAATTGATTTGTACCTCGTTACTTTTCACCGGAAATAACCGTTGTAAAAATGAACAGTCGAACGCGAGCTTCTTCTCTGGTACACCGTTTTCAAATTAACAGATGCTTCCTCAGGGAACGTTATTGCCTAGCTTTCACATCGGCAGCTACCAGAAGCTTTGCAGATATGCTAGCCGTGTAAAACCATGGCATGGGCATAAAGATGGGTTAATGTGATAATTGGTAACATTAAATCAAAAGTTAGCTACATTCACGTTGTATAGCATTGAGTGAGTACTTTAGCCAAAGTTAACTATACTAATATGCTGTATGTTACTTTCTAGTAAATATAAGCAAATGCCAAGGTATCTCCGCGAAACCTGTCGATAAAAAGATCATTAGACCTAATAGCTACCTGTAGGGGAAAGATGGGTCAAACGGACACGAGGGGAGGAGGAGGGCAAAAGGGATACTTGCTAAGAACATTTAGTGCAATTTTCTTACGATTGTTGGTATCACTGTGTATTGAGAATCTGTGCGTACGTAAAATTTGAGTCGACCTATTATGGGAAGGATCTGTGATTATTGCAAAGCAAACGTGCAATCCAGCAATAAAAACTAAAAATATTAGAAGCATTTGTCATTTACCCGAACTGTTAAGATTCCATCCGTTGCACATAAGGTTTTTATAGAAAAGGAAAGCGTAAAAGAATGTTCTAGATACACACCTGGTGACATCAGGGGTCCAGCTATTGGTGATACAGCTTACAAGAGTAAATGTCTCCAGCCTGTCAGTCTTCCGAGTTATTTTCTGTTTCACTGCACCTAGGGGCAGATAGATACGGCTTGAGTGGACCAAAAGGACAGTGCAGCCTTTGTCTCCCAATTAATTCAATACAAATTTTAAAACATGTGTATGTGTCGTCGAGTGATTGTATCATAATAGTAAATATATAAGAGGCAGTGAAAGAATGAGAAAGGTATTGAAAGACTAAGAAAGATCATCGGAAGAACAACTGTGAATTGTACTAGTAGAGAAGACTATAAACTGTGTTAGCAACGAGAAAGAAATTGTGCATTTGTAGCAAGATTCAGAGGAAATAAAGAGGTAGAAAAGAAACGGACTTCGAGCTTTTCGTAATTTTTTTTTACAATATTTTCATTTAGTTTTTACATTTTTTACTTGGAATTACGACTCAATTCGCGGCTATATTTAATTTTGAATCAATTCTGTACTTTTTCTCATTTTCAAAAGTGGTTTACAAGGCATGAAAAATAAAAATGCAGCAGTAAAAGCATTTCACGCTACATCGAATATGACAGAAATCACTACCCCTAATTATATAGTATTTATTTATTCAATTATGGTAAGCTATAGGTATATAGGTGAGTATGACTGGTGTTTTGCCTTGTCTCTACCAGTCAGACTCATGGTTTACATTGGATATAACTGATTCTTTAATTCTAGTCTATATTTTGTTATATGATTCTATTTACTGTCCATATCCATTTACTCTTCACTTTGTTTATACATTTTTTTTGCATTTGTACTGTCTTTGTGAAACATTTCAGTTATACCAATATTTCTGTGTAATTTGAATTGTTTATTTTTAGACACTCTTTTCTCCTATTTCTGTCCCTTTACAACATAGTAAATATAAGTAGTCTTTATAAATTGTGCTCTGAGATCTTAAGAATGGTGAAGTAGGTTATTGTTTTTCTATAATTTGCTTCGTTATTCTTGGGATATACCGTAGAACCGGCTGACTTCAGTAGTTTTTTAAACGTTTTTGACAATTTTGGTATGAAGAAGTTGACTAATACTGCTAATTAAATTTTAGAAGATTACCTGATGTCTGTTGTACATTTCATACAGTGAATAATAATTATTGTGTCTTACTGTTTACCATAAAAAATATCGAAATGTGGCCGAAGCATCCTGGAAAGCAGCCCAACTTCGGCCACGAAAAAATATACCTAGTGGGAAAACAAAGCTACACTAACCTGTGTTTACTTTGGCACCTAGAAATGCATTGTTTAATTACAGAAATTGAATACTAAATACTGTACTTTCTTTTCTTTAAAGCTTCATCATACAAGTGAATTACCTTACGCCAAAATGTTTATTAAAATAAACTCATTTATCACTTTGGCTATTTCTTAGACCTGCTCATGATTTGTTTTAAAAGATGACATAATTGTCTGTGATATTTCTGAAAACAAACCTTGCATGTCTTATACAAAGGGTTGGCTGCAGTTTCCTCACAAAATGAGTCTTCTGCATGTTACACACATCCTCGTGTGAAAATGCAGGGAAGAATTGTTTTCCCGAGTTTTTACTCTAGCACTTTATTTCATGTGTTTCCAGAATTCAAAGTTTCTGCAGCACAGAATCTCTGATTCTTCTGAATCAAAAAGTGCACAAGAACGAAGTTCTCTGCATTGCCACATCAACAACCGGTGGGACATATTTTAAACCACTTGTGTTGGGACCTGTAGAAGAAAAAGACTCAATTTGGACCAAATTATCTGCATCTTCTAACATAAAACGGGTTTCTTCGGGATCCATTTAGCTTGAAATGGTGTTTCCTACTGACACACTCCTTCCAGATTTTACATTAAACCTCTTTGGTTCTTTTTTTCTCTCTCTCTCCTATGAGTGTCGATTTCAGGAGTTCTGTGAATGAGTCACTCCAAGACAGTTCACAGTTCTTATTTTGCTTTTGGTTTGTTTGTTAATATTCTTCAAAGTAAGTTACTGTGATACTGTATTGTTTTGTCTATGTATCTTTATTTAATTTGGTCTAATTTTGTTCATTTTCAGACGTTTTGGTTTAAAAAAAAAAAAAAAAAAACATATTTCGGGACTATTTCAACACAGTTGGTGCAGGAGGAGCATCTGGAATTTTTCTTTGGTGTTTTGGCATGGCCGAAGTTGGGCTGAAAATTCACACCAATGAATGTAGAACTAATTCAATAAAACAGTGATTGTTTAATGTGTTTCAATCTTGAATAGCATATATTTAGAGATACTTACTCATTAATTACATGAAACAGAAATCACCTAGGTATAAGTTTGTTTTCACTCTTCCGAACAGCAACACTTATCAACGGAAGGATATCAGCTGCTCTTGATGTGCACTTTATGCACCAGAATGCATGGAAAACAGCTTTGTAACTAATACGGTCCATTGGCTGTACAATAAATCTTACAAAATCGTTACAATATTAATATTATAGATGACAGATTAAAAAGTAAAGTTCAACAACCTAATGTGCGAAGTAACCAAAGGTGGCCGAAATTGGTCTGATTTACGGTACATACATTACGGTTTGTCTGAATATTTTAGCATATACTTTTGTGTAACTTCAGTAATGCATGCTTAGGGTGTCTCTGTTGCAACTCAAATGGTGTGCTGATAGAAAATAACTAGTAAACAAGTTTGTTGTGCATCTTCACATTACGAGCCGCCTCTGGAAATACGTTAAAGAAAGGTGAAGGTCTGTCTGAACGACTGGTCAGTTAGGAGTTCCGTCAAGCCTGAATTGGTGCTACGTGGGTCTAGCCCAATAGCCAATGAGAAGCTCTTTTACGCCCATAGAAAAAGAAAACGTAGCACACACCACCCATTTCTAACAAAGAACATTCGGAACACATCGTTATTTGGTGAGGTCACTGCTTTAACAAAACAGATCCTCAGATATCATTCTGGAAATATAACCCACATTTAGGTCACTTGGAGTTCCTGGGCCACTTAACAATAGGGAAGTTGAATTTAAATCTCTTGGACTCGACTATGTTCTCCAATATATGTGCTTTTTTATGCTAGATCAGAAATAGTAGACAAATTTAATCGACTTTGCGCGTGTTTCTCTTTATATTGGCGGGATCTCTTTGTGAGATAAACGTTCAATGTCATCACAAGAGAAACAATAGATTTTTCTATATCACCTTTTTATTGTTATATTTACTGCAATAGTATACAGTGAATTTGTCGTTGGGCTTGATACATTAGACCATACGCACATTTGCACTCTCAGCCTGGGGAGGATAGAAAAAGCTTTCCACCCCAACCAAGAATCGAATTGGGGGCCCCTTGCATAGTAGGGAGGTATCCTAGCGACTGAGCAACGGGGTAGCTTTTGTGATGTATTCTTGTGGAGGCAATTTCGAGCAGATTTGGGGCAATGCACTGACGTAAATCCTCTTTTCAAAGCTTTCTCTTAGTTTAACTTGATATTTAATACTTTGGTTTTCTTAGAGAGGTGCTTCATGTTTTTATATTTAATCTCAGAATCTTTATTGGGTTTCAAGTTAGTTCATTCCAAAGATAAGGCTTTTATGTTGTGTACTCTCTAGCGCGAATCTCTTAGCAATAAATATTATTCAATGCCTGTGATTGATGTATATGATATACCCAAACATGTAGAGTATCACACACTATTTTTAAAGAACAACCTCTGTTTATTTCTACCCTTCTAATGCTCCTGATTGGTTTAAAATCAATCCACTTGCAGCGTATGATTGGATTATTATGTTCATTTCATTCATGAATTACTGCATTTATACAACAAATGTTGTACAATACATGTAATTGTACAACACATTTGTAACACTTAGTATTTGCAATTTACTACTCATTTTTATTTAACTTATTCAAAAAAATATTACATAAATATAAACAATATAGAATTATTAGCGTCACCCTTGAAAATGTTTTTGTCAATGGAGATTACTCACAAATATATGTTCATAACATAACAGTAGAGAGAAATTATTATTATTATTATTATTATTATTATTATTATTATTATTATTATTATTATTATTATTATTATTATTATTATTATTATTATTATTATTATTATTGTTATTATTGTTATTGTAATTATTATTATTATTATTATTGTTATTGTAATAATAATTATTATTATTATCATCATTATCATTATTATTATTATTATTATTATTATTATTATTATTATTATTATTATTATTATTATTATTATTATTATTATTATTATTATTATTATTATTATTATTATTATTATTATTATTGTTGTTGTTGTTGTTGTTGTTGTTGTTGTAATCGTCATCATTATAATAATAATGGTGTATCAGAAAGTGAAAATGGTAGAAAGATAGCAATATTAGGAATTTGGTTAACCCTTTTAAAACTCTAGTACGAATTTCTTTTCACGTCACATATCCTACAGCTCTTTTAAAACCTGATCTTGTTCTCTTTCTGCTTTATATTTAATTGTACTTGGCTGTTACATAAGCACTTCTTTATTTTCAGAAACAAATTCCAGATTTATCTTCATGCATACATAAAGTTTTAGAAATACATATTTTAGTGTTGTCAAATGTTTTTGTCCAAATAATTGTGATTTCTGCGTTGTTAATCCCAAATATTTCTTTCATTTTCAAGTTTTGTGCTCTTGGGAAAAGCGGAAATTTTAAGGTTAGAAAGCAAGGTATGTCTGACATTCCTTATCTTGTTTGCACTGTGAATAAAACTTTAACTTAAAATTACAGTCAGAAAATCGTGGGAAATTGAAGATATATATACTCGGGTACCAACCATTTATAAGGGTCAGAAAAAGAGCGGTAAATTTTTCAATGCCTTATCTCGTGGAGGTGTTCCATTTCATTAAGACAGAATTTTCCATGTTAAAACTAAAAACAAGTTATGTTTAAGGATACCCATCTATGAAATGTTGAAAATCTATAGTTTTCATTGGATTGATTTGAAATTTTAACACAACAATCACTGTAAAGTGAGGAGTAACTGTGCTAAATTTCATATATTTAGTCAGATTAGTTGCTAACATATTAATATTTTATTATATTTTTTTTTAAATATTTGTATAAATGGTTCCCCATGATGCAATTTTGATTTGAAAAACGTAATAATTTTCATTATGTCCTGTAATAGAATGTTAGAAAATTGATGAGATAATGTTTTAATCTTCTTATTAGTTTGGATAAAAATAAATTTTAAAGTTTAAATTCATAATTTCTTTCATTTAAATTTCGAAATGTAAACGTTAATATTTAATTACTCGGCAGTTATTCACGTTATGAAAAAGATATCTCATCATTTCTTTTTAATGTTATTTCTAAGCAGATACACCAAATTTCATGCATAAGTACTGAAAATTGCATAGTGTGGAGCATTTTAAAGAGCAAATAGTGTTAAAAATAAAAACATGGAAAAACTAAGTTTGAAGTCATAGCAAGGATAATGGAACTGTCTGGATTTAAATGGACATGACCACTTACAAGCAATCAGTTAGGCGGCCACGTGACATAGTTAAAAAGGCCGTAAGGCTATAAAAAGCATATCAAAATAAAGCAGAAGATTTAAACTATGTGATAAAACAAAAATCCATTTTTGACAATTTTTAAAATTTTTAGCCTTTTTACACAGATGGGTATCCTTAAAGGCCGTACAATTAGCTTCATTGTTGCCGCAAAATATCGTAGTATGTAGGTATATTTTTAAGATTAATAATTCAAAATTATAGGTCGGTATGCGAATCTGCATGTAAGACAACAATCGGTGTGTATGCTGAAGATTTTCGATATGCTAGACGCTTGACCAGTACAGTACCACATGCGGTCTAGACTACATGGGAGTGTATCTTATATCTTTGCCAACCCCAGATAAATCATATCTTTATACCGCGTTAGGTTGCTCTGAAATGTAGTTTGTTCTTTGGTTCTAGACCAGTCAAAATTAAACGACAATTACAGAACGTGGTGGTATATGTCTAATAGGACATACACTTAATGCCATCATAGGTAATAGACCTTCAAATTGTCAAGTTCTAGTTAGATTTCTTCACTTACATATTCACGAAATGAAATCAATATAACATAGTGCTACAATTTCATCATCAGGGGTCACTGAATTCTAAATGACATCAACGATATAAACTCGTAAGAAGTGTTGTATGTAAATGACCTGCATAAAAGATGGGTTCTTTTCAAAAAGAATTCCAGCCGACAAACTGCAACTCAAAATAAAGTATAACTATTTTCTCAAATTTTGGATAATTTATTCGATTGTTGCTCACATCGATGTCTTTCGAGTCTACAGTAAGTAACACCAGAAGTAAAAACGGGGCGTGCTTATTTTTGGAAATGAAAATGAAGGAATCTCTGCTAAATTAGCGTTAATGTATCTTGACAGTTCCACTTCATCTCCCATTCTTGCACCAGAGTCCTGTCATCGTGCAAGCTGAATCGCAAAACTTAACTACTGCCATAAGATATACTTGCTACACTCACAGTTTCCTTTGGAAGATGAAGAATTACAAGGACTAAGGCAGCAATTGAACAATTTTGCTATGGTAGTGTATTTAAAAGCAGGGCTTTGAAGCCCGTTTGCAATATCGGCCGCGCATCAAGATTTAGAACTCTTTAGGAAACTAAAGTTGGGCAGAATCAACTTGGGACTTGACAGCCAGCTCGTTTAATCTTCCACGAGGGCTTGTCGGGACGATTCGGCAAATAACGTATAACAAGGATAACATCATCGTTTACGTTGCGACATGTTATTGGTGTAGCCTGCTTACACACCTCTTGCAGCTGGATGACGAGCTAGCTGACAAGTCCCAAGTCGATTCTGCCCGACTGTAGTGCACTACAGACGCACAAATGAAAATGCCTGCAAAGTTGCTCTCAAATAACACTGGTATACAAAAATTAACTTTTTCTCTTTCACAAGAATTAAAATAACAGATTCTAAAAGTATTTTTCGTGCTGAATTCAAATATAATTACAGTTTGTGTCATTTGAATGTTTATAATATTCTAAAAAATCCGTAACAAGCTATCTAACTCAAAATTATAACTACTGATTCTGACTTACCTAGAAAGTGGTAGATAGTGATTTTCGGGTATATTTTGCATCTGGAACGTCTCTCATTTTAGTCCAACAGTAGTCAGCCAGCATATTGGAACTCCACTTGCCTTGGTACCTCTTCTCTATCGTAGAAATTTGCTGATGAAAACGCTCACCGTGTTCATCGCTGACAGCTCCAAGGTTTTCGGGCAAGAAGTCCAAGTGAGAGTCCAAGAAGTGAATTTTTAAAGACATGTTGCATCCCATAGCTTTATAAGAATGCAGAAGATCAGCCACTATGTCACGATAGTTTTCTGCTTTATGGTTTCCAAGAAAATGCAACATAAACTTTTGAAAGACTGCCAGGCTGCTCTCTCCAGTGGATTTAACAGTCCCTCGAAATGTTCATCAGCCATTAATGATCGGATTTGTGGTCCTATAAAAACTCCTTCTTTCAATTTAGCATCACTGACTTTGGGGAATTTCGATTTCAAGTACAAGAATCCATCAGAAAGTTTATCCATAGCTTTGACGAAATTTTTCATAACTCCTAACTTAATATGCAATGGAGGTAAAAATATTTTTTCAGGATTCACTAAAGGGACACATGCCACATTTTTCTGGCCAGGGAGAAGAGATTCACGTTTTGGCCATGACTTTCTAACGTAGTGAGACTTCTTATCTCTGCTGTCCCACTCGCACAAAAAACAGCAAAATTTGGCGAACCCAAGTTGCAAACCAAGCAATAAAGCAATGACCTTTAAATCACCACAGATATTCCATTCATATTTTCCATATTGTATTTTCTCTAAAACTAGTTTCATATTTTGATATGTCTCTTTCATAGCGGCATGCGCTACTAGTATTGATGGAAGTTCATTGCCAATATGTAGCAGCACAGCCTTCAAACTTACTTTAGAGGAGTCTATGAACAATCGCCACTCATCTGGTCGGTGTTGATGCCCAAGAGTTTCCATAAGTGAACAAATATTATTACAAAACACAACACCATATTCTTCAGAGAAGTATTCTTTGAAAACACTATGGCGGCTACGATAACTACTTATTCTTACATCTTTTTGGAGTAAATTCCACCCTTTGAGTCTGGAAGTTAAAACTTCAGCTTGCAGTTTAGACAGATTTAAATCCCGAATCAGGTCATTAAGGTCTTGCTGATTGGGAAAGTATGGTTCTGATGAACAGCTACTGGCTTCATATGTAAGATCATTTTTATTTTCATCTGAATCATTTTGAGTTTCAGTTAGGTCAGAATCAGAGTTATTACTTAAGGTTGTATCTACATATACTGGTACGGGGAACTCTTCACTGTGTAAGACAGGTCTTAATGCAGATTGCAAATTCGGATACTTAACTGTATATTTTGTTTTAGATGTGATTCCTTTAATATTTGTCAAACAAAAATAACAGTCAGTTGAATGATCCTTCGGTTCCCTCCAAATCATGGGAATTGCAAATGGCATATGATGTGTACCATTTTTCCACCCAGTCAGCAGTCTAACACACGAAACACAGCATGTATTTGGGGCCCAGCTCTTATCAAAATCACCAACTTGACAGCCAAAGTAAAGATGATAACACTTCTTTACAAGTGGGGTCATATTTCGCCTCTGAGACTTGAAGGTCAGCTCACCACAAATATAGCAGAACTTATCTGCATTATTTACACACTTTCTTGGCATGATGAAAACATTAAGCACTGAAATACAACATGCACAACATACACAATACACTTCTAAACAGAAAGGAAGGAAATATTTCACTAGTGAACAATGTCACAGTCAGCTCAATACTGACACATCACAATGCCAGACAGGTCTGAGCATGTCTAAACGTGAATGAACCTGCACAGTCTTGTTTTGTGGTGCTTCAGCGTGATATTACAAATAATTTCAATAAATACGGCTTGAGTAAAATAGCTACATATGAGGTAAAGGTTCCTATGACAGATCAAAGAAAACGCTAAAATCATATTTTGAAAAGTAGCTTTCACAGAAAAACTATGCCTGATGGGAAAATTCTGACTACATATCTGAATTCAGGATGAAAAAAATGCACTAGATTCACTATTCAGATTTCTTGTGAAAAAAATCTTGTCGACCAGTGTAATTAGAGTAGCATTTGTGGTATTGGAGAGAATATTTAACTGGTTCCATTTGAAGTGAAGTCTTTCATAATATTAAACATTTGAAGCAGCAACGACCCACCCAAACGAGCTGAAGTGAAAAACGGTTCAGTTTCTTTTCTGCAACCCAGTTATTTTATAGTGACGTTGGGTTCGGCGTGCAACAATGGATGGACGGGGCCAAGCTATTTCATACTACATGTCGGGCCAGCAAGCGGGTAGAGACGTTAAAGGTCGGGCTGCCTCGCGCGCCTGCTGTGTACATGACTGTAACAATATGGCGGCAGAAACAAAAGGGGCCGAGAACGTTCGCGAGGTTTTAAGCTGAGTCATCGTGGTGCGCGTGTGTGGAGAGTTTCTCGAAAGGTCCTGTGACGCTATCCCCAGTATAAAGTGACACGAGACAGCAGCAGAGTCAGTCGACCAGTGGGCTAGTTAGTTTTAACTACGTGAATAAGTCGCTGTATCTGCTGTGCGTGTGTGTCGTCCCGGAAGATGTCAGTCGTTGCGAGTGGTTGTAACGTCGTAATAAGTGTACTGAGAGACAGTGAAAGGAAGAAAGACACTGAAAGTGCTGAGAAAGGTTTTGAGAAGAGCAATTGTCAGTTGAGATAGCAGGAAAGACTGTGGATTGCGTTAACTACGAGAAGAAAACTGCGTATTTGTAGTACAATTTTAGAGGACAATATACTGATAGAAAAGTAACCGGGCTTGGATTTTTGTCGTTTTGCTACAATATTATAACATCAAATAGGTATGAATTGCTTGTGGCATTAAACCTTCCTCAAAACCTCTTTCCAAATCACCCCGATACGTGGCATGAAATGAAGAAAATGTGAATACGAATACGAATACCTACATCTAAAACTTGTGAATGACGCTGCAAAACATGGTATTGCAGTCCAATATTAAGTGTGATATAATCCGCATTGAGCAACAAAAACAATTTTTGTTACAAATTGTAAAAGGACGCAGAAATAAATTTCCAGACACCAAAATGTCAATTCTTGTAAAGCCCGGAGGAGTGTAAATTCTAATATATAGCTATACTGACTTATTTTTAGCATCTTTTAATATAATAAAATCAGTTATTACGCATTTGAATAACTTTTGATTTCCTGTATTGCCGAAGAAGTTCTTGAAGCCTCTTGAGCGACCTCTAAGACATTTGAATTTTAAAACTTCGATTTTAGTTGGTACTCAAACTTTCAGCTTATGATATTCCCTTGCAGTCAGTTTTAGGCAATTTTGTCGCTACACATTAAGATGTAAGTAAATGTAATATCTAGGTAGTTTTTCTATTTGACGGCTATAATATATATTATCTTCATGATGGAACTTTTGTTTTGGTAATTTTTAAACAGTCTAGCAAAATGAAATAGGTACCTAATCATATGTATATAATACACAAAGTTTCCCAAAGATATGTAGAGTCTTGTCAAATATAGCTAACAGTTTTGTAAGCAAGAGACACAATACCCATATTTCTGTGTATATACAGGTAGAAAGTAAGTCATTACATTAATTTAAACCAGTGATAGATCTCGGTATTTGGAACACATTTTGTACCTTACGTTTTTTGTCTCTGACCATTTCCTACGGAAATATTTTAGTTTTATTGAAAACAAGCTGGCAACACTGCAGGTTTCACTTTCACTAGGTCAGTATATCAACAAACGCACGTCACGGAGCCGCGCGGCTCGTGAGTGTAAACATAAAGACATACCATACCCTGTCTGCTACGTCGTAATAAATAAGTACATCTGAATTCTCCAGTAACGCATACTGTAACCCAAATTCACAATCTAAGGATATTGTTTATCATTTCCTTCAACATCAAACTTATTTCGTTTCGTAGCTGATACTGCTATAATTTAATAAACCAAACTATCTCTCTGACTTATAAACACAGAGGTACATTTATAGGCTCCTACAAAGTGTACCAAATGACAATTTTAAGGTAACAGCAAAAGAATAAGCAATGAACCAAATGGTTTACCCATTTCACAGGTATTGTTCAAAATGTCCACCATTTACGCACCTGCAAGCCTCACACCTGTTTAACCAATTACGTCGCACTCTGACAAAACACCCTCATTGTTGCGTATTTCTTCCGCAGCCAGATAAATGCATTCTCTCACAGATTTGAGGGCAGTAGTTGCTGTTTTGTAGATCCTGCTTTTCACGTCTTCCCAGAAGAAAAAAATCCAGAGGACTCATACCGGGTGGAAAGGAAGTCATTGCATTAATTTAAACCAGTGGTAGATCTCGGTATTTGGAGCACATCTTGTATCTTACGTTTTTGTCTCTGACCGTTTCCTACGGAGATCGTTCTGTCGAAATTAGCTGCCGACACTACCAATTGTGTGTGTGTGTGTGTGTGTGTGTGTGTGTGTGTGTGTGTGTGTGTGTGTGTGTGTGTCACTTTCACTGGTTCCGTACATAAACAAACACTACTGCTACAATACGTCTCCTTCTATGTTGACTGTATGAACGTAGGCCAATCACAGCCATTACCTGCCAAAACATTTGGATGAAAGTGAAAGTGGTCGACCTGTTTACATTCGGAAACCAGGTCAAGTCCCTGACCAACCTCACCGCAACGTTGTCGACGTACCTCGCGTCTGAAAAATTTGGAGAATTCCTTGACGTCTGTTAAGTGATAAATTATTTCGTAACCCTGTGGGATGTCCCATAATTACTACCGAAGCTATGTCAGAAATAAGTTACTCTACGCATCTTACAAGTAACAAACTGTTATCTTCGCACATTCTTGTGGAATTACGCATCCAATTTGGAACAAAAACCATTTCTTTTTTCGAAATCGGCTGATCAAAGAACAAAATGCCATAAGACATATTTGTAATGCCTCTATGAAGCACATAGAAGGATATTAGAAGGAATGTAATGACTTCCCTTCCATCCTGTATATAAAGACATACGTTTTCTTCAACAGCCAACACTTTAAATATTAAGTATAGGTAATAATAAGAAAAGCGCTGAAAGGTCATATGTGGAAGGTAATAGAGGTACATGGACTTCCTACTGATATGATACTGTTGACTCCCGCGGGTTTCCCATCCTGGTGTAAATATCCTACTGAAGTATTCTTGAGGTATATTTGTCTAAGTATTGACATTAAATCTTCTTGAAACTACACAACACCTAAGATTTCACTTAATATAACATGAATTAATACATTTGCTTTCGCTGTGAAGAGCATAGGAGCATATATGCATTACTTAGGTCTATAATTTCTTTCTGCTAATTCTTGGTCATATTTAGAAATGAGAGGTGCGGTATTGTACTTATCACATTTTTCAACAAAAATGGCAAAAGCCTGTTCTATAAATCAATCCAAAACGAGGTTATTACCATTAAAGGAAATGAAAAAGTGACACACTTCAGCTTCTGGTACTTATATTTCATGTCAAGGCTGCGGTTTACTTCAAGAACAAATAAAATACGGGACACAGGTGGCCGAATCAGTACAGCTGATCATTAGTCAAAATCAGTACACTATTACTAATTCTCGTTGCCTTGAGAATCGAAATAGATGTTGATAAGAACGAAATAAAAAATAAATATTGTAATAAAGAACGAGTGCTGCACTAACAACCGCAGCTCACGAGCTTGTCCGTCACTCACTTGCTAATTTTAAACTATAAATCAATAAGTACACATTTAAGAATAACCTGACCATTTTACTTGGAGCTTCCCCTTCCTTTACCACAGGCACACTTAAGTGCATTTGCTGCGATTCGAACTCGCGAAGATTGGCTTTAAATGGATGGCCAGTCCATTGCGTATTGTTCTAACGATCACAGCTATTCTAATCACCTCGGCTAAGGTGCCTCCGAAAGGTACTGGTATATTAAAATTGGTTTAGGAATTAGAGATGAAAGCCATATATAGGCGGAAAAAGGTATATAAAAACAAATTTAATAAAATTGCAAAAGCGCAGGTTTCCAATTCGTGTACTCATCGTCCCATATCGATACGTTCAATAATTTTTGCGTGATTGCGTCTCAAAGAAAAGTAATTTTCATTACCGGGTGGAGGGAACTTAACTACATTCCTTCTAATATGTGCTTCATAGAAGCATTACAAACAAAAATGTATAATGGCATTTGCTCTTTGATCAGCCATGGTTTTGTTCCAAATTGGGTGTGTAATTTCATAAGAATGTAGGAACATAATAGTTTGTTACTTGTGAGATGCGTAGAGTAACTTATTTCTGACACAGCTTCGGTAATAATTATGGGACATCACACAGGTTTCGAAATAATTAATCACTTAAAAGAATTAAAGGATTATTCCGAGCAGCTTTTTCAGACGTGAAATAACTCGGCAATGTTGCATTGAGGTTGGTCAGGGAATTCAATCGGTTTCTGGATAAATAGGACGGTCGCTTGCAGGGTGGTGTGATGTTTTGGGTGCTAAGGATTCTGATTGGTGTACACTCGCACAGTAAACATGGAAGTACACGGCATGGTATTTGTTTACGTTCGCGAGACACCACGCTGCGGTGTTTGTTTATGTACCGACCTAGTCAAAGTGACACCAACACAATCTGCAGTGCTGCCAGCTTGCTTTTGACCAAGCTAAAATATTTCCGAGGGAAATGGTCAGAGACAAAAACGTAGGATACAAAATGTGTTCCAAATAGCCTGATCTATCACTGGCTTAAGTTAATGTAATGACTTCTTTTTCACCCTGCACGACGCATCAAGATTTCTGATGATGCAAAATTTCAGAGGTGATGCAGTAGTCCATAGCTATGACATCTGGATATAGTAGTTAAAAGTCGTTTGAGGAGCAGAGTTCAGAAGATTGTTCAATAGTTCTGATTCTCTGATACTACATGAAACACATTTCGTACACTTGGTTGAGCCAAAAGGAAACCTATTTGATATCTCTTAGCCTCATTAGAGCTTTTCTGATATAACTTTAAGCATTTAACTCTCCTAAAGCTTGGTTCTTTGTGTGGGATAAGTTTGATTTAGAGCAATAGCATGTAATGGAAGAATTGTATGACCAAACAGTTCGGTTACCGGCCTCTTCTAATTCTTGTACAAAGTCACATTGAAAGAGTAACACATGAAACTGGAAATCTCCTTTTCAAGATTTGGACCTTTAGGCAGTGGTGGGGGGAAGGGGTAGAGCAGATAAGGTTTGAGTAAGACCTGTCTACAAAATTTCCTTTTTAGTCTGCAACTACAAATTTTGAATAAAGGAGCAGAATAGGTCCTAAAGGTACATGCAATTGTTTGTAAATAAATCATTGCAATGAACCCGAATGCTGACTATGACTTGAAAAATAGAAATGAAGATTAAGCTCTGAAAGAAATACAGGCATCCATAAAACACTCCGGAGTTCTGAAGTTATATACTTTAGTATTTAATGGAATAAAAAATTAAGAATAATGTCTACACATGGTTTGAAGGCAGCTCGTACGATCTCACTTAAACTCTGCTACCCAATGTTTTGCTGTTGTAAACGCAGGAGCAGGCTCCCCCAGAGTATAATCTAGTGCAGATTTAATATTAGTTGGAATAGGATCTTTCCAATGAAAGTATTGTATGACATAACGATGACCAGCTTTATCCATGTTTACTGAGAATGTTCTCTATTGATGGCTGCCAAACAAATACTAAACAACGTAGCATCGACAAACTTCAAATTTAACCTTTGTAAGGTTGCGTTGCATTTGATACACATTGTGAGATTGAGAGGACATGGGTTCTCCACGGAGTAAAATATTATGAAACTTATGAGATTAGTCCAGATTCGAGGTTAATTTCAGTTGGGTCGGTAATTCGAAGATTCGCTCCTGTTCTAACTGTGGTCTAAATGTTTCGAGACTGCTTCAACTATCTCACATGGTGTACATCTTTGAAATCTGTGATATCTGTCGAATTAGAAAATAAATTTGAGGCTTGCTCCCTACCAGGATGATATCGGAATTATTAACTTTATAAAGAAATGATAGAAAGATAGTTTCCGTGTTAAGGAAAAGCAAGTAGTTAAGCCAGTGTAGCTAAGGGTATTAGGAGTTCGGTGAATTCAGTCGACAAGTAATCCACTAGTTCAAGATTCAGGTCTGGAAATACTCACAAAGCCAAATTTCTGAAAATTAGAATGGGAATGAAATTCTTCGAATTAAGCAATGCACAACGTGTTTCATAGGCGACTGGGAAGCTTCAAACCTAGAGCGTAATGTAGGAGCTTTGGTGGGGATTCAGATTGTAGGTGGGACTTAAGTTGATAAAAGAGCGCGTATTTATGAAATTCAGGTCTTTCACTCCATGCTTTACATTCTTACGGAAGTGTTTACTGTGCTCGATTATCGGCAGTCCGTAGCGCCTGAAGACCGCGCTCAGGTTATACATGTTTGGCGGTCACCTCGAGGAAACCCTTCGCTTAGCATTTCGCGACTGACAGCAATCTACGCTTCTCATTTTTATTGTGGGAACCGTAAAGTATTGACACGTTGGAAGTTTAAAGATTTTATACTTCAACAGTTACAGTTTCTCGTGCTGAGATTTAGAAACAGTTAACACTATACTCTCAATCAGCATCTCGCTTTAAGTACCCCGTAATTAGCCTTCATTAAATTTGTCATCCAAATTAACTAATTAATCCCTCACATCCAAATTAACTCCTTACACCCACCCATGCATACCCTGAAAAAAATCTCATGGTTCACCACTGGAGCAGCTGACATCAAATACTTCGAAGACCGGGATATTGTGTGGTAACTTACATACTCGTATTTTCCTATCCTATTGGCTATGTTCTTATTTATAGGTTTTTCAACTTCCTGGTAACTTACATACTCGTATTTCGAGTCACAAGAAAGATGCCGTACAGAGGGAGGCGACATCAAGGAGTTGCAATCAGAATGATTGCTATAGGATGACACGTAAGTTGAACCTTGTCAGCTTTTCAAATTTCTTTTTCCACATCACTACTTATTCCTTTGAAGTGAAAACAAAATTCAGATACACATATTCCTCCTGAACTAAGGTTTAATGAGCTCCTGTTTATATTCGTATATAAACAACCGCATTGTTTTAAGCAATACAAGTTTTAAACTTGATAAAATGAGTATTATTTTTCCGATGCAATAGATGAAGTTGTGTATTATGAGCTGAGTTTTCAACTGGTTCCTTATGAACTACTGAATTTTAACATTATACTTTTAACCCTTTTCACAACTGCCTTTATCACTGTCAAAATTTAACAAAGACATACAAACAGACTTAAAATAAGTGCCAAAATAATGCCAACGGGATCTGGATTAAGTTTTACCAGAAGTGGTAAAGCCAGATCACGAATTCTGACCATAGAGTGGGAAACACAAAAGCTGAAGCTGTTATGAATTCAGATAACATTTTGAAAACGTTTCCTTATGAAACACAACTAAGGCACGCCGTTGGATAACGTCCTCTTTTATGATTAAGGCTATTATTCTGTTACTTAAGAGCAGACATTATCCAATTATCTTTTTGTGCAGACCTCAGGCATTTCCGGGGACATGATAGCAATTTATAATTCTTGATGTTGCGAATAATGTATGGGATCGCGTAACTAGCACATTTAAGATATTGGTTTAATTGCCGGTGGAAAGTAGTATGTTGGGGATTTCTGCCCCTGACATAATTTTTCATTATCGGTCAAGGAAAGAAATTGTCCCTTAGGCATGTGTGATAAGTCGCTTGCCTTTGTTTTTGTGTAAGCTTATTAGAAAATAATTAGGGTTAACCTTGTGAATCACACTTAGTGCATGCATTAGATGATAGGACATGCGATTTATAACAATCTAGATTTCTGCAAACTATTTCGGAGCTGAACAGCCGTACTGTTAGCTGTGACTTTACATGTCATCACCAATAATTCTTTATACACATTCTGTGAAAAATTACGTAGAACTGCCTTCTTGTAGCACATTATTTGTACTATCCTTCTTTGAAAATCTATATGAAATCCAGCCTTAGGAATGAACTAAGGTGTTTAGGTAGAATAGTTTACATAGGAGGATCTAAGTCCGATGCAATTTATACCTTTTAGTTTCTTCTTCTTTCCTTCAAGGATGGGTCATTGCTGTCCCGTTCCGAAGCTAATTGTATCTTCCCTATTCTTCTTGGTCGACCTGTATGACGCTTCCCAGGGGGTTGATAAAAATATGCTTACCTTGGTAGTCTACTAATGGATATTCTTTCTGCACAATCCTGTTAGTTCTTTTCATAGTCCTTAATTTCATCGGTAGTGTTCTTTATCTTTATCTTATTCCTTATTTCGCTGCTTTTCTTTTTGTTTTTTGTTATCTTTTCATCTGATCTGTGCTTCTATCCTTTTCCGATCCTGAACTATCATGGTCCATGTTTCACTGCTGTACAGGTTTTGTAAGAACATTGTGAAATATCATTTGTACACCCTTTGTCATACTTCTTAAAAAATGTTTCGTTATAATTCCATTTGTCCTGTTATATTTCTGTATATTTTCCTCTAAATCTAAATTCGTTTTACAATTCGTTATATTGCGTCCTAAGTATTTGAAAATGTTCACCTGTTCTACATTTTGCCCCTCTACCACTCTTTTTACTCTTCTCATTCCTTTACCCTCCATTTCCATTACCTTTGTTTTGTTGCAGGATATTTCCATGTTATAATATTTTAATATGTTTGTCAATGTGGCTACACTATATTGGAGGTCGTCCTCTAAACAGTAACCGGTCATCCTAAAATAAAAGTTTTAATCTCCTTATTTCTTCCTATGTTTATGTCTCTTGACTCCGTCAATTTCCACCCTTCCAGAATTCGGTTCATATAATTATCAAATGAAATAGAAGAGAGTCCACAGCCTTGTCGTACTCCTTTATCTATCACTGTGCTCAAATTTGATCTATATTTATTCTGCATTTTAATTTTTGTCTGATCATAGCTATAAGTATTTAATAGCATTAATTAAACTTGATGGTATTCTATAGTCTCTCAATATATTAAATAGTTTACCCCTATTTACTCTAACATATGCTTTCACGTAGTCTAAAAACAGCAGATAGACGGGTAAATTATGTTTTATTCGTTTTTCCATTATCTGCTTTATGGCGAAAATGGCATCAACACAGGACCTCCCTTTACGGAAACCCCACTATTCTTCCTGTAGTGAATTTTTCATACTTGGTTAAAACTTTCTTTTAATTATGCAATAATTAAGTTTAAGTTTATTGTTACTAAAATTCGGTTTGACTATTATTCTTTAACTGGAGTATGGAGGAGACAAACATTTTTAGAAAATCAAATAGATTAGTTTTAAAACACTTAAATGATTTTATTACTTTTCAAAATATTGCTCCTTAACATAAACACATTTTTGCATTCGATGAAACTTGGCCTTAGGCAGTGATTCCACTCTTCCTGAGACACTTCAGAAAACAGGCTCTTATAATGTTTCACTGCTTCATCTGATGAAAAAGAAGTGTTTCCAAGCATTTTATCTTAAATTTTTGGAATAAAAAATAAATCACAAAGTGCTAGGTCAGAGCCATATGGTGAAGGGTCCACGGTGCTGGCCTTTAAGGCATCCGATACTCAGTTGTCAGTTTTGCTGTATGCAACAATGCGTTGTCGTGATGAAACATATTTCTTTGGGTGCTTTTCACGAACTTTTTCAAACATTTTGGTAAACAGACATTTGTATAACGATTGGCACTAAAGGTACATCTATCTTCTAATGATATAGTAGCAATATGTCCCATTTTAGAAAATAAACTAGCAACCATCTTATCAGTACTGCAAATTCTTCGGAATTTTGACCCTTCTGTTTGAAAGAGCCATTGAATCGAATGATTTTTTCCAAGAAAATAACAATAAATACGATATTCAAAACCAATTTTAAATGGCAGTCTTGGAATTTTTCCGGTTGTTTCTCTGCACCAATCAATGCATTGTTTTTGATCGGGGGTCAGTTTATGTGGAACAAGGTTTTCTTACACCTAATTGTCGATATAAAATGTTACCCGTACCCAATTCGTTGGAATAAATTCTTAATCCATCTTCAAGCATTGCTTAAACACTGGAAATATTTTCACCAGTAACAACAGTTCTTGAACATCCTTCAGGAAATTCATCACTAAGAAAAACCCGATTCCTTTGAATTCACCAAACCAATTATACATTGTTGTCTTACATAGGATACTTCGTCTAAACATTTCTAAGCCAGTCTTCACATTGTTTAGGCGTTAATGACGAATTAAAGTCGTAAAATATCACAACCTGGTAATATTCTGTAATCAAATTCAATTTTATGTGAACCCGGAATTTTTAAATTATGATAATTAACAAGTGATTAGAGCAAATAAATCAGACTATAGGGCAATCAACTAGCAAAACATTTGAATGAAGCTGTCAAATATTAACACATTTAATTAGTTTTTAGAAACATTGCATTTTAAAAATAAACACAGGAGGAACAATATACAATAGATCAACTCAATGTTTAGCTTTTGCAGATGATATTGTAGTATTGGGCAGAACAACTAAACATCTAATAGAGACCGTAACATACACGACAATTGCTGCAATAAAAATTGAGGGGGTCAGTGCAACAGTGGTCTAACCCATCTTTTCTAAAAATGGAGAAAAACTTAGTTAAAGCTAAACATACCTTGTTCTTTTTAGGATAAAGAAAAGCTAATTTGACCATATTGATTTTTTTACTGATGCTTTCTCAGCTGATTAAACCACAATGCACTGATCAGTGCTAACATGTTTTTGATACATAACATATTTTGTGGTGTGCTGCTAATCTTTTTCCTCTGAGTGAGAATATTAGGAGCTTCAATTTAATATAAGGAATGGGTTTTGGTCTAAACCATATAGTAGGAAGATAGTCCTCATGAAAGCCTCAATATTGATGATGGCCTCAATATTGCAAATTGTGTATCGGGGAGGGCTAGACCACTCTTGCGCTGACCCCCTCAATTGGTCTCTATACAAATCGTAGCAAAACAAAATATATGGTCAATAGGAAAGATAGACCACAAGTGAAGGAAGTGGAATTAGGAGGGCAAACATATGAAAGTTGAGTGTTTTAAATCCCTGGGTTCATTAATAACGAAACAAAATGAGATTGAAATAGAAATTAAAGCAAGGATTAATCAAGGAAATAAATGTTATAAAGCACTGGCACATCTCTATAGTAAAAGATATTTGTCACAAAGGTTAAAAGAAATATTATATAAAACAATTGTAAAACCTGTTGTAATATATGGAGCAGGGTCATGGACATTAATAGACAAGTCAAAAAAGCAACTAATGACCTGGGAAAGGAAAATACTCTGAAGAAGTTTTGGTCCAGTGCTTGAAAATAGCATATGAAGAAGCCGAACAAATTTAGAAATTATGAATAAATATAATGCTCCTGACATTGTGGCATCAATAAAATCAAGAAGATTGAGATGGATAGGACACGAGCAAAGAATGAGCGAGGATAGAGCAGTGAAGAAGATTTTAGAGGGAAAGGAGGTAGTAGAAAGAGGGGAAGACCCAGACTTAGATGGAGATGGCGTAGAAAGTGATTTAAGACAGCTGGGTGTAAAACGGTGGAGAAATAAGGCTTTGGACCGAGATATTTGGGCATCTATCATAAAGGAAGCCGAGACTAAACTCCAAGGGCCGTAGTGCTACAGGATGATGATGATGATGATGATGATGATGATGACGATGTAATTTTAAAAGCTTCAGTCTACTAATTCGCTTCCGTCAAAATCGTGTTGCTGAAAAGTTTAAATAGCTGTACGCGATTACCTTTAATATTGCAATGTTACCGAGCGAAATGGCTCCATGATGACACGTGAGTCTCGCATTTGGGCTGGCCACATTAACCATGTGTTCTTTCGTGGTTTTCCCGAGTCGGTAGGCGTTGGTGTGAATTCCCTTCTGTCACGAATTTTCTATGCTTCATTTTCTGTTCCCATCATTTATTTTTAAGTATTTCAACTCATCAGTTTTAGTGTTATAAGACCAGGTGACGTTGATTCGTTTGTTGCGTAAGAGCGGTGTCAGGATTTGTGCCATTTGTGCCCCGTCCTTGTTAGTTTACATCGCTGTCCAGATTTGGTCGCTCTTCCAGTGTCCCTTTCATCCCTTTCTTCTAGGGAATCTAACAAACCAATTCTGAGTCCGCATAGACTTGCTTTTGCCGCCCGCAACCTGAGGGTCCCGGGAATAGATTAGACATTCCCATGAATAAGGAAGAGGGCCCCCGCAGTGCCAGCATAGTGCAAACTCCACTACCCTGCCGCAAAACACCAACCACCGTCGCCTGGCTCTACAACCAAGAATTAGATGACAGGAAAATCGTGGTAGGATGAAAACTACATTAGCATTTCCCTGCTGACCTAAGAATACCATAAAACCCCATGGTAAGAGTAGCCCACCCGACAGGAATCGAAAGAAGGACCTCGCAAATGCGAGCTTCACAAGTACTACTGTGCCATTCGTTCGGTTTTATCATTAACAATTATTAACAACGATCCGGAAGGATGTTTATGTACATAAAATGTTATCCCTTGCAGGCGACTCGAGAAAAAATTAACAAGCATAGTTTTTGATAGATAGTTAAGTTCGAGTGAGTGAGGATGAGTGTGTACGGCTTAAGGGCCCGTCGACAACTAGGTCATCAGGGCCCAGTTAAGCTCAAATATATAAGCATAAATTAAACTTAAACGGAACTTAACTGTTATAATTGTTAGTTTCTGTAGTTTTAAATTGTAGTGCTAATGTAAAAGTGATTCCTACGATTTCTAAGAGCCAGTTTTCTTTTGTCACTCCAAGAAGGTTCTTGCTTTAAATGGATCCTCCAGAACATTTTCAACCAACCATAATTTTTAGCTTAAGGTTTTATTGTAGCTGTTTTATTAAATTCCACTTAATTTTAATATCAAACATATGTATGGTACTTATGACATCACCGATCAAAGCTCGGACATCCGGATACTTGGTATAGTTAATATTGTTCCGTTTCATACTTCTTTCTTCTTTTCATGATTACCCTCCCCTTATGTAGGACTTACACCCCCTAGAACTTACAAGCCAGTGCCTAGGGTCAGACGCTTGTCAGGGAGCAGACGAAAATATGGACCGGACAGAATGAAGACCTGGAAGCGGGTGCTCAGCTAAGCACCAGGTATGAGAGTGAGGAAGAGGATGATGTGAAGTGCGGGCGAAACGGATGGATGATTGGAAAGGTGGTGATAGAGCAACTGGTGGAATGAGTGGCGAGGGAAACCAGAGAACCCGGAGAAAACCCACCCAGACGCCGCTTCGTTCACCACAAACACCACACGCGGACCCCTGGGATCGAACGATCCAACTGCTCGGCCATGGAGCCACCCAGCTTTATACTTAACATAATATATATAACATGTCTCTCTCTCTCTCTCTCTCTCTCTCTGTGTGTGTGTGTGTGTGTGTGTGTGTGTGTGTGTGTGTGTGCGGGTCTGTATGTATATGTATACACACGTTAATTCCACGGGTTAAAACAGGTGCAGTGAGGTACTAAGTGATGTACCGATATAACAGTTTAATTTGTTTTTCAGGCGACTCAAATTATCATAAGGATTTTAATGCTGAACTTTGCAGATGGTCAATTTATTCTAAAAGATATTACCTGTTAGACAGGTTGAGACAAAGATGTATCTAGACTGTCTCCGTAGCGCGCTTGCCTATGGTGCGGAGGATCCGGGTTCGATCCCCGGTACTGGCATGGGATTCCACCCCCCTCCCCCACTGGGACGTTTGGTACGGGGTGCAGTCAGCCTCGTTATGTCCCTGAGGGGCCAGTTGAATAGCTGTTCTGATGGAAAGGTAGCGTCCCGAAAGCATCAAGTAGCCGCCTTACGGTCGTGGGAGTCGGCGTGTTGGCTCTCACCACCCCAAGTTGCACTCCTCCGTGACACACACACACACACACACACACACACACACGCACGCACGCACGCACGCACGCACGCACGCACGCACGCACGCACGCACGCACGCACGCACGCACGCACGCACGCACGCACACACACACACACACACAGACACACACGAGAGAGAGAGAGAGAGAGAGAGAGAGAGAGAGAGAGGAGAGCGGGGCGGAAATGAATTAAAAATCAAAATGCAAAGAGGACTGGTTTCACGGTAATACACTTTTATGGTCCACCCAGAATCGCGTGCTGTTCCTACACCGCGGGGTTTTCCATTCTCTAAACTTCCACGTGAAATACTCACGGGCAATAGTAAAATGTACTATAATGACCACTAATCTCACTATAGGTAGTCTTGAAAGTGTTGTCCATCTGTGGTAACATAGGACTTAATGCCGCTGCCATTGAAGCCTCTAGACCAAATTTTGATTGGATTGTTAAACCCTTATTATTATACCTTCTTGTGTCTTTAGAACGAGTATCTTTTTTGTCCCCGATCCCATTTTCACCGCTACAGATTCAGCTCATTAGCTGCTTTATTCTCTGGGCGTTTCTAATAAAAGTAGCCTTAAATGTGAGTTACTACCTGAAAAATATATCTGCTCAGCTGCAATCTGGTGCAGAGGGTCAAGAATATCGACCATATTTCCAGACCTCTTGTCAGCTTAATTAGGTGAAATTGTAAAAAATAATTTACAGCATGGGATTTTTAAGCTTGATTAACCTAGATGGGATTTCTAATGAACCCGAAACATCGGAATTCAAATAAAATTGTTGTGGAAAAAACAGAAAAGTTTGCAAAGCGAATTTCATCGTAATCTTTTCTGTTCTTGCTACTTCATATCATCACAATTCAAACGGCATGCAATCACATAAGCAGGATTTTGACTTTATCAGGCAAAGAGGAAATTTGCAAGTAGCACATCAACACCAACTTAATTATTTGTAATGGCTCATCTTCCGGGTTTTGAAGAAGACCGGTGGCAGAGATCTCAGTTGCAATATGTGCCTGCTGTCAATATGCCAACCGCCATCATTAGAACAACCACCTTTATGGCTCAGATTATAGGGCATCTGCCCGATGTGACAGAGGTCTCCCGGTTCCATTCTCGGCTGACTTCGAGACAATTTTAAAAACTTGGTCTCCGTGGCCGCCCCCGTTAATGCGCTTGACCTGACGAAACACGGTGTAGTATCCTTCAAGTTTAGCGTGTATGTTTTTCTCTAGATAAATGTGTTTCGTACTATAAATTATGCGTGTAAGGGTGAAAGCGGTTCAGATGGCCATCTTTAAATTGCTAAGGGAACTTTTCGGAGGGAAGAAACATACTTAACATTCGATCCTTCTCCAAGCATTTATCTAAATAATACATACTATTTGACAACACTGCACCAGACAGGTCATATGCGAAGGCTCGACAGGGACTTGTGGTAGATCATGAAGTAAACAGCTGGTGAAACATCGTACTAGTTATGGACAAATTGAGCCATCATCAATGTCAGTCTCCCATCATCCCTGCTACTCTGTGCTACTTCAAAAAGCAAAGGAGTATATCGTAAATCATGGCTAACAAAGGCATTTTAGATAAATAAACGTTCACATGCATTTGTAGGTCTTCATTCTAGTTAGTAGTAAGTTAAAATAGTTTTTAATTGATCCCAATTTGCGAAAACTTCCATTATTGATTTCATTACGTAAACCTTTGCCTTTATTGGTTACAACTCTATAACCTGTTATAGGACGCCTTTATCAGTCTCCTCTGGCTTAGCTACAATTGGACCGCTGAAGAAAGTTCAGGAATCTATGACACCTAAACAAGGAGAGACAGTGACTTTGTGCATTTGCTGTACATACTACACTGCGAAAATTACGGTTGTATGGGGACTTCAGTTGGAAACTGGGTGAAATCCACTTACTACTCAAGAATTTTAAGCTGTCCATAGACTCAATTGGTGTATAATTATGTTAAAAACATTAGGTGGTTAATTCATGACAAATTAATTTTACAGTGAAACTATCCCCCAAATAAGAAACAGTTTATAAAAAGTATTTCATTCAGTATACCATATAGAATAATCCCCCCGCAGCGACCAATAAAGTCAGATGCTGAGGCTGATTTTATAAAGAATGGAAGATATACTCCCCCAGGACTTATAAGTCAGCGCCTGGGGTCAGATGCCTGTCGAGGGGCAGACGTACTCTGGATCACAGAGAGAATATCTAGGATTGGGCGATTACTCCAAAGCCTGGTATGAGATTGAGGAAGGACAGGATGTTAAATGATTGCGAAATGATAGAAGGAAATATAGCTTATGAGCAGTTGATGTAATGAATGGCGGAAGAAACTCGAGAAGACCAAACCCAGACGCCGCTTTGTCCATTACAAATACCCCACAGGTTCTCTGGCACCTCTGGCACCGAACGAGGATTGAGCCTTGGTGAGAACGAGAGGTCTAGTCACTTGCCACGGCGCCACAGAAGTTGGTAGATAAATAGAATTATTATTTATAATCACGCATCAAAATATTTTGAAATGGCATTAACTTCCACCAAAAAATATGAGAGTTAAGAGCCTTTAACTTTTAAAGTAGGTCGGAGTGGTACTACTAAACTTTACATTTAATCTACTTTGAGAGGGTTGTATCAAATATAATGTCAGGTGTTGTATCTGTGTTCGAAACTGTTGAATTATATTTTATATTTTTGATGTTGCCTCGTAAAGATAGAAAACTCTCCGTATGCTCTCATGTATGAATGGTTTTCTATATTTTCTTTCCAACCGGTGCTAATGGACCATGTGGTATTTTTTATTTGTGCAATTATTGTACACGGTAAGAGTAATTCTATTACACCTTTTGTCTGCTTTTGTTGGTATTACTTTCTGGTGTATTTTGTACTTAGAAAGAGAGTTTTCCAACCTTTCTGACATCCCTTCAGCTGACGAGACGGTGCATTCGTCACCTCAAACTTCTGGTGACAGTCAGGACGATCTCACCCAATGCCGGGTGAAGTAGGCCACCTGGTGTAATGATAAAATCGTAAAAGCTTAACGAACAGGACGGACAGTCTCGTGATTCATTTTCACCCTTACGCTGCTACATCGCACCGTGCAGACATCGGGCTTGCCTAATTGCTCACCTAGTGTTGAATGCTTTCCACCTGTGTACATTATGACCATTTACATCAGCCAATAAGTCTGCTAGCTCTGCTTAATGTTTACTTGGCTTCTTTCGGCTTTTGTGAGTGTGTGAGGTAAGACAAGGTAACGAAGTTCGGAGGGGGACAAAGTCTCGACCAATTGAAGATTTTTTGCCTATGCCCCTGAAGGGGTGCCCCGGAAGTTAGGGGTGAGATGAGAGGATATTAGGGGTTTCCAGACCAAGGAGACACGATAGCAGAGGGCAGGGTCCCAAGACGTGTCAGATTTAAATTACCCGGTAACAGCTCATACAACCGGCTCCCCTCCACCTTGCGGGCTTACACATCCCAGGGAGCTCGGAGACTGGCTCTGATCCGGAGGACGAAGGTTTACGGAAAACAGATTCCCCGCCATGCACGTTGAAACTCCCGCTGACTTTACAACCCTGAACAGGTGGAAAGGTGAAGTGAAAGAGGTAAAGTGAACTAAAATGAGAAGTGGGATGAAATGGAGGGATAGGACATTCGGGGATGTAATTATTCCTCTCAGAATGCGCCTAGCAACCCGGAAAAAACCGCAAAACCCCATGGCTCAGGATTACGGCCAGAGTAATCGAGGTCGCGACCTCCCGAATGCGGACCACAGGCGCTACCTCTTGAGACATCCCGCTCTTTTTCCGAAAATGTAAGGCGCAACAAATAGACCATGGAGCGTGCAACAATGATGAAGATAATGTTCGTACATATTGCGGGTTGTGCTTTCTGTTTGTTCACAGAAAGCCCATAGGAGCCATGTAAACATACAACAGGGCTAGTACTCTACACAGTGGGTGTAAACGAGGCAAATGCTACTCGTGCGAAGCTGTTAAAACAGTCATTTAATTGCCTAACTTGTGACATTCAAATTCATAGTCGTATCGCAAATGAAACACAAAAAGCATGGCCAAAATTATAAGAACAGTTTCTCAAAAGACAGGCGGTATAAAGACGCCTTCGCGAAGAATGATGAAACAGTCGAACCGCAGATGACCACTGCCGACTGATATATTCGTCGCCCCGCTAGCAGTGACCGCTTTATTGAGCGCAACAAGGAACTAAATGTTGAGTTTGTGATTAATATTCATTGGTGTTTTTTTTCTTTTCTTTTTTTCTTTTTTTCATGTACTGTTCTTAACAACACCAAAGTTATCTCGAAGGTCGGCTAGCAAACAGGTTTTTGTTCGAGATACGAAGAGAAGCTTTTAACCTACGCCGTGGACAGCTAATGTGCACATGTGCTTTATGGGTAATCAATTATTTGAAGCTTTTAGGTTTCTGCCATGTAACAACATCTATTCCAGCTTGTTTGTTTTTATACACGCACATCCATCAGCTTCCTGCCTTATTTATTACTACTAACTACTTAGTGAATGACTTTGAAGGGCTATCAGAGCATTCGAGAGGTTGGTGAGGACAACCAAGATAATTAATTTACAAAATGGTTGGCAGTGTCTAGTAGTATATACAGGACGAACCAAACGAAAGGATTAGTGCTTAGAACTTGATTTTTGAGTGTCTCCTAAGAATGTTAAGATAGTGCGTTTCTTGACCCATACACAAAATACTTCGCGCTTAACTTGGTAGTTGTGCATCCTAGGTACATGTTATATCAGGACAGTGATAACCGGCAGCAAAATTTGGACACCAATGGGAGAGAGAGGGATTACATCGGGTTAACTGTGTTCAAGAGTACTATAATTTGTACTGTTTACAATACAAGACTGACACCTGTCGCATTATGTCAAATTGTGTACAATCAAGGATCTGTTTTCTGAGGATAATAACTAAAGGGCGGAAGATTGTGCAATAAGCCACAGGTTTAGTGCACATGGGTTCTACTGTTTCTACTCACGCATGCACACAGCTGTAGGCCTCTGCTGATACGCGCATATATACGACGGCTGCGCGGTACCGGTTACATCATTCACTATCCAACTAACCTGTATCGCACGAGACCGCACGCAGTTCCGCGCTCTAAAAATAAGGTACATGAATCACACATCAAATGTTTACATTTTGCCCGCATCACATCATATAATTTTGAGCGCACTTTCTTGGAATATAGACAGCGTTTAAGTGAAAACTTTTGATTTATTTTGAGATCCACAGAAATATACTGTAGTGCACTGTAATTTTGATTCTGTAACCATAAAAGCATACCATGAAAAAGAAAGAGACAAATAAAGACATTAGGTCAAAGGACTCTGTATTAAAAAACTCTGGTGTTTTGTATTTTGAATACTACAAATATACAAGTGTTCTAAACCTGTCGCATAAAATGGAAGTATTGTGATTTGAAGATGTAGATATAGAACTTTAAGTGTAAAAGGTGTATATTTATTATTCATCAATCAATTGATTATACATATAAATTATTTTATTATTTTTCTGGATGAAGAAGTATTGAACCAAGGTAAGTGTGCCATGAGAATTACCGGCCTGATTTTTAAAACATTTTGAAGCGTGAGCAGTGGGGTAGTATGTCGAGTGTTCCGTGACATTCATATTGGTTTGTTTTGCCTTGCCGCTCGCTTCCTCTGCACTGCTGACCCTGACAGCCTATGGTATAGTTACACCTAATCTGTTTCATCGTTGTCCAAGTTTCGCTGCCAATTGCAAATCATGCTTATTTTGTATCTCTTACACGTACCGTGCGAGATAGCTTCGCGGTGATGCGTTAGGCTAGCATTCTGGAGGACCTGGATTCGATTTCCGCCCACTCTGACCATGGATTTTTCGTTGTTTTCTAGGGTCATTAGGCAAATGCCGAATTGCCTCTCCTTCTATCGGTCTTTTCTGTGCCTAATTTCCTGTTGTCTTATTTACTTCATCATCACCGTTTCAGGGTTGAAGGAGCAGGCAACGGTGTTGCGGCTGGGCGGTGGAGGTGCGCCTTGCAGAGGTCTTTTTTTTTTTCCCCCATTCCTGGCGTCGGTTGGACCGTTCACTTAGTCCCCGCCTCCGGGTGCTGTCGGTTAGTTCCTTGTTCAGGGGCTTGTGAATCTGCTTCAGCGGCGTCGGATACGTTCAAACTAGAAACGTTAGGGATCCGGTTCATGATTGCGTAAGTCATTATTAGGATCTAGTTACCCTTGGGGTCTCTGCCCTTAACTCTTCCTCCTAGGAGGCACATTAGAAGTACAAAGGACCTCAAGGTGTTCTGCCCAGATTACGGGGACCCCTCTGTGATATGCACCTTTACTTTTATCTTCATTTATATGTTATCTCATTTCTGGGGTATTTTATCTTTAGAGATATTTTACCATTACTCAGACCTAAATCCTCATGATTACTATCTGCGAGGCTCAATTTTTTTTGGTGGAATGCAATATCTTCTCTGTCTATTTTGTACTTGACAGAGGAAGTAAAAATTGATGCAAAATAGAGTACCCTGCAGGTATCGAAAAGCAGACAGAAGCATTGCAAGTTCAAGTCCTAGTATGTAACAGGAGCTCTGCACATAGCAACACTGTTCATCTGGCCTAAGCCTTCACAGTCACTTCTTTATAATTATAAAGAATTTCCACTGAGAGGAAGAACTGTGTAAAACTCATTTGAATAATGTGCAAGATGATAAAACACAACCCATGTTTTCATAATTGGACAATTATTGAACTACTACAACGTACTTGGTACAACTATATCGTAATTGAACTTCTACTAAAACTAGATAAATCAGACTAAAAATTTGTCATTACAAGGGTGAAGGCCTAATTAATAGATGCCCTTGAGAAAAGCTGTCTTTGCACATATGCAAGTCTGTTATTCCATACTTCCATTATGCACCTGTCACATAATGGGACACAGAACGAAGCTCCTCTACATTTGGACTTATTTTAAATGAGAATAGGAGACATTTTTCTTTCAATACATTGCGAATTCTTTTTGTATTTGGCACGATGATTTGTAAAGAAGTGTTTCGTGTTCATTTGAATATTTAAGTTAGTAGTTTCTTTATACATTCCTTTATTTATTTGCAGTATATAAGTATTTATGTACATGGTGCAATTAATTTGTGAAGAAATGTATTTATGTTATACAAAGAGACCCAAAAACATCTGAACCCCTGCGTGGTGTTTTTCGACTACGCACGCGGAAACACGATAACGCAGATGCTGTACACAAGGTTACGCGGTTGACTTGTTTTTCTCTGCTCTGAAAGTGCAGTATTGTGCTGACGTATGGTTGAGTTATTAACAGTGTGCTTTATTATTTTGTCCTGTACTTATTCCCAAAGTATATTATGATTCAGCATATGTTCTCTGCTGCAGAGCATGTATTTATTTATTTATTTATTCATTCATTCATTCATTCATTCATTCATTCATTCATTTATTTATTTATTTATTTATTTATTTATTTATTTATTTATGATTCATATGTGTTAACTCAGTCAGCTGGTCAAGTGAAAGTGGGATTTGCAGAAAGATGTCCAGGCGATCTGCGATTTCTTTATTTGGGGTAACTTAAAGCATAAAGTGTGCAAAACAAACCCACACACCCTGGAAGAATTAAAACAAAATATCTGCCAGGAAGTTGCTAGTGTTTCTCAACGTGAACTACGGCGAGCGACGGATAGTTTCCTAAAGAGGTGCCAAAAATGGATGGACAACGACGGTGGCCAGTTTCGCCATTTTCTTTAATAACATTGGTAGATGGAGCCTTTAAAAGCAGTTTTAAAAATGTTGTATGACTTCATCCACGCTGTTCTGTGACAGCGGCAGCCGGGGACGAGCGCCGACGACGCGTACAGGCAGAACACAACGCAGCCGGTTCGGAGTTTTTGGATCACCCGTTATATGTATATATCAACAAAAAAATTGTTCTTTGTTATCGCACATAGCTAATTGTTATTCCGCAATGTTAAAAGTTATGCATGTGAATTTACCTCAAAAGTGTTATGTAAGCAAGTATTTTGTGATGCTAGATATGCACTGGAAAACAGGAATGTTTATCTTGTGCCCTACTGGGACTAAATGTTTACATGTTGAGGCAAGACTAACTACAGGCGTTCACTGATGTAATCAAGCATTAGAGAGATTTGTTTTTGAGTCTTATGAATGCGTCACAGCTTGGAGTACAGAAGGTGGAGCCAAATCCGCCTTTCGCTCTTTCGCATAAGGTTGGACATTACTGCTCATAGGTATTATTTTAACAGTCAGCGTTATATGCAGTTGACAGCACCGTGATATAGAAACAATAAAAGAACTTTGCTTTAGACACTATCTACTAACATTATATGAATTAACACAGATACACAACTGCTAGGATTAACTTCGAGTAGTTCTATAAAAATACATGTCCAAGATCGTTTAAACTAGTTCTGTTACTTCAGATGTTGGAAAATTAGTTGAACTCGCATTAGATTTGAATCACGTCCAGACATTTCAATTTGATTACTATAAAGTGATATTTACGTATTTGCTTTAAAGTAACTATTGAGTTTAGTTAGATCTCATAAAGCGTCTCTCTTTGGACGCACACTCACCTAAGACCATACGCCTGGGGTAGCCAAACTATTTTGAGCTTGGGCTAGTAAATTGATAACATTTTTTGAAGGACTGTATAACGACATTTATATTGATAGTTACTTTGAAACCGAACTAAAACTATGTATGAGTATTAGTGAGGTATTCAAGAAGTGTAACAGTAGGCCAACATTAAAACATGTTTCAAATTCTTATTATTTCCTCTTTGATTTGAAAGAGCATAAATATGTTGCAAATTTCAAAGGTGTCTTAAATGAAACACATTGACTCATATGAAAATGTTTATTACACTATTGAATAGGAACATTCCAGTAAATTTTGAGGAATTTAAACCTTAATATGACATTTCAAATTACTTTTCATTTGCCAATTTCCCAATTTTAGGTGTAATTTATGTGCACATAACAAACACATGAGCAATACATGAATCTGGGATAGCTGAAGGTAGTTTATTCTTAATAAAATATAATGTAATTTGTTCACAAACTTTTGTGCAGCAAATCTGCATACGACCCTTAGAGCAAGATATTGAATTTCCGGAAAACGGTTTGAGGAGAAATATTTTAAAATGTCGCTCAAATTAGAAGTGGTAGATAGGAGAAGCTCTTTAAAGTTAACACAATATCCTGAATGGTTCTGGAATTCCATTATTTATATTTGTAAGGATATGGAGTAGTTATACATATCTCTGAATGTGAAATGGTTTATGAATAAATACGTGTTGCTATTTTGAGATCCAAAATAGGAAAACTTAGTAATGATAAATAGGTTCATAGCGCATCTTGAGCTATCGGTGAGCCATTCAAAATGTCTTGACGGGTCATTACCTGGCCTGGGGTTAGGGTTGGGTGCCCCTGATCTACACCGTCAACAGAAATAATTTCCTGATAAGTTTCGAATAATTTCCCTTAATTTCTATGAAAAAATTCCTTACATGAAACAGTTGTAATAAACATATTTGCAGCGGCATAACTGAAAAACAAGTTCTTAAGCACAATAGTTATTAAACAAAATTTTGTTGAAAATTCCTAAGTACACATATGATAAAAGTGGAGATTAAGCTTATTTATTGCGGTTTACCGGAAGAGCATGCCTTTTGAATGTATTAGTATACCACTTTATTTAAAAAGAGAAAATCTTTGAGCCGAAGGAGCTGTTATCGTGAGTAATGTAATCGTTTATAAAGGCTTTTCCTTTGCAGTTTTAAACCGTCTATCTTACAATACGTTTTATTCATTATATTTCTACATGTTAGTTCTGAGTCGTTTTGTGCTCGTATCTGTTTTCTCCATGCCTTGGGGAGAATTGCGTAATCGTATGTTCAATTTAGACACATTTTATTTCCTGGCATGTCTGTAATGTCAAAGGATATTTCATGCCAGCGATATTTCATGAATATTATGTTAAACTTTGAAGAAATTTGGTGATATGGAACACCAAAAATTTTATGTATTTTTTCATGACAAATGCCACTTCCAGTGCACATGCTGAAAGTTCAGCCTTGTATGATCATTATCGCAAATCTTGTAAACCAAGGTGAATTCTCGCATCCGGTCATTTCTTTTGGAGTGCTCCAGATCAGAATCAAGCTCCAAGGTAACATGTTGCAGCTATTTAACATTTGTCATGAGCTACAACTACCATTACTCAAAGTCAAGGGAAAAAGAAACGAACTATGAGGTATAAGGTGCTTTAGTCAAAACATCTTCCTCCCAGCTGACATTCAGAACTTACTGTACTAGAGGCGTCTTTGTAGATCTAAACCAAGGTTGTTTACAAGGTTAATCTCTTAATTCAAAAAAATTTAATGTTCTATTAGTGACATTCTGATAATATATGGCGCACAGTGAAATACTAAAGCAAACTCCAATGTCACTGACTTCTACATTTTCCAAGGTTTGTAAGCTTACCCAGAATGTCTGATATGTTCAGCCGTTACCTTTTGCAAGCATGTATTTAGTATTTCCGCCAGAAGGTCCTCGGACACTAATATAACTATAGTGAATCGGATCATCTGATATTAGAGAAATTGTTGAGTTATAAATAAACCAAGATAAAGGAGCTCCTTCTAAATAATTCATATCACCCTGCAAAGGCAACAAGGTTTTCGGGACGGTTAAGTTTACTGGCAAATTGGCAGGAAAAAAAAACAACAGATTTTTCTTTTTCTCCCCAGTTTTATTATTCCTGAAAAACGGCCACACCTAAGAAACGTTCCCTTTCTATACTAAAACCTGATTGCAAACTAAAGTTCCAGGATAGCGCGAAGAAATTATAACATCCTCAGTACCGATTCACTACTCGTATATATTGGAATATGAATTCTGTGCTAGAAACATGACTGTTCAAGAAATGTGAAAATTAGACATACATAACGATGGAAGAGAAGCATAAAGGTCATAGGGAAGAAGCGGCAGAATGGTAGAGGTTTCTTTGGAATGAGCAAGGGCTTTGTCAGGAGTAGTTAATTGATCAAGCGCAGTATTTGAGAATACTTAGAATCTAGCTAGATTATTTCACTGCAGACCAATATCAGGTGATATCAAGGTTCACAGTCCCTTTTCTAAGCAGAGATTTTGAAGATGAAAACTCCCAAATGCAATTGCTTGGATGTGGACTGAGGACCAGTTTTGAAAGGCATGAGAGGCAATAAACTAGAGCGATATATAATGTGTGGGGAGCAGGACAGTATTATTCGGTGTTTAACTGAATACAAAAACGTCAGAAAATGGAGGGAAGAAATCTGAAAATACAAGTGAGATAGTTTGCCAAGAGAGATGACAGCGTTAAAAATGTTGAATGAGAAGGAAAAGAGAAAAATTAAAGTAATAGGGACATTTTGGGAAGAGTAAAAGAAAAATGGATAAGGAGAGAGAGAGGGAGACAGAGAGAGAGAGAGAGAGAGAGAGAGAGAGAGAGAGAGAGAGAGAATGGATCGATATCAGCAGTTTTTTGTTCAAGTGAACAAATTCCTATTATGGAACAATAAATGGCCCTTTCATAAAGTTTTATCGCATGAACTGGGAAACTTAAAAATTGAAACTGTTATTTAAGGCCTTCAAAAGTTGCTTCACCAGACTTAATGTCGCACAACAGTGTTACAGCCCGTAAAGTAAAAGCTAATTGTGAAAATTGACACATGTTGGAAGAAAAATTGCTCCGTTACTTGATTTAGCACACCAAGGTTGGTAAATTGGGCCCGTTTTCTGACGTCCACTGCACAAAGCCGAGAGTATTGCCTTAATTTCTGCTGAAGTCGTCCCGTCCTCCATGGTCTAGGTGTAATATTCCAGCCTCTGGTTTCTGAGATCGTGGGTTCAAACCCGGTGGAGAGCAGTGGATTTTTTCGGGCATAAAAATCCTTAGCATGACTTCCTTTGGGAAGGGAAGTAAAGGCACTTGTCCCGTGTCGCTGATAAAGAGGCTTAAGAGCAAAACTTAAGCGATCCTTCACGTCCAGTATAGAATGGGACGCTGATAACCACATCAGCTAAAGAGCGCCTATAAATAGAAGTTCAAGCCGTCAATATGTAGTGCCGAAGTCCCGTAGTTAGACAAGTTTATAAGTCCAAATGTATGCCTAATGGAAGTTTGCATGTTTGCCGCATTGTTAGTTGTTCGGTGACAATCGCCACGCCCCACCATTATTCTTACAAAGGGCAGAAGGCAAGCACATGTTTGACACTGATTGCTGACAAGTACCTCACGAGTATACTGTGTAGTTTATCCTTGAACTTCAAGTTATACAATCCTGTCGCATTCATAAGGCAATACCAGAACAGCAGGTAATAAACAAATGAACACGGAACACCGAAGTAATCATAAATACATCCAAACGTCTTGTGAAACGACAGTCAAAAACCTTGTATACTTATCCACGTGTTCGTTGATATAAAAGCATTCACATAACATTTTAGCAAGGTTATGGTTTGGACATTTATATCTATCCCACAATAGGTGTGAAGGTTTTCTGTAAGCATTTGATTTGTAAAGTAGTAATAAATAAGGATTAGGGAACACTTTTTTGCATTAATGCAAGGGTTTGATTTATTGTACACACATTCATCTTTCTGCATGTGTTAATACTTCCTTCACTGCTGTTATGAAGGAAAATGTGACGTTTACTTGGTTTCACGTATTCTGATATACACACCACTCACTTTATTTTAAATCATTTTGAGCAATAACATGTTTTTAAACAGTAGAATTCTTCAAATGTGCCACAGAATAATTCTTACTGTTTTACTTTCATGGAAATGAGCGCAGTAGTAGAAATCATTCACTGTCCCACTCATACAACACGGAGAGTAAGGAGTTTCCAAAGGCATGAAGTGATGATATTTTTGCTTTTCGCTTATCTTTTTATGGAATTACAAATTACGTATGCCGTGATTAACGCTGTTTGCTCACTACTAAATATTTTAAATATTTGGTTAAAATGTATCGTGGATGAAGTATGTACTTCATTTGAAGCTATCAATCTGATATAAAGCTGTGCTCAAACATTTTGCATTTCAGAGTTCCCGCCCATGCTCTCTGCTTGCTGATTCAACATTTGTGGACATTTAAAGAAAATAAAAGTTTTGGGCAACCTGCTCAGCAAAGCTTATATAGGTACAGTAGCTGTTCAAATCATCTGCGCTGAATTGTTTTTATTTAAATTTGAATGTAATTTATGCTATACATGTGGTCTTCCTCATGGTTAAGAGTAATATCTGGACTCATCTGAAGATTTTTAAAAAGAGAAGGAATATTGACAAAAGAAAACAAGACCTGGAATTAGGACTGAAAAATTCAATGCCCTAGCCGGGATTTGAACCCCGCATCTGCCGCTTATCGAGCGGCTGCTCTAGCCACTAAGCTACCACGGCCAACTTGCCAGTATGACATTTAATTCCCCACCTGATTCGTACTTTCCCGGTAGACCACAAGGGGATCTCACATCAGAGATAAATACCCCAAGGGCGACTTACAAACGTAAGCACTTTATGTCCCAGGTTTAAATAACCTTTAAACGGTAATTATTATTTATTTATGCCAACAAATTTACTGCAGGAGTTTTTAAACATAAGCCTTATGTGGGAAATGTTTAAGATATGGAATCAGGAATGAAAAATGAAATATTTGAAATAACATTAAGCAAAGTTGTCATACGTGTGCTTATGTACAGAAGTAATCATGAAAAATTGCTGATAATCTATGCTATTGAACTAGAAAGCACTAAAAGGTGCTCTAAATATTGTTTCCGAATTCCCGAAAATGCCACGGTTGACGTGTAGTTCATATTTTATCAGGGACTACTGCATGGATCTGTTTAAAAATTCGAGTATATGTTTAACAATTACTTATACTCAATGTTAATGGATGTTTCTGTTGAAAACCAATTACTCTTCAATTCACTTACAAGAGTTAGGTACAAATGTAGGAAACATGGTATTTCATTAGACAAAATACTTATATGTTTCATGAAAATATGAGTAAAAGATTGCCACGTTAATTTATTGAAGTCTTCTTAGATAACCATTACTCACAACTTAATACTGAGCAAAGAGGTGATGTGTACTGCTTGTGTGATCCGGGTAAACGACAGCGCACCCACAGTCGTTTTCAGCCTGCGATCCATCGGTGTATATGTGAACATTACTTGAGCAATGCTGCCATTGTTCTTTCTGTAACGGTTTGTATGAAAACTAATTAGTTTCACTTTTAACCAGATAGGATATTTCCATGTTGATTTCAGGAAGCATAATCCTCCAGGGACGAAAACTGTGATTTAGTTAAGTGTGTAGACCGAAGGCAAATATAAATATATTTCTTGGACAGTGCGAAAGGAACTGGATGCTTCTTTTGTGAATGGACTTTCGGATATATGTTAGATTTTTACTTTACAACCAGGCAAGGAAGAAGTACTCAGCTGTTTTCTTCGCATTAAAACAGGAGACTCTTTTGCTTCGATTTATAAACTAGCATTAGATCTGGTTCGGAACTTCCTTTAAGTCAATTGGAGTGCTGTTGTCTGAATTCTGTTGAGCTTATTTAATGCACCTGGTTTTGCAGCTTTATATATTAAATAGTGCCATAATCCAGTTTGAATCGAATAATGATTCTGTAAGTTTTCAGTAAGGTATTCAACTCTGCTGCCCAATTCTTTAGGGCCAGAATCTTCATGATAGCTGTACGTCTTATGCAATATTCTTTGTGAGCAGTTATTTAAGGAGACCCTGTTAGCCTCTGGTCAAATATAACTTCTAAAAAGGTCGTCGTTTTCGCCACTGGTAAAATTAAGTTACTTAAGTAATGTTTTGGCTGCCAATTGAGTCTCTTTTGCTTTGACTTCGGCACTTCGACCTTAGAGATCTTTTGTGCCTGTGCCCCGAAGGGGCGTTTCCGGGAGGGAGGTGTGAGACGAAAGGAGGCAGAGGGTGGCCAGAACACAGGAACGCAGGCACAGCAGAGGGTATGGGTCCCTGCATTTCTCGATGTGTAAGCTCCTCGACATCAGCCAGTACACCAGCGCCCCACCGGTTCGCGCAAAGTGCCAACTTCAGGGGCTCCTCCGCGGCTCAAGGACCTCAGTGGGGACACGATCCGGAGTCCGGCTTTCGTGACAGGGGACGGAGTTACTCAGAGCGTTTCTCCCTACCATGCTGCTCCCGCACTCCCGCTGGCGCTTTCTACGCTGAAATAGACCACATGGATAAAAGGATGAATTAAATGGTTAGTGAAGTGAAAAGGAGGTAGAAGAAATTCGGGAGATGGAAATAACCTACACAGCAACTTCACAGCAAATACTAAGATCGTTTGCGAAGAGAGGCCGTTTAGCTTGTGCTTTTACAGTTAGTTAATATTGTTAATGGATATGATTGTAAGATTAAAGCTCGTCGCAGAACCTTGGGGGACTTCAGTCTGCGTTTTTACTTCTTTTGCTGTTCTATTATTTATCTGCACTTGTATTGTTCACTTTGTAGAAAGCTTTGAATAACATGTCCCCTGTGTGTCGGATTCTGCTAGCGTTTTTGTTATACCCATTCGCCAAAACATGTCATACACTTTGTAAATGTCTAAGCTAACTGTAAGTAGGTGTTGCTTTTAAGAAATGTGTCCACTGTTTCCGTTTCTAGAGTGACTAAGATGTAATTAATGGGGTACAACTGTCTGGAACATTCTTTTTAGCATTGGAGAATTTTCAACGTTCAACGTTGAAGCGTCATGCTTACTTCTTCGTCTGCGGCGTGTTATGAAAGGTCGTGATGTCTGCGTTGCTCTTCCCGGATGTTGTCAGATCTTGATTCTTTGTTCACGCGGTCTCAGAGTCGCCCCATGCTTGGTCACTTTGGCTGTAATGCTGGTGCTGGATCCTAGGTGTGGAAGACGGGATGAAGGGGTTTGAGATATTCACAATAATAATACTGGTTTCTCAAGCTTCACACACAACTTTCCCGCACTTTTATGTCCGCGTGATTCTTAAACCTCAGGGCTTATCACTCGGACACAAATTATTCACCTCTGTGAAATAGTAGTTTTCTCGGCGCGGTTCACTCCAATTTAATACCTAGAAACAAAAATAATGACAATAACTAAATAATAAAAACAACAATAACATTAATAAGGAACGAAGAAATACCTATGAAATATTACGTGCCCTCATCTTCCCATGGCTTTTGTTACGACACTTTACAATTGTGTGATCTTTTGTGTTATTTATACTGTTATTCTGTATTATCACGGACTACACACGCTACTTCAAGCCTGGGAACTTCCTCTCATCTCTCGTCTTCGCCGATAAACTGAACGAAGTTTGCACATGCCACTGCCGTTCCTAAGACTGGAATTGCCCCGTTGCGTTCTGAAATTGTTTTAACGCACGAAGAGATATTTACATGCCGCAAAGCCGGATGAGTTGGCCGCCACGGCGTCACATTTCCAAATTATCGGACAGCAGGTTTTCCTGGGAATGGGCTACCTGCAGGTGCTGGGCTTTCCGCAATTACCCGCTCTATACAACTCTATAGCTCTATACAATTGTAATTTCTATACACCGGGTCAACTTCTAGTCTATTCCGATTGGTGACACTTCTTTCTGCTAGGAAGAGCTTTTGCGTCATTGGTATACTTCAAACTTTCCAAAACTTCAACTGTAACTTTTGAAAGGTAGGAGATAGGCTATCCAATGTTGAGAACTTGGAACTTAGGCCTCCAAATACAAAGCAGTTACGTGGGTTTCTCACTGCCGCGTTTGATGATATAATGGTGTTCCAACGACTGTTACCCTTCACTTTTACGGAAATCTTGCAACAATCTCAGTACGTTTTCGGGTTACTATGCCGGATTTACAAAAGTTGTAACAGCTCCATGATTGTTCCTGTGCTTTCCAGTGATGGTTTAATTTGCCTGGGACAAGTATTATAAAATTTAATCAAATTCCTGCTTTATTAATTGGCCACAGTTCCTTAATTATTCGCATTTAACCAGTTGTGTTTATGCAATCGGAATTATCGCTTCAAGGGCCCATCTTATACGTTTGTTTATTTTTTTAAGTGGCTTATACGTTAAACATTTTTAGAAACCGAGTCCGCAGATTTCTGGTTTGCTTCCATAGGTATTAGGTTTGTGAATTGTGTTATTATAGAATTCCATTACTGATCTGAGAATATTTGTTCACGCGAGATGTAATGAAATATTTGGCATGAATACAATATTGCGTCAGATAAGAGCTGTGTGAGGAACTGTATGGAATATTATGTGCTCCACGGCTATTGTTCATGCAGTATTACTTATTTTAAAGTAATTTTGTCGTTACAGCCCTGTTATCTATGATATTCCGTTTTGCTGAGCTCCAAGTTAGAAACGCTGTTTTATGTTACGAACCTTTGCTCGTAATTGCTGTCATTTGATATTTTTGAAAAGGTGTCAGCTAGTATAATTCCGATGCTCGAGGCTCAGCTATAATGGCGGCGCCTTGAAAGGGAGCTGTTATTTCTTTGTTTTTTTATGTATGTCTCCAATCTATCTTAAATGATCCCCTATAATTTGTTGGGTTGTTTAGCGAGACGTATATGATAGATATGTAACCATGAGGCTTTTGGTATTTGACAGTATTTCTAGCTGTTGCTCTTAGTCTTTGATACATATATATATATATATATATATATATATATATATATATATATATATATATATATATATATATGTTGCATTTCTAACATAGCTCGCCTTTTATACTTATAGAAAGCCCTATTTTTTTACTGCTAATGTGCAAATGTCGTTTCACCAAGGAATAGATTTCTTGTCAGATTGTGTAAGGTTCTGGTGACATACTTTATTGAAGTAAACCCATCAGTTATGATGTTAAAGGGAATTGGATATATTGGATTGCGGATATACGTGTAGGTATATAGTCATCGATAGATTTCCTAAAAGCTGTGGAGTTAGCTCGTTTCAAGTTCCATTTATTTTATGTGAATTTCGTTGTCTGCATGTTGCGATTTCATGTAGATTGCGAAATGATCACTGCCCAAAGGAGTGTCACTACCTGACCAATTAAATATTGAAGCTATACCTGAGGAGAATACAGAGAGGTCGAGGTTGCTGAAATTGCTATGGATAGTTTGGAATGTTAAGGCTTCTTGGAATTTAGCTGTACGTACTATATCGGTTTCTAAGAGCGTTTCAATAAAACTTACCCAATGAGTTGATACTAAGGTTCCCCCATAAACTATTATGGGCATTAAAGTCACCTACTTAATTATGTGCAGTGAAATTCTGATATTGCTAGCTCATTTTGTTTTAGTTACTCTCAGTTGCATGCCCGTCTCTGTGTGTTTAGGCGTGGTAAAATGTATTATATTCAGTTGTGCACATTACCATCTGCTGCCAATTTCATTGTATAGTGTTCAATTTTTTCACAACACTTTGCTTGATTAAAGTAAGCTAAGGAGAAGTGGAATATTGGACAGAGCTTGTTTATCCAATTACTGAATTGCAGTTGCAATTGATGCATATAAGATTAATTGAATATCAATATTGGTGAATGTTTTGAAGGCCACTTTGGTTTACAGCCACTTTTCTTCCCCCACCCTCTCTCTCTCTCTCTCTCCCTCTCTCTCTCTCTCACTGTGCTCCTTTCCTTCCTTTGTATGGGAGAATGATGACCTAAATGTGTTGAAAGAAACAAATCATTAAGTTACCATACATCTCAAGGAAACCAACGGTATAATTGTTATAGTTATAATAGAATATATATTAATTTGCGTATATTTCAACAATCTTAAAACAACGATTAGTAGGACATGCTGAATCAGAAACACTAAAATAAAATGTCTTATCTGTGGGTTAATTCCACATTCTGCAGAGAGAAAAACATATTGGTACAAAGATGACAAGAAACTGTCCTGTTACTTTTCTATCGTTTTATTATCCTCTAAAATTTTTCTCGTAGTTAATACAGTTCACAGTCCTTCCTGCTATCACAATCCACAACTGCTTTCTGTTCTTCTCTGTCCTTCTCGTCTGCTGTTACATTGTTACAAAGTGTTGTGTGGCGTGGAGGCACAAGCATTTCTATTTGTTCTCACTGGAGTGGAATATCAAAATAATAACCTCAGGAGACTCTGGCTTTGGATTTTGGTACTAAGCCAAATTTCTCCCACCAAATTACTCAAACATACATCTGTCCGAACGCCAGGTGAGCTACTTTTCAAACAAATGCAGATGTGTATTACCACTGACAGCCATCCAAATACGTGAATCCTGAAATACCATATGTGAAAAACGCTTATTTAAATACACTTTGTACCACATTTACATTTAGCCATAGATTTATCTGAAGTCCAAACAACTTCACTGTAAGTATCATTTGTAGGTGCAGGATTTTTGTATAAATCATACTGTGAATAAAGTAGTTATCTACATATCTCTTATATAAAGTAGTACATTCTACTGTTTCTCTTACTGCAGTGCATGATCAAGGAGCATGTTTTGTAATAATAAAGACCATCCAAATATATCCTCAGACACACAACTCAGAAGTTTTATATTGTGAGGCCGGGCGCGGCGCAAAACAAAGGACGGTCGGTGCCAAGCTACTTCACACCACGTACCAGGCCGGCGAGCAAACAAGGGCGCAAAATCAAGCTTCCCCACACCACTCACGCGAGCAAACTCCTGACTAACAACAATTAAGCGGCAACACAAAGGGTTTCCGAAGCCTTCGAGAAAGGTCTGGCTACGTCATCGGCGGCGCGTTTGTGGAATCTGAGAAAGCTCCATATGACGTCATCCTCGCTATGTAAGAAGGCGAGAAACCATCAGAGAGTTTGTTACAGTTACACATACGAGTCGGTCAGTGTGTTAGTGGGTGTGAGACAGCTGTGCGTGTGTCAGTGTCTCGTAAAGAAGATTTAACGAGCGTCGAGTGATTGTATCGTCGTAGTTAGTGTATGATTGACAGAGAAAATGAAGAAAGTCACTGAAAGGACTTAGTCAAGGTTATGAGATGTAAACAGTTGTGAGTTGTGATAGCACGAAAGACTGTAGACTGTGTTAACGACGAGAAGAAAACTGTGTGTTTGTGATACAATTTTAGAAGACACTAAAGTGACAGAAAAGTAACTGGACTGGATGTTGTTATTTTGTCACATGGTGTTAGGGGCGGGATTTGCAATTGTCGTTTTGTCACAAGATGAACAAATTTCGGCCTATAATAAGCTCTTCACGATAAGATCAAAGAATGTATTTAGTATTTCTAAGATTCGACATGACTACTAATGATTAAAATAAACTAGCATTAAACCATTCACAGCTGTAAGTGTAACAAGTTCAACCATTGGAAGTATAGTGGTACTCAAACGTAAGGACCTTTTAAGTGCAGTCCTTTCTTCCTTGCTGCATGGCAGTTCCACTTCATTATCATCTCGTTGCAACCACTGGTTATTAGCAAACGTAGAACAACTTAACCTCTCTACTTTTTGTATGGTTAGCCTGTGTAAATCAAGGTGTCAGCTGTTGTTGCAGCTTGCTTTGTCGCGGAAACACTAGTTAACATTTTTATTTCTCTTACGCGCTGAAATATTGCAGCTTCATATGTTTTGTTTCTTTCTGTTTCTTCTGAACGTTCTGAATACACTGACAAATACACATACTTGGAATTGCAGTGCTATCATCATCATCATCATCATCATCATCATCATCTTCATCATCATCTTCATCATCATCATCACCATCACCATCATCAGCATCAGCATCAGCATAATCATCGTCGTCATCGTCATCATCATCAGCAGCAGCATCATCATCGTCGTTGTCATCGTCGTCATCATCATCATCATCATCATCATCATCATCACCGTCGTCATCATGATCATCATCGTCGTCGTCTCCGCTGCCGTCATCGTCGTCGTCACCATCATCATCATCAGCATAATCATCGTCGTCATCGTCGTCATCATCAGCATCAGCATAATCATCGTCGTCATCGTCATCATCATCATCATCAGCAGCAGCATCATCGTCATTGTCATCGTCATCATCATCAGCAGCAGCATCATCATCGTCGTCATCGTCGTCATCATCATCATCATCATCGTCGTCGTCGTCATCATCATGATCATCATCGTCGTCGTCTCCGCTGCCATCATCGTCATCATCGTCATGATCATCATCATTATTATTATTATTATTATTATTATTATTATTATTATTATTATTATTATTATTATTATTATTATTATTATTATTATTATTATTATTATTATTATTATTATTATTATTATTATTATTATTATTATTATTATTATTATTATTATTATTATTATTATTATTATTATTATTATTACTAGTATTATTACAAATATTGGCTCCTGGATGTAGCTACCATTCAAGTAGGGTATAGATTTCTTCCTGTGCTTTCCGTACAACCCGGCCCGGACCAAATTGTGTAATTTTATTTGAAATAAAATTATTTTGAAATTCTTCTTTATCAGATTTCCCTCCCCCTTTAGAGGGCTGACACCCTTAGGACTTACAAGCCTGTGCCTAGGGTCAGACACCTGTCGGGGAGCGGACGAACCTATGGATCAGACAGACTGAAGACCTGGAAGTGGGAGGTCAGTCAAGCACTAGGTATGAGAGTGAGGAAGAGGATGATATAAAACGCAGACGAAATGGATGGTGGGGGCTGACAAGGAATGCACTAAGCCCCTTGGATCAATTGGGGAGCCATCTTTCAGAAATAATGGTGGCTAAGGTGCTAAAATCCGCATGTATCAAGCAAATTATTGGCGGCATACTGCCTTGTCGACCACATGCCGCCTATATTGTAGCATTCCGCAAAAGGTGTCCTGGGTGCGGGTGGACGGAGGAAGTAGATGTTTTCCGCTCTGGCGCTGTGGTCATGTAGCTGGAAATTGGGCGAAGCGGGCATTTATTTACTAATACTACTATTACTACTGTTATGGATGCGTGGGTATTGCAATACATGTGCTATTCCATGTATCTTAACTTATGCAACAGAGACGTGATACATTATTTTTCTACTTTATTTTCCCTCTGCATGGTACACGTTGCATTATTTTTAACTTTTTCCCCCAAAATGTTAATAGTTTTTCTTAAATACCATAGGTTTAAGATATGTACATGAAAAAATGCTATATTGAATACGATTAATTAAATTATTTTGGCCTTTAGCATGAGACTCGTGTCCAACAAACCAAGCATTCCCAAACACGGAACGTGGGCACGGCCGGGTTTAGGCCCGAGGGCTTGGCGTGAACACGTGCAGACCTCTAGTAGACATGAACTTTACAGGACGTCCTTGGTAAAGGACGGTCAGAGATCACAGCATGCGTATTGGATTGAACGGCTGAATAGGTCCATTAGTCGGTGATAATGTTCTTAGTTTGTATAAGGACTAACTTCAAAGTAATTGTTTAATTTGTTTTGACAGATGACTGCCGTTTTAGTAGTATTTGCTCACTAACCCGACTTTTACTCTTAGTTACTTCGAATTATACAATGTTTATTAGGTGCAAGTTACTGTTCACTTATATTGAAATTTATTGCTAACTTGAGTTATAATTTCGCATCACGTAATGTAGTCACGTGGTTTCTGTCGTCGAAAGCCTGGTTCTGAAAAGTGATTTTTCAATAACTACTGGAACAGCAATAAACAACTTACGGCTGGACTACCGCCCAAATTGATTCCCAAATTTGTTCATAGAAATCCTTCGATCTCGGAGTATTTTTAACATCTACTAGTAATATGTACAACTTATTCGCTCCTACTTGATCAATTTGAGGGTGTTTACATCGTTGGAAACGTAATGTCCCTTGATACAGGTCCTATTAGAACATTAATTACTGCTAAATTGCGGTCTATTTTCTAATTAAAATCCAATTGCTTTACCGTTTGAAATGTATAACTGTCGCAAAATTTAATGGCGGCTGGTTCAACACAAAACCCAATCACAGGCTTGCCACGCCTTGCGTGGTTGTGTAGTTAACCACATTGTGAAATCAGACTGTAAAGTCGCTGATATAGGGCGCCCAAAAATGTATTTGTACAACAGGAAAAATAATGGTAATAATCAGTTATCAGTCGCCATTAAATTTTGCGGCTACCATAATTAATTATTCTTACTTTTAAGATAGCCAGTAATTCGTCATAGTACTATAATACTGCCTCATGGTACCCTTGAAGTTTTCAACAGTGCATTCTTTGGTATACCTTAAAGAAGTTGCATTAAATTCCTTGGAAGAATTTCTTTAACTTACTAGAGTGGTTTTGGTGGCTTTTTCACCACTTCTCACTATTTATTGTTTAATTTTCACTCTCTTCACTTCACTTATTCCATTTGGCTTATTTTACACACCTGCTGGCCTTTTCAGGTCTTAACTCACCCAAAATAAATGCGTCCTCGTTTTTTCCCCATAAATGTCATTGCACTTTGTACTATCTTTCACAAAAGTAAATACCCAATTCCAGTGAGACCTGCGCGAAGGGTCACCTAATTATAAGGTGTTCCTAAATAGATGGTATGAGAATGAAATTTGCCACATATGCTTCCCTTGCTGTTCAGAGAACATGGCAGTCTTCCGCTCACCTCGCAGCTTTGAAAGACAATATTTCAGCAATCATTCCACATTAACACGCAAATATTGCAAATTGAACGTTACTACACTTGCAGAAAATATAGTATTAGTGGCTTTTGATTAAATAGTGGACCAGAAGTAACAACAATGTTGAGCACTTTGTTTACCAACGTAAGCTTAATCATCCACAGTTAATTCCTGTACTGCAATTTTCACTGCAAGCAAACTGATTGTGAAGTTCAGTCCAGTGCTCGTCAGCTGTTCATTAAGTATGCTCAGTGTGCGTTCTTTATTCCACATGCCATTGCGCGATCGAAAGAGAAAAGTGGTTAATGCTTGCCGTTAATTTAGACGATACGCACAAGCAGAAACAACTGTGTACCTAGAGTAAAACTGGACGAAATTATATATAATTATATATTATATTGAAAAGAGATTTAGTAAAACTGTTCTTATGAGACACTTCAAGCATATTAACAATCATCAGAACAACATGAAGATTTAAATGCAATTTTAAATTATATTTGTGCACTTTCAAGAACGAAAAGAGCTATATTTGTAAGTGAGAAAACACGAAATATTATTATTGGTTTCCTAAGCAATACATTATAACCAGACGGTGGACACATTAGATGTAACTATACCATAGACTGTCGGGGTCAGCAGGCAGAGGGAGCGAGCGGCAAGGTAAAACAAACCAAAATGAACGTGGCGAAATACTCGATGTGCTAACTCACTGTTGATGGTTCGAAAGATTTAAAAAATAAAGTTGTTAATTTTCATTGTGCCCTTGCCCTGGTTGTATATTTCGCTGACCCAGAGAAATTATTTATATTATAATTAATTGATGAATAATAAATATACATACACCTTTTATAGTTAAAATTATATATGTATATTTAGAAACCAATTACTTCCGTTTTATGCGACAAATTTAAAGCTTATTTATATGTATTAGGTAGTATTCATAACAGAAATACCAGGTGTTCATTTTAAAACGTAGTGTTCATTCATTTAAGTGTTTTGTTGATGCGTTCCTCCTTCGTCGTATGCTTTTATGGCTGCAGAATTAGCACTACAGTGTACTACAATATATTTTCTATAAGTCTCAAAAATAAATCTCCTGCAGTATTCACTTAAACGGTGCCTGTATTGTGAGAAGGTGAGGCACACTCGAGATCACATGATGTAATGGAGATAAAGAGTCAGTGCTTGGCAGTTCGTGTACTTTATTATTCACAGGAGGACTGCTTTCCTTAATAGATCCTTGATTGTAAACAATTTGACATATTCACTACTTTTCTGTAGAACTGCAGCGTGGCTGGACTCACTCTCGTGTTGTAAACAGTATACACTACAGGTAGCCAAGGACACTGTGAACTTGAAGTCATCCGTCTCTTACCCATCGGTGTTCCAGTTTCGAAGCCTGATTATAACTTTGTTTTGGTAAATATGGAGATAAAGATTTCATATTGTGATGCTGGCCGCGGTGTAAAACAAAGGACGAGCGGAGCTAAGCTACTTCGCACCACATACTAGGCCGGCGAGCCAACAAAGGCGCCCAAGGTCAGGCTGCCTCACTGGACTGTTTGTGTGTACGTGACTAACAACAATTAGAACGGCGGAACCAAAAGGGTTTTCTCCGCAACCTTTGAGAAAGGCTCATCGCCGGTATATTTGAAGAAGTTCGCGAAAAGCCCGTGTGATGTCATCCCTGCTGTATAAGGAGGTGAAAAAACCTCAGAATCACAGTTACAGTTGCAGTTTTGAAACTGACAGTGTGTTAGTGGTACGGTCGTCGTGAAGAAGATTTAACGAGCGTCGAGTGATTGTATCGTCGGAGTTAGTGTATGAGAGACAGAGCAAGTGGAGAAAGACACTGAAAGGACTGAGTCAAAGTTATGAGAAGTAAGCAGCTGTTAGTAATGATAGCACGAAAGACTGTAGACTGCGTTAACGACAAGAAAATAACTGTGTATTTGTGTAAAACTTTAGGAGACCATAAAGCGATAGAAAAGTATCCAGACTGGACTTTGTCATTTTATCACAATATAGAATACTAAACAATTGGCATTGCATTAGGTTCTACAGAATATACATTTCAGAAACAGAAAACGCTCAGATATGTTTATTATTAGTTTAAACTGCATCGTATTTATTGTCTTTGATTCTCTTATACATTATCAAATATGAAATTTCCCAATGCGTAAAATCGGTTGAGCTTTTCAGAAGCAAATGTGTACATGACCTAGGAAATTCCAAATTTTAAGTTTATCTCCATCAGCATATTAGAGCTCTAAATGCCTTCTTTCAGTAAGTTGATGCCTTCTTAGTTACTACAGCACTGGGCCGAGCGGTTAGACCGCCTGACTTTCACCAAAGCGACCCGGGTTCGATCCCAGGCGTCCGTATGTGGGATGTGTGGTGGATACACCAGCGCAGGGGCGGGTTTTCTCAGGGTCCTCCGGTTTCCCCCACTACTATTCCTCCAATTGCTCCACCATCCTTTCCTCTCCCTTTATTTCACTTCACTACTCATTTCGTTAATCCTTTCATCCGTTTGGTTTCTTTCAGGGTCAGCAGGCGTTCGGGTGCAGAATGAAGGGATGAAATTCTCTGAGTGGCTCCGTCCTCTGTGAGGGTAGCCGGGCTTCGGATCGTGTCCACGCCGAGGCCCTTGAAACCCGCCCTGCAGGCGGCACTCTGCACTAAACGGCGGGATCGGTGTACTGGCTTGTGTCAGGGAGTTTCTCACTGGGAAAATGTAGGGATCCTGCCCTCTGATGTGCCTGCTCTCCTGGGATCTGGCCGCCCTCTGTCTCCTTTCGCTTCACCCCTCCCTCGTGGGGGCGGCCCTTCGGGCATAGGTACAAACGATCTCTGAGGTCAAAGTGCGGAACTCGCCCTCCGCGTCCGCCCTTCTACCTTCTATTAAGCACTGGCAACATGTGTTAACTGCTGTCACCAAATGACAGAAATATATGTTGCTACGAAACAGTCTTTCCAAACTCATTTTTCCAAGACAAATTTGGAAATGATTTGCATTGTTTTTTTTTTAATTTTTTTTTTGGGGTGTTTCCTCCATATGAAATGTTGTAACTCACGGAAATTAACAATAGGACCATTACTCAGGAACTTGTTCAGCAGAATTTTGATGACCTTGACGATAGGGAAAACAACAAAATACAGAATCCTTTCAGCTGCTGCTAATAACATGTGGATTACGTTCTTGAAGCTCGCGAACGTTAAGTAGAATTTATGACACTCTCGTGCAGCTTTGATTGTACATTGCTCCGGCACAACCCATCACGAGACCAATGAAGGCCAAGTTATCATTCACAACAGGAGATAAGTGCTACATGTCAGACACTGACATGCGTATAACACAATTACAGCGTTGCGAACAGTTGTCTACAAATCACTTAGATGGGTATTTACCTTCTTGTCCTGTGATTTCAGATGTCTTGAAATAACAGTTATTGGACTTTTGCTGAATACTTCATGCTGATAATGAAGTGAATGTTTCTGACACTTTGGTTAGTCTCACTGATTCTATAAGCAGGGAAATAATTATTTTTAAAACAGTTTTGTGAGCGTAAGAATGAAATTTTGATATACAGTGTTTTAATAAATACAGGATAATGTGACAAAACCAGTCCGGTACTTTTCTACTACAGTAAAACCTGCCTAAAACAGAACACGATCGTTCCAGTAAGATTTTTCCGTTTTCACGGATTTCCGTCTTACAAAGTGTTGCGCATATTTTAGTAAAACAAAGTACAAAACATATATCGTATAGAATTAAACTGAAGGAATAATTTGAAATAAAATTCTGTAAATAAAAAATAGGTTCAATTGTATGTTATGCTGTATTTTCAACTTACATGTCATACATAATTGCAGTTTATCCATTAGTTTCTTTTTCCCCCCACATATCTGTCAAAGTCACTGTCGCGACTTCTTCACAAGAGAACGCTCTATGATCTCCTTTGCATCCCGCATCAGCTCCAGGAGTTCTGGAACATTCTTGGAAGCTGCAAATTCCTGAAGGTCCTCACAACAGATAATGCTTCTCTAAAAGTGCGTATTTTTGGCTCCCTTTCGTTGGATTCGTCGTCGTCCATGCCTTCCATGACTTCACAGCTGCTATTTTCAGCAGCAATATCTGCTGCACTTTGAATGTCTTCAGTGGTGGCAAGTTCGTTTTCGGTTAAGAGTGTTATTTAATATAGGAAATAGCTTCGTTCCGAGATTTATTTTCCGGTTGTCCAGGTTTCCGGTATATAGAGCGTCAGGTTTAGTCAGGTTTTACTCTACTTTATTGCCTTCTAAGATTCTATCACAAATACACAGTTTTCTTCTCGTCGCTAACACAGTCGTGCTATCACAACCCACAACTTTTATTACTCATAAGTCATAACCTTGCCTCCTTCCTTTCAGTGTCCTTCAATTTATCTCTCATCACCAACTACGATAGTGCAATCACTCGACGCTCGTGAAACATTCTTCCGAGAACCGACGTATCTTCCAAGACGACACACACATGTGCAGCTGTCTCGCACTCACTAACACTGACCACTCATGTAACTGTAACTCTTCCACCACTGCCTTCTCACCCTCTTATATAGTGAGGGTGACGTCACACGGACCTTTCTCGATCTCCATGAAGGCACCGCCGGTGACGCAGTCAGGTTTTTCTCGAAGGCACTGGGATGAGCCTCTTTTTGTAGCCACTTCATTGTTGTTAGTCACGTACACACAAACCTTGAACGTCTTTGCCCGCTCATTGGCCCGACATGTGGTGAGAAGTAGCTTGTCTCCATCCATCCTTTGTTGTGCACCGAGCCTAGCGTCACAATATTAAAATGGGGATATACGTGTGACTCCTTGTGACACTATAAGAAGTATGTAATACAAAGGATGTATCTGTTTTTGGTGTCAAATATTTCGGCGCCACTCTTCCAACATAAAAACAGTAAAAAGAAGGTTCATATCACCAAGGGTATGAAAAGTACTAAGAGAAGTACTGAAGGATTTACTCGTTTGTTGATATCAGTTACTAATAAACTGAATTAGATTATTGTCCACTAATTGTTTGGTTGTTGAGCACAGAAGATAGAGGAAAATGTGTTCTGTGAGTGAATAGACGCACATGTATGGCCTTGCAGTGGGAGTGTGTCTTGTGCACGTGAGCTTTGTGCAGAAGGTTACCCCGACAGGCAGCTAATTTGTTCACAAAGTTCTCGAGAATTCACCAACGCTTGAACGAAAGTGGCTTATTTCAGAGGAGTTTATTGGATGTTGGGAGACCAAGAGAGGTACGAAGCATTGACTGTGAAGAAAGGGTTCTTCGTGATGTGAAGGCATTGCAGTAAGAGAAGGCGTTAGTCGCATGACGTTCTGGAGCATTTGCATAAAATCTTCTGTATCTATATCACCCTCAGCGGGTGAAAGAATTAAATGTCGCAGATTTTGAGTGAAGAAGAACTTTCTGCCATCGCATCATCCAGAATTGTGCAATGTTCATGAATTTCTTAGCAAGCACCTTATGCACTGATGAGGCTGGGTTTACTCGTGACGTTATCTACCATTTTATAATACTCATAAGTGGGCATATGAAAACCCTCATGAGGTACAACAGGACAGGCATCAACAGAGGTTTTACTTAAACGTTGGGGATGAAATCAGCTTATTGGTCATTATTTCTTTATTACGCGCCCGAAAGGGGAGATGTATATACTATTTATCAGAAATGAGTTGACTCCTTTGATTAATGATGTGCCTCTGGACGTCTTCCAACGAACATGGTTTTACACGATGTTGCGTCAGCTCATTTCAGTTGGATAGTACATAATTTTTGCATAAATGGATTGGTCGGGGAGAATTCATTGCACGACCTGCTCGATCTCTTGATTTGACTCCAATGAATTTCTTCGTTTGTGGATATTTAAAGTCCCTGGTTTAGGCAACTCCAGCACCTGATAATTATACTCTGAGAGCATGTGTACACTTATTTTGAACAAATGTGACACATTTCAGGAATTTGCAACGAATATGCAATAGCATGGAATGCATGCTTAGAGCTCGCATCTAAGCAGGAGGAAGCCCCTTCGAACAATTTTTCTAACCTTCAACATTTTCTTAAAATTTTGCAACAAATGCTTTTGTGAACCCTGTTCATACCAACGTTTTTACTATTTTGATGTTGGGAGAATGTCCGCGAAATATTTTACACCAATAAAAACGAGGCTGTGTATCCGGAAATGCAGCAGTAACTTAGAGTACAGACACAGTGGGCGCAAAACTTCTGGAATTGTGACCCTATCGACAATCCAGCTGTCGAGCCCAGGAATTGTTTATGTTTGGCTTACTCGCGGTAGGCGATATGATACCTTTGCTTACTCGCAGTCTGCATTGGAAGTGTTCCGCATCTGGTTGTGTTTTTAAAGGGGATAGTAAAGAGTGCTTGTTTTATACTTCTGGTATTTATAACTATGGCCTTGTCGTTTTCCAAGTTAATTGGTAAGGTACTACATAGTCAGAGCAGGGAAATAATTGTACACGTCTTCTAATTCACGAATCAAGGGACAGAGATGCAGGAATGAATGAAGATGTGGCGCAGTGCATAACCGGTGTTCGGATGCTTTTCATTGATTGTCTTACGCTCTCTCCAGCATGCAATTGACCGGTCACATCCTGACAGCTTCTTAGCTGTCATGGGCCTCTCAGGGTGCAGGCGCTGGACATTGCACGGTGCAAGGTGCAAAATGCGGCTACAAAAAGTTGACCTCGGTGCAAACATCCACTCGCTCTTTACTTACGCTTCTCTCTCTCTCTCTCTCTCTCTCTCTCTCTCTCTCTCTCTCTCTCTCTCTCTCTCTCGCTGTGTCGTCTCCGTCTTCCTCACTTTCAGCGCTGTTTCTGCCTCAGTACTGAATGTGCGGTGTGCACTGTTAAATCGGTTAATTTGGTTCTTAATACCCAATCTGGTATTTATTTGATGATCTAGAAAGTACTGATACAAACTTCAATTTTGGATAAAGAATGCTCTTTTGCATGACGTAGCAACCTCTTTAATCCTCCTTCTCTAGCGTCCAGTATGATTTCATTATAAGTGCACTCTTATAGTGTCTTTCAACAGATGATCTTCTCACTTATGTAATAAATGTACTGCAGATGAGGTATTTGGCTCTATTGTCATAGCTTTCAAATAAATAAGAAAGTTCGCACTCTGACTTTAATTGACTTTCGGCATTCTTTGCTTTCTTTGGAGCAGGTTGCTCCATTATTAGGTAGTTGTATTGCAGGCATCTATTTCACTGATAAATTAGCCGTCTGTCAATACAGGCATCTTCGATCCTTCGCTCTGCAGTGTGCGATTTGAACCCAGCTCAACAGAGTCGCCAACATGCAAGGAAGCTCTGCTCTTTGGATTGCACCCGGTGTGCTTTTTGAGCTTTGATAGGTCCTGGTCTAGGTCTTTGCACTAATTATACCAGCAATACGTACCTCTATCAGAGCCCATCACCGAAATGACCTCCAAATAACTGGTCCCCATGGCTATGGTCGCTAGAATGTTTTGCTTTGTTGTTCCGTCGGATGGAGGATCGTGGTTTCGAACACCGCATTGGGCGAGGTTGTTTGTATCCGTGTAAACATGAGTGGGTGTACCCAAAACAAAAAGTAAACATATGAAGAGATACAGAACAACTGCAAAATAGGGAAACAAAACGGACTAAAACAGAAAAAAAAAATAATAATAAATAAAAAAAATAAAAAAAAAAAAAAAGGAAAAGAAAGCTAATATTAGAATAAAACACATCTTACAGTCGTTACTTCAGAACCAGCACCTCATAAATACACTATGACCTTTACTGTTCTCTAAAGTTAAAAGTAAAAAGATTGTACCCAGTTGACCATGCAGAACTCGACACTGCGAGGGTTTGCCTCGGTCAACATATCATCATGGGAGCTCGTAATTCAGATGTCGATCTAAACGATGGATGGAGCTCTGTACTACAGCAATTACCATACTTAACCCTTTCTTATGTTTTCTGGTCTACAGTAAATCAATAACATGAAAGATACATTACTTTATTGTCGAACATACGAGCATTTTGATGTGAAGCAGAGTTGCCAGTTGTTGCAAAGACGCCGCACTTACGCCATTACTTACCGAGAGGGATATCGTCTGTGGCCCACATTCGGGAGGTCGTGGGTTCGATCCCCGTGGCCGACATTTCTAACCCATGGGTTGGCTCACTCCATACCCATACTTCCCGACGCAGCTGTGATGAATCTTGAGAAATAAAAAATTAAACATGGGAAACTTACACTTGTATAAGATGAATTCTAACAAGCTTCCTTTAGATTGAATGCAAAGTATTGGGTAAAGTCTGACCCAACTTTAGATGGTTTATTTTGGTAGTGTTTAACGCCCGCCTTTACTACATACAGCACCGCAGTGGTGACATTGATGATACACGGAATGAAGGTGGAGCACCGGTGGAATGGGATGGCGGGGGAAACCGGAGAACCCGGAGGAAACCAGCCCGAGCGCCGCTTCGTCCACCACGAATCCCAAATGCGGTTGCCTGGGATCGAACCCGGGCCGCTTTGACGAGAAGCGAATGGTCTAACCACTCGGCTTAGGCGCGGCCCCTTAGATGGTTTAGTAGGTTGTCTAGAAGGGGTGGAGGTGGATTATGCATGTGTTGCAGTTGGTCTACTTTGATCAATTTTTGGCATTCAGCCATCACCTACTGAGTAACTGTGGAAAAGTTCTTCGCAATATTTCCGTTCTGTGTGCGTGGTGTGAATGAGCAGAATAGCGTTTGATATGACAAGACGCTACTGCGACGCATGAGAGTTCCTTACATGTGCAAGAAATGTGTGCAAAATCTGCTATGTAATAAGGATATCAAGTTAGTCCGAGATTTTGTCATCCAAATCCATCGACATTTCACATCAGAGCATAAATGAAATCACGATTAACTGTACAAACAGAGTTACGAAATAAGGAAACAAGTCTGTGAGTGCATATGTACAGAAGTATTTCACATTTCGGGAAATGGTGAGATAAGCCGTAGCATTTGTGGATACAAGTGGAATTAAGACCAGAAAGTCCATATATATAATACATAGTTTCAAAGTGCAGAGATTTTACTCACATATGCTTGTCCAATTTGGGGAGGTACAATTACAAGCAAAGTCAATAATCTGCGGGTCTTTTAACATAAAGTTTTATGGCTTATACTATACGCACCTTGGCATGTCAGAAACACTTGGACTAAGTACCATCTTTGCATACATTCGCTCTCAGTCTCGCACATTTTTTTTTTTTTTTCCAGTGTCTTCAATTAGCACCTGGGACAGTGTACTTCTCTGTGGGACGAAGAGTTGATACGGTTCCCTGAATCAAGATTCGTCTTCCGCAGGACTTGCTGCTTTCTTCCGAATTAGAACATTTTCAGTGAATCGGCATGTGTAACAGATAATGCTAGAAGAGTCTCATATGGTTGACGTCAGATCAAGTGGTATTGTTCGTTTTTGTCATGTATTTTGTTCTGATTCTGAAGAACATTTCTAGTACTGAACAAATCCATAAAATAAAAAAGTGCAGAAAGGCTCGCGATGCAGGTATAGCCCTCTGCTACTTGCGTTTGCAGTAACGGCCAAAAGAAGACTGGAATACACAGCTTCAAATCGTCCATTACATTTACAGATTCATACAAGCAACGTTACAAGATAACGTCCAAACAATGTCCGCCTGCTTTTATACAGGAGATTCAGCGGTACTTTACCAATAACGACGTTGAGTTAGACGGTGTATTACCGAGCAGGATAGCTCAGGCGGTAACATCTGTAGCTCAACTTCGGAATATGGCAGGTTCGATCCACGTGGCCGACCTTCCTGATCGAAGGCTTTTTTTTCGGAGGTTTCCCCGCGTCGCCAGGCGAATGCTGTGAAGGATTTCCATATGCTCCGAAATTCGTGTCCCTCCATTTCGTTACATCAATAATTTCATTTCACCCTTCATCCTGTTAGGTTTCTTTTAGGGCTGGAAGCGTCGGCGAGCGTCGCGGCAGCAGCACGGCAGGGGATCAAATGTACTCTGGAAACCTCGTCTCCCTGATTGGTAGGCGAACCACTGGTTTCCGTGCCCCCCATGGGCTGGTACAATTCCGAGGGAGGGGGACCAAGTCAGCCTGCTCTGTCGTGACAACATTCCGGTCACCCTTAAGAGCCATTCTCCTCATCCATCCTGCAGGGGGTGCCCAGACAGGGGCGCAGGCACTAAAGATCGTCTTTCTGTCCAGGTGCTAAGTCCCCTTACGCAAGTTGTCATCGAGTCATTGGATCAAGACTTCGTATACCACATCGATCAACATGGGTTGGAATACTGCTAACTCCACCATGTTGCACACGGAAGGGATAACTACAGAAGCAACTGTGGGACCCATAGCTCCAATCACGCATATCCAACGCACTCACTTTTCACCCTACAGGGAAATAGAACGGAAATTATTTGTAGATTTTCAAGAACCTATTGAAATATATTTTGGACCCAAATGCAGTACCCAACATTGTTTGCTATTGTAGCAGCAACAGTAAAATTTGAGTAAATCTTATCACTATGAGTATGCATAAAGTTCTGAAACGACAATTCCTTGGCAAATCGCTGCTTCGTCTTGGTTCGTGTTCAGGTCAAATTAGGTAATAATCTATTACCATTAAGAATCCTACCCAAAGAAGAATTTTCGATCTAAACAGAATATATCAGCACTTTTCATAAAACACAGTGTCACCAACATTTCACGAATACAGAATATATTCTTGTTAAACAAAAGTGCTAAATAAAGCAAATGAAGTAAAAATGCGATCAATTAAGAGATCTAAAGTGCAAACTCTCCAAAACTCCAAATTACTGTACTGAACTTTTTAATTTTTTTACATCTTATATTCATGCAAAAAATGTTGGTTGTAAAGCTTGGTTATTACCAGATTATGGATTTTAAAATACAAATTTAAATTGTTTTATGAAAATACTCCATACGAAGCAGTTTTCATAATGTTGAACCATATGTATTACACATTTACACTTGTTATTAAGCTAGAAAATTTATAGGACATATGCTTTTAAATTAATTGATTTTAGAACGTATTTTTGTTCATTTGTGGGTTTCCACTTTTGTAAACTATAGGTGACCTTGGTATAACACCTTTATATTACAACAATAGCTATGCAGCAACTTTTAGTTAGCATTTATTGTGGGAACTCTTACGAAATTTTGATTCTCCTAGCTTAAAATTGCATCAAAAGGAGCATTACAAGAGCTGAAATATATAAAAAAATGTTACAAACTAGAAAATTGATATTAACCAGTCTAAACTTAGCTTGTATATTTTACATGAAGGAGTTCACATTTTTACTGAAAATGCATAATTGAGAAAATTACTAACCTATGTGTACCAAATTTAGCAGTAATACTTCTAGAAATTCTTGAAAAAAATGTCAGAAATATCGAATGTCTACAACATTGGTATGAGAGTGAAGAAGGAGATGATATGAAATGTGGGCGAAATGGATGAAAGGAAAGGTGATAATAAAACATTTGGGGGAATGAATGGTGGAGGAAACTGGAGAACCTGGTAAAATCCGTCCAGATACCGCTTTATCCATCACAAATTCCACATACCCCTGGGATTGAACCCACGGTTCCTTGGTGAGAGACGAGCAGTTGTAACCACTGGGCTATGACACCACCCTTTGCTCAGGTCTAGTTACATTATAATGGAACTCCCTCGTTTTAATTATAAACTTACTTATAAACTTACTGCAAAACGTTCCTAGAGGAATGACATTAGTAATCAGTTAAAATGGCGAACTCCCATTTGAGACTATTAATGGACCATTTTCACCGATCGGCTCCCTTAATTACAGAAACTTAAAGTAAAGGCAAAACTCACACTTTACATTCTTATCTTATGCGATGTTTTATTTTCTTCTCACCTATTCTTAATTACCAAACCTCTCATACATTCGTTATCTCTCCTTAGCGGAAATATATATGGCCACCCTGTCCTATAACTCTCTAGTCTTGGGTTACATATACTCTATTCTTCCTAGGGCCTACCGTTCCATAGGAAAAGTACAGTTCCATAGAAAAAGGCACGCCTACATGTGAGCGGAGATTTCAATTGACAACATTCGCTCCTTCTAGGTTTTAAACCTGTGAAATAGATGTAAGACGTTTAACTAAGCAATAATATTTACTGCCTCCCCCGGGAGCCTGTGCTATTGGGTATAAGCTTCTTTCACTTCTCACTCATCTCATTTACATCCAATTTATAACATCCATTTTTTCTCTTCCTTCTCCTCGTGGAATGCGCTCTAAAGCGGTTTGCATCGACATATTATGTGAACACATTCTACAGTAATTATCTTATTCTGCAACAGTTATAATCTCTAGCCCTTCTCCTGTGAGTATGCCTTTTTAGATTTTTTGAATTCTTCAGTTTCGAAGATAACTTACGTATTCTATCATGTTTAAAAATAAAATATATAATTTAATCATCTAAGCTGTAACTAATTTCTTTGAAGGCCAAGATAGCCATTTGTATACTCCTACACATCAATTTATTTCCCTACCAGCGTCATGTTAAAGCCTACTTCGTTTCTTCTTAAACTTCAAGTAGGACCTGGGTTTGCACTTTACTTCATGGTGCTTCCCCAGGATATTGTGTTCGGTATATTCTATGAAACGTCCGGCTGAAGCTTATACTGTCAGCTGTTTCTCAAACCTAGTTTTACTTTCATATTTGCCGGCAGTACACTGACTTCCGTTTATGCCTTCCCCGTAGCTTCGGGAGGCACTCAACTAGCCTTCACAGGTGGAGTATGTGTAGCAAGGAGGAGGTGGTGTGTGTGTGTGTGTGTGTGTGTGTGTGTGTGTGTGTGTGTGTGTGTGTGTGTGTATGCGTGTGTGTTGTGGGTTGTGTGTAGTGTTTAACGCCCGCTTTTACTACTACGGCACCACAGGCGGTGACACTGATGATACATGGAATGAAGATGGAGCGCCGGTGGAATGAGATGGCGGGGGAAACCGGAGAACCCGGATAAAACCCACCCAGACGCCGCTTCGTCCACCACGAATACCACATGCGGGTCCCTGGGATCGAACCCGGGCCGCCTAGGTGGTAGGCGAGCGCGCTAACCGCTCGGCCACGGCGCCGCCTTGCGTGTGTGTGTGTTTTCCTACTCACACATGCATTGGCGTCATGTTTCACGTGCACAGTTCTAGATTATTCGCATATGAATATGTAACTTCGAGCAACGTCTTCAAATGGCAAATTGGCCTCCCACATAGCCACAATTCTTCCCCAATTCGCCGCCAGAATATTTACATATACTGCGTCAACACTGGGACTGAATTTTCTAAGCTTTTCAGTTTTTCAGTTTACTTGAAAATTGGCACACTTAGTATGAATAAATAAAGAAATGACTGTGCAAAAGCTCCATGTTCTAGCTTAAACAGTTTTTCAAATAACAGAATTAAATAAGTGGTGGAATCAGGATTGAGTACTTAAAATTGTAAGTCGCCCTTGGGTTATTTATCTTTCTCTTGAACATCGTAGTTTAGTGGTTAGGGCAGCCTCTCGATAAGCGGAAGACCCGTGGTTTGAATCCTCTTAAACATTGCCCACACACGGCTTGTGTGCTTAAAATCATCAGCAGTATGTTTGTTGGCATAAATAAATAATAACAGAATTAAATACTTTTATCTAGTGAAAAAATGTATTACTTTAAAACTGCCTTCACATTTTTCGGAGAAGTACACTAGCGCCATTTTCTGATGCCTAAATAAACTGAAAATAAATTAATATATTTGATTGAAGCTGATCCTACTACTTGCAGAGGAATACAGTTTTGTTTTTGTGAAGTTGTTAGTGTTAAAATTTCTTTTCAACATAAATTATTTTTTGTGAGCCAAATAATGGAGCAATCATCAAATACATATTTGAGTGTTTAGATAACACATTTGAGATTGTGTATGCGTATTTGCGTACAAATAAAATCAAAACTGAAATGTAAGGAATACATTTCATACCAAATGTATAACTGAGGGGGAAAAAGCACCAGTGTGGTGCGCCATAGTGTGATTAATAACGAAGCGCATGGGCAACATGAATATGTAGCTGGACATTTAAAAATGGTGGTTGAGAAAAATATTTGGCCAAAATGATTCACAGGTGTCTATAGAATATTTATGTGATATAATTAAAAATCTAATGTGTTGCGCTCACATGACTTTCTCTACTTTTGTACTAACCATTTTTACAAAATCCTATTCCTTTATCTTCGTGTTAGTTGAGATAAATTACCTTATTGTTTATTTCCTTGTAGGTACAAAGGAAATATGGGAATACAATAGGATTTGTGCGATAGTCATATCTTTTAAACCTTTGAGATTCCGTTCTCTTTGACCGGCTAAGATATAGAAACTTAATCACTATCTTCCATTTGACGAAATGTTTCCAAAACTCACACAAACAACAAGGAATATCTCCGAAATGGTTCACTTTACAAAAAACTTATTTGAACATAAATTGTGCTTTAACAAAATTACATTTTTTATAAGCAAGGTTACGGTTTACCAATTATGCAAAAGGCATCCAGAGTAAACAGGACTACATGGGCTATAGCCAGAAAATTCAAAATATACATTTCATTTGTCATAAAACATCAACAGGATTTGATTTATCTCTTACGGTTTACCAGTTATGCTAAAGTCATGAAGAGTAAAGAGGACTACATCTGCTATAGCCAGAAAATTCAAAATATACATTTCATTTGTCATCAAACGTCATCAGGATTTGATTTATCTCTTACGGTTTACCAGTTATGCTAAAGTCATCAAGAGTAAAGAGGACTACATCTGCTATAGCCATAAAATTCAAAATATACATTTCATTTGTCATGAAACGTCATCAGGATTTGATTTATCTCTTACGGTTTACCAGTTATGCTAAAGTCATCAAGAGTAAACAGGACTACATCTGCTATAGCCAGAAAATTCAAAATTTACATTTCATTTGTCATAAAACATAATCAGGATTTGATTTATCTCTTACGGTTTACCAGTTATGCTAAAGTCATCCAGAGTAAACAGGACTACATCTGCTATAGCCAGAAAATTCAAAATATACATTTCATTTGCGATAAACATATCTTAAACATATGGCATTCTAAACAATATCGTTAGAGCATTTTTGAGAAAATCAAAATTTTCGAAACATTTTCTATAGTACAAAGCAGACCCCGCCTCGATAGCGTGTCTGCGTCGCGTTCAAGAGGTCGCGAGTTCGAATCTCGCGTAGGGTAAGTTATCCGGGTAAGGTTCTTTCCGAGGTTTTCCCTTACCCTGAGAAGACGAATGTCGGATAACTTAAAGCTCCATGGACCTCGGGCTCATTTGAGCATCGTTTCACCAATTTCATTCATTCACCGTCTGATATGACACAATGTTGGAGGACGTTAAAAAATTTCATGTCATATCCTTGAAAGATGTTAAACCTAAATGCCAACTTTGGTTTCCAACCGACTTTGCATTTTTGAGTTATGCTGTTCACAGACAGACACACACACGGAACGTTTTCTAAAAATGCTTTTCTTTTTGGACTCAGGGGGCCTGAAAGCATATATTTTAACTTAGAATTTTTGGGTCGAATGCAATACTTCCACTACTTAGTATATGTAGTAGAGAAAGTAAAACTTGTGAAAGCTTCATATATGTGAAATAGGTTTTTAAGAGCGGAGTTAAGTTTACCTTGATTAACACAATATGCTAGGTTTCAAACAAAAAGCAATTCAGATCGGCATGCAAAACAAAATGTTAGTATTAGAAGTAAGGGAAGACCTTTTAACATCTTCATAATTTGAGAGGTAGAACCGGAACTGCCAGGATCTGAACCACACATCCTTCATAATTATTTCAAAGGAATAATACTGTATTACGCGCTGATGACGAAGAAAGGTGTGTATGTATCACTTTTGACGCTGTCTCCAATATCCTTCTCCGATGAATCTGCTGCTAGCACCTCCAGTATTGAACTATGAGATTCTTTTCTCAGGGTATGCCTGGGTGGATGTGGGGATAAACAACAGAAGGTAAGTTGATTGATAAGTTTAATTGAGCCTAATAATAATTTACCTGAGGTGAGTTAACAATTGTTTGAGGTTGAAGTATTAAGATATTTCTGAATCTTAACACTAAAAATTACAACTGTTGAATTATATTTACTAACTTATAACATGTACAAATTTGGGCGTCTAAAACTGTTTCCGTAGTAAGAATTCCAGCCGTGAGTCACAGAAATACTAAGTAGAAGGTTAATTGTTAAACAGAAGGGAAAAAGAGACGAAGCTTTCAGAAATACGCGGTCTTGTATAAGTTCGGCCTAGTTATCACTCCCCATCATCATTCCTACTTTACGTTGCTAAAATCGAAGTTTCCCATTTTCATATTACACATATTCATATCACATTACCGTGACTTCCTAAACTTATAAGAATCTTAATCTCATTCTAATTTTTCACTCTGTAAGTCCGCAACTGCCTAACTTTTGAATATGACTGACTTTCAGAAATGCCTTGAGCTAATGACTTTCTGGTTGACTGATTTCACTAGAACCCCAGTTATCTGAGCTACGCCAACATATATTAGTTACATTTGCCTCAACCCATAAATTACATCGCTAATGACACTTTCTCATAACAAAATCTTACCTCATGGTTCTGTGTCATGCACTGACTTCAACATACAGAAATTATTTATTGCAATTGTTTATCTATCTCGCTACCATTTCTTTATAAAGATCTTACCCGTAAATAATTCCGTTATCAGTCTGTAGGTATAAAATTACGTAACAGAACTTAGAAAATCTGATGTATTACACTCACATGACTTTCTCTACTCTTGTACTAACCATTCTTACAAACTCTTATTCCTATTTCTTCTTCGTGTTAGTTGAGATAAACATTTGCAAAAATTATCTTATTGTTTATTTCATTGTATGTGCAAGGGGAATATGGAAATACAATAGAATTTGAGTGATAGTCAAATATTTTAAAGCTTTTTAATCCCGTTATCTTTTCACGCTTAACATATAAAAAAGTGAATAACGATGTTCCGTTTGACAGAAATAACAAGGAATATCTACCAAATGGTTCACTCTACAAAATATTTATTTGGACATAAACTGTGTGTTTTAGCAGGATCTACATTTTTTGTATAGTAAGATTTGGTCTATCTCTTACGGTTTACCAGTTATACAAAAGTCATCCAGAGTAAATGACGTTATGTGGCCTATGGGCAGAAAATTCAAGATATAAATTTAATTGTTCATAAAAATATCTCAAACATTTGACTTTTAATCAAAATCGTTTGAATAATTTTCAAGAAAATCAAAATTTTCAAAAAATTTTCCATGTAAAGGGTAGTTTAGGGTGGAGCAATTTTCTTCAAAATCTTCGTCTCACGTACTTAGACATTAAAATTAGCTACCAACTTTGGTTTTTAACCGTCTTTTCGTTTTTGGGTTGGGTTGTCCACAGACTGACAGACACACACACACGGACCTTTTTCTTAAATGCTTTTTTTTTTTTTAATTCAGGGGGCCTCAAAACATATATTTCCGGTGAAATCTCGACATCGAATTTTTGGGTGGTATGCAATACTTCCTCTACTTTACTATATGTAGTAGAGAAAGTAAAAATAATTATATTGTAATTGCTCGAGGAACAAAGGTTACGTAGCTGGCTCGGTGGCGCAGTTGGTAGAACACCTGTCTGCTGTACTAGGGGTCCCGGGTGCGATTCCCGGCAGGGGTAGGAATTTTTCTCCAGCCAAGATTATTCCCCATCCTTCTCTGAGTCTGAAAGTATGAATGTGTGTGGGAATTCAACGTATAAAAAGACCGAAAAACCCACTGTTAAACGAGTGACACCACTAGCCAATAGGCAAGGCCGCCGATATGACTTCTGCAATTAAAGGTGGGATATATATATATAAAGGTTACGTATGGAAAAACCATATTATTGACATTGTCGACTTACAAGATTCAGTGTCTCTCCTGTGTGTATAAATCCTGTTGTATTGATAGAACTTTTAACATTTAAAACACCTGATTGTTTTATGAGTGTTAAGGTAACGGTAAGGTCTCACACTGTACTGGCCTTGCGTGTGTTTAGGTGCACTAAACGCCGAACTATCATGTTGCAGCCATTCTCCGATTTATGGAGGTAAATGTTTGGAGCAATCTATGCTCTGGGGAGAAGGAACGGCTACAAACAAAACGACCAGGCTGCACAAAATTTGCCACAGTTCCTATGTGATGTAGTTTCGATTGGTGCAGCTAGTTATTTACCCAAGCTTCCATTGCGGTTTAACGTGTGAAGTTTCAAGTTCATACATCGAACGGGAGGCTCGCATCTTGGAGGTCCAGGGTTCGATTGCCGGTGACCACCCATTCTGACTCACAGGTCGTTGTTTCCTCTGGCCGATAGGCGAATGCTGGGATGGTTATTCTTCCCCCACGATTTTCCTGTCCCTTATTTCCCCTACGGATCACTTCCTTCGTTGCAGGACTAGGCAACTATGTTCGGCGTGTTGCGGTTGGGCGGTGGAGTAGCACCTTGTAGAGGTTTTTGCCTGATGTCGGTCGGAACTCCTTAGTTAAAACCCGCCTCCAACTGCTCTCGGGTGGGCGTCACATAGGGAACCCCCCAGGACTAGGGCGGTTTCGGATGCCGTCGAACTGGAGAATTTACGGACTCCGTCCATGTTTGGGCACGTCGCATCCTGATTTGGTGGCCCTTAGGGTCTCTCCCATCACCCCTCCTTCCCAGGGTTCAAGATAGAAGCACAAAGGATCGGATGGCCTATGTGCGGTGCTCTGACCCTGTTGCAGGGGTCTTCCTTTAATTCGTACCTTTGCCTTTAACTAACTAATTAACTAGCCCAGAGGCGCAACAGCACTTCCCGCGCCAAGGCCCAGCACCCGGACGCTGTATCCCCGCCTCTGCTCACCATAGGCGCTATAAGTGGGGTGCAATACTGGAGTTTGGGATGTGATCCCTCCCAACCGGGGTTTGCGGTGTTCGCATCCAGGGACTACTACCCCTCAATTGGGCCCTCAGGGACGTAACGAGGCACTTCTATACTGCCAACAATACGTTCATCTCCCCGGATCCACTGCCTCATCCTCTTCTCTATGCTCCACCAATCCCTCCTCTCACCTGCTGCTATCCTGTGGCTCCGTCCCACTCATCTCCTTTCTACTCTAAGTTTCTGTATGTTTTAATTAAGTCTTCTACTGTCAGCACTATAAAGGAAACAGCTTATTGGGATACTCCAGAAATCAACTGTGACATTTTCCCCCCATTATGGCGTGGTCTGGTTATATTTGGTGATATTCCATCTGTTAGGTTGCATTAGTACTGCCAACTGTTGGTAAAACATAACCATGGTAAAGTTACGGCCACAGTTGGTGTTCTTGCGTCCATTATGTTGCCACAGAAGCCCTTGTTTTTGAGAGTTCAACCAATAGATTTTAAAACAAGATTCTGTTTAGACAAGGGCTTCTGTGGCAACATAACGGATGCAATAACACCAATATGGCCGCAGCTTTACCATTAATTAATTGATACAATTAATTGATTATACTGAATTTATTCATTAATCTATGGACGCCATCCAATGTGCTGGACGGTAACCAGTAGATCCGTGGTTCAAATCCCGGTCATAACATTCAATTTTTCAGTCTCACTTTACCCTTTCCAATAATGTCCTACACACGGCTATTGTGTGGAAAAACTTTAATTACATGTTCCGGTGTTACTTTTACATAACAAGTCACATGTATTACTTAAATCTTTTATAATTTTATGTCAATGTGCTTTTATGGGCCATGCCCAGTTCAGTAATGTATTAGTCTTTTTGTGCGTTGTATACTTTTGGGACTTAATCTTTCTTGGATATTCGAAAAATGTCATACGCGCTAGTTCTTGCATCTATTTCGTTCCATTCATTTTGCCCATCAGTTATCAAAATTTTCTAGGTTTCCTTTAAATTTATGAATCTTCTTCCTATTATTTCCTGTCTAAGTTTCCCTTTTTAAAACCAATATACTGCTTTAATTTGAGAATCGATTTCTGTTACAGCTAATAGTGTCATGAGTATCTCTATGTTTCAACAATATTTGCCTTTGTGTTGTGTCAACCCTAGAGCAGGCGCGCTGGTGTATTTTATACACCACCTTTGCATTTTGCGCTCTAACGGATAAATGCCTTAACGTATCAGTACATTGTTGTCAGTACCTTTCATGTCATTGTTTAGCTTCCGTTTAGTTATGTCAGAGTGATTGTAGCATCAACAACTCAAAGACCACGATAAGTTATTCTCGGAACTGCACCAGTAGCGTATTTTATACACCGCGCGCCCGGTCATGTAAGTACTACTTCAATTGTCAACTTAATCTGTTGTACTTTTGCACAAAGCAGTTGCATAACGAATTATGTGTTTTAGAGAGGGCCATTATTACAGTGCGTTATTAGCGACCAATATTTCGTGTTTCTAATTTTAGGGCCAAAACATATTTGACAGAAGAAGAATCAGAACGGTACCTTTTAGAGGTGCTCGCTGAAGAAGACTGTGGGGATATTGATGATTTGTTTTCTGACGGAGAGGACGAAATTATCGAGTGATCATGACACAAACTCTGAAATTGAAAATGATGAAGAGCTGTATTCCTTTGATAGTAAAGCTGGTGTTTTCATTGGTAGGGACGAAAAAACAAAATTGATGAAAACTGAGGTGCATAGAAAAGCAACCCGTGTACCAGCAAACAATATTGTCAAGATCTTTCCAGGCCCTAAAATGGTAGCACGAGGTATTGTAGAGGAAATTGAATCATTTCATAAAATAATCAATATTGATATGACTGATTGAAATTGTGCGTTTTACAAATTTATTCATTGAAAGAAAGAGGCTAGAAGAAAGTTATTATGAAGACACAAAGTAACCTCACATTAGATTATAATATGACAAAAGGTGGAGTTGATACTGTTGACCAAATGTGTAATAAGTATTCAGTAACACGAACGACAAAGATGGACCATGGCTTTATGGTACGCACTGCTGAACGTGGCTGACATCAATGCACAAGTGCTGTTTCAAGCAAATGATATGAATGAGAAACATCCTCGTCGAGTTTTTCTGAAGAAGCTTGCTTTCCAACTAATGAAGCCACATCTTATAGAAAGATCTGGCATACCAAGTTTGCCAGCTACAGTTCTCTGTGAAAAATGCAGTATGTGTTCACCCGAAGTAGAAGATGATTAATTTTCTATGTCTAGTTATACTAATGTAATATAGCCAATTAGTGTGTATTAACATGTATGGAACTGATGTTAGGCATATGATAAGATGTTACTTACAATAAATTTAATTATGTAATGTTAATTAGCACAATAAACAATAATGGAATAGCAACAAATGGAATGTAGTGTACTGTGTACAGAATACACCGCGCGCCTGCTCCTGTATCATAAATGAGCGCGCCTGCTCTAGGGTTGAAAGGCTTTAAATTTGTACATGTTTCATCACTCCCGCCCTGTAAGTTATAACTGACGAAAATACAGAATTCTGATACGTCATAATGGTATTCAAGGATATATTATATTTTGATTGTGTTATTCTAGCTGAAATCTTCTTTATTCATTCAGTTTTATTGTACACTTATTTAGTGTGCGCAGCACTCCATGAGAATTCCAGAAAACCGTAGCCATGACTTATTCTGCAGATGGAACGTTTTTTGCGGTCTTTGGGGCACTTTCGCTGTTTACTACCCACTGTTCGGACTGCTGCTTCGTCTGTCATGGACTGATGAAACCATATTTGATCTACTGTTATGAAATATTAGGCAAACTCACTTGAATGGCGTTCAAACAAATCTAAAGCTCTTGAGAAATGTTCATTCAAAAGAGTTTTTGTTCTACTGTAAGAAAATGTGGCACTCATCGAGCGGAAAACTTTGTCATGCTGAAAACCTGGTGTAAAATATAGTAGACAGGGCCAATCTAGATTTTTGTAATGACAGCCAACTTGCGAATCTTCAATCGGCTATCATCAAGTTTGGTATTGTGAATCCTTATCCCTATTTCGTCAATCGTATCAGTTTTGATATGCTCATCAACTTGAATTGATGTACGATCAGGCTTATATTCAACAGGCCACATTTTAACTGTTGAGGATGATGGAGAACAATCCTTTAATGCTGATTCCAGCTGCTTTTGTGTTTCTGTTGAGATTAAGCCCTTCAAAATTAAGTACTTTATCACAGCTTGTATTTCACTTTTATACATTTTGTAAAGAAGGTTAACATTTTGTTTACACTACCATCACACACCGACCCACACACACACACACCCACAAACACACACACACACACACACACACACACACACACACACACACACAATGACTATATTTACACATATGAAGGTTTTGCAAGTAACATTTAGAACAGTGCACTGCAGTGGTGTCATTCAGGACAAAAATGGCGGTTACTTTTCCCCTTCCTGGTTAACTTTCGCTGGTGACGTAATAGATATGAGGGCAAGGAAGAAAGCTGGGAGGTTTCCGGGTGGAATTTGTAACGAGACATGTTGACACCCGACACTGACTTAATGCTGTGAAACTCAAAGGGGTGCAGGGGTGCATATACATTAGCCAATGCCAATCACGTTTAGTCAGTAGGGCCACGCTATTAAGGCAAAGCGAGTGGAGGTGGAAAAAGAGAATAACATGCGGTATCCCTTTTTGACACCTCTGAGTTAAAGGGTGATGGGTAGCAACTATTATAGCAATCTGGGCAACTGTATGACATCTCGAGTCAGGCAAAGAAGGGGGAAAATAGAAGGGGAAGAAAGGAAAAGAAAAAGCTTCCCCTCCTAGAATTAAAGAAATTGCATGCAGATTCAGTCACCATTTCTATATGCCTATATGTGATTTTATAGCTTTAAAGTTTTCAATTTCAGTACCTTATCCAACAATTTCATTATTTCTTCATATTTTCACCTACTTATATGAGAGAGAGAGAGAGAGAGAGAGAGAGAGAGAGAGAGAGAGAGAGAGAGAGAGAGAGAGAGAGAGAGCAAAACTGATGCTTTTTCATTGCGTCTTATACTCACAAAAGGGACACACGTGCGACCTTACGGGGACTTTTATACAGTGAACCTTGTGTCAGAAATGCATCACAGGTTATGAAACAAGGTAAATGCATGTAAATAGTCAAACATAAGTTCTAGTTTCTTAACAGCAACAATAATCAAAGAAGTTTAGTGTACGTGGTCGTCAAATACGCGTATCTAATATGAATTGCCCCATTTAGCCAAATTCTCCTGAATTTCCGTGCCAGGTTTGTTGATCCTCGCTACGAACAGTGCCTCCGACGTATCCTTGATTTCATGTTTTCCTCCACAAACAAATTTATTGGGGCGAGGTCCAGGAACCTTGGTGACCTAAATGTAGGCGCAACTCAATCGGCATTTTTATGGTTGAAGCCCGGAACAATACTCTCCCCCGTTGGTGTGGGCGATTTTTAGTATATGCATTCATTTCGCAGAAACTTGTATAGCTTAGCAACAGTCACAGGCCAGAAAGTGGACGCTGTCAGGAAATCGCAACATAAATGTGAGCCGCTTTCACAGTACTCCTATAACAAGTTGCCTTCATAATATCAGTAGCTTACAGGAAAACTAGTGTTCGTTAGGATAAATGCATGGTTAACTCACGTGGCAACAAATAAAATATAAGAACCAGAAACTATTTTTGTGGTTTCTGTTGTTGTTGTTGTTGTGTTTAACGCCCGCTTTTACTACTACGGCACCGCAGGCGGTGACACTGATGATACGTGGAATGAAGATGGAGCACCGGTGGAATGAGATGGCGGGGGAAACCGGAGCACCCGGAGAAAACCCGCCCTGACGCCGCTTCGTCCACCATGAATACCACATGCGGGTCCCTGGGATCGAACCCGGGCCGCCTAGGTGGTAGGCGAGCGCGCTAACCGCTCGGCCACGGCGCCGCCTTGTGGTTTCTGTCCAAAGCAACACAATCAGAATTAGGATTGGTTAGAAGGAGCACAGGATTGTACGTAGGCCACAGTAGGCCCTTTGTGGTTCCAATGTGATCCTTGGGAGGAAGCGATGAAGGGGAGTTCTGAAGGACTAACAGGTCCCGACGAGGATGTGCGCTAGCAGGACGAGGTCCGACACCAATTCTGAGGGCGGCACATTACCGTTTTAGGCATCTTCAAAGTGGGGATTACGGAACGAAACAAGCCGCTTCCTAGAAGGATCGTCATCGCCTGGTCCTACAACTCTTAAACACATGAAGGTGAAACAGGTGGAGGGAAGTCATCGAAAGGGAATTTGTGTTAGAAGAGAAGCAACTCAGCATTCGCCTACCACGTGGGGAAACCACAACAAAACTAAGATCAGAATAGTCGAACCAACGAGTATCGAACCAGTGACCTCCATAATGCAAGCCTCTCACGTTACGGCGAAGCCAACTCGCTCGGTAGAATAAAGCAATGATAACTACATATCTTTGAGAGGTAGAATCGGAACTGAAAAATTCAGTGTCACAGCTGTGATTTGAACCACAGACCTTCCGCTTCACGTGCGGTTGCTCTAACCACTGAGCTACTTTGACAGCTTGCCAGTATGGCATTGAATTCTCTAAACGATTCGTGAAGAAAAGAGGAACACAAGACACCTGTAAGCTCTTGAAGTAATAACACTCACTGCGCATCAGCACAGTCATCACAAACTCGTTCGAAGAAGAGCGATTTTCATTGCACCAGAAACGCACTGACTAACTCATTCGCCTCACCAACGGACTTGTGAGGGCGTTCGCTTATATAGCCTTTGGAAATTTTCTCAAAGTTCCAGAACGTTCAAAGAGGAGAAACTTCCAGAATATTTAGTTATCTCGCCATAAGACTTACAGTGTTTACAGTGGGCGGCGCGCTGCTTATCTATTAATCGCTACGTCATAATATAAACCATAACTTTTGCAACCTCGCTACATTACGCATTATATATTTTTACCTAAGAGTAGTCTTAGATTAAACAAGACGGCTTCAACAACATTCAAATGCTTATTCGTGATAAAATCTCTTCCAATCGAAAGTAAACATACGTGGAACAAAAACCGCACACTTTCTGACACGTGCGTTTGTTGGCGCTTAGAAAACGTCTCAACTCGCAGAATAACGCATTTCGAAAACGGGTAAAACTACGAAGACATTTGTTTGACACAACCTGGATAGGTATTTCAATGGGCTCTGCATTTTGTCCCTTAGAAGGCCTTTGTTCATCTTTTTAAGATTTACATGTTATACCAAAGTATATCAAATAAATGAAGGTGAACTAAATAAAGGAATAATTGCGTAATATTGACAGAAAATCAAATTTTGCATTTTAATTCTCATAGCAATATATTAAGCATATTCCATTTTAATAAAATTCACATGGAACTTTTGGGATTAATACAAAATCGAGTAGGTACGAGCACAAACTACCTTTACCAGACAAATGATCATTCTTTTTATTTTCTCAAGAAATGGCCCTAACGGGTTTGAGTAAAATAACGGTTATTTAACTTATATAAGAAATAAAATGTGCACCTTGAATATTCTTGTAGTAACCTGCGAACTATTCTTTACTCAGAAGAAATTTTATGTAAATTAGTGTAGGCCGTAGGGCATAAAAACCAGACTAGTTATGCAGAGGATGCAGGATTTCTCTAAAACGCAGAATATATTTCGAATAAATGTTGGTAGCATCAGAAATTTCTGAGTATTCGTTGTTACTGGTTCGAATTTTTTAATACGTTTGTCATTTTTTCATATGCGGTCATTCATTTGTTTCTCATAATGTTATGGAAAAAGTATGCAATTTTAAAACTTTGTGGCTATCCGCATTAAAACATTTGAATATCGTTTTGTCTCCTGCAAACACCTTGTATGGAAACGGCAGGAAGAAATCTCAACCTGACGTCATGACTTCATTTTATGCGCTGATGCTGTCGCGCTTTAGGCGATATCACGCCTTGTGCTGTGAGGCAGTATTTTATGTAAGCCCTCTGAAATATTTCAAAATGTAAATATAGAGTCAACAGAAAACCCTCTGAAATAACTATGTTAAAATATGGGCAGCGTAGGCTGACTTCTTCTGTTCACTGTGACAACGTACAAGGAAGAATTACTTTGATCTATACCGTAACGACAAGAAATACTAATTATACATAATAAAGTAAATTGTGAATTATGTGATGCTCATAAAAACGAACGGTGTATCCAGTAATATTAATTCAGATCAATCAAGTGCAGTGAGTTTAGAAAGAAATATTGACTTCTCAGAATTGTTGTCTGTGCCTAGTCATTTTGTTCATTAGCGTCGAAATCCGCCATGTTTAGCGAGAAAGTTGTAAAAGTGTTTCATGAGAAGCCTGACGATTTTTGAGTGTTATTAAGTTGTTTAATCATTCATGAAAATATAATTGATTCCTTTATCGATATAATATATCCGTACTACCCCTGAGATAGTATTAGTAGAATCTTATAGCTCTCCGACTGATGCTAGGCCGCGAGGAGTAAAACTTCATTAAGATTATCACACACTAAAGAAAAACATTAAAAAAATAACTGTTTCAGTTGTGTATTGGACCAATAAGCGTATCTATGCTAGTTATAGCAACTTCTTCTTTACCTGATTACCCTCTCCTTATGCAGGACTTACACCCCCTAGGGGTTACAAGCCAGTGCCCAGCGTCAGATGCCTGTCGTGGAGCACAGGAGCCTATGGATCGGACAGAGTGAGGACCTGGAAGTGGTTGGTCAGCCAAGAACCAGGTATGGTAGTGAGGAAGAGGATCATATGAAATGCAGGAAAAAATGGATGATTTGAAAGGTGATGATGGAACAATTGGTGGAATGAGTGGCGGGGGTAACCGGAGAACGCGGAGAAAACCCACCCAGATGCCGCTTCGTCCACCACGAATACCACAAGCGGGTCCCTGGGATCGAACCCGGGCCACCTAGGTGGCAGGTGAACGGTCTAACCACTCAGTCACGGCGCCCCTTTAGTTGTTGCAATTCATTGACTAATTGCGAATGGGTATAGGTGAGGAAGGGCCATCTGTCTCTTTTTAATATGGTGGAGGCCGATTTTGGAAATACTACATGTCCCTAAAACAGGTGAGCGATATCCGGCACTAAGGGTTAAAGGGGCACTAATAATCTCACCTAGACTTCCCCCACCATTATACCCACCCCAACTACCCTAACCTTTCTGACATAAACAAAGCCAAACGATTGGGCCAGTAGCGACACCTGATAGCATGTAAATATCGTAATTATTTTGACAAATCTTGTGTTTATTTTTATTATTTTAGTGTAATACAATATGGCTACTATAACATATCAATGTATTTTTCCCTGATAGCATATAACAATCGTAATAATTTTAAAAAAGAACATGTGTTTATTCTTACCATTTCATTGCAATACAATACTACTACAGTATGCACATATCAATCATTTCCTCCCCCCCTCCCCTCTCCTTTTTTTTATGAGATGGAGATCTTTGCAGCTACGAGTATGTCAATATTCGGCTGTAATCTTTGAAAGAGGATTAGTGTTCGAAACTGAGCACTGGACAGATTTACAAAGCGTCACTGTACGTTTATCACTGCACGTATACCGCTGACCTGCCTAAATGACAAAAGCAGGTCCGTGGTGGCCAATCCGCTTCAAATCACGTCACGTTGCTTGGAAGGGATGAAAGGGGGGGTATGCATGATAGTGAACTGAACGACAAGCCTACACTAGAGGATATATTAAGATCACATATTAACACCGTTAACGGAGATCAGAAATCGGATATAGTTTATTTGCTGTCGTATGTGACCTACAACGAAATGCGTAAGAAGACATTTGTGCAAATGTATATTTCGATTAACATAAGGTAACTAAGCCCACGGCGCAACAGCACTTTACGGGACAAGCCCTACCACCCGGCCGCTGCGTCTACCACATGCGTCATGAGTGGAGTGCAGTACTGGAGGTGGGACGTGGTCTGCGTCCCGGTCCCTCCCGGCTAATTATGCGGTCTTTGCAACCAGGGGCCGCTACTTCTCAATCAAATAGCTCCTCAGTTGGCCCCTTGGGGACCTAACGAGGGTGAGTGCACCCCGGACCACTTCTCCAGTTTGGTAAGCAGCAGCACCACCACAGCGATAAGGAGACACTTCAACATGTCTAACAGTTCGTACCTATATAAAACTAAATGGTAATGGTTAGAGAAAGTCATGTGGGTCAATCCACGTCAAATCGAACACCCGTAAAATAGGACTTTTTCGTAGGAGGTTGAATTTTTTTATGAATAATAGGCATCAAATAAGGAGACCCGTATTGTTTTATTTCCGTATTTTTAAATTATTTACTTAGTTATGGCTATTAGAAATTAAGCACCGTAATATAAAATCACTTGTTACTCTAAGGCGATATAGAGTTGAGAGTTGGAGTTTGGCGCACTGGAAAGGGTAAATACAACATTTTTAACAACTTTCGATCAATCATATTACACACAAATTTTGGACTTTTTTTTTTTTTTTTTTTTTTTAAATGCTCTATTTTGTAAAACCAAAAATAGAATATAAATCAATGTGTTAAAAATTAATATATATATATATATATATATATATATATATATATATATATACACGTATTCCCTGTCATTTTGTCTATAAAATAAGACATTAAAAACTATGGAGAGAGCATAAGTGCATTTGTTATAATTTTTTTTCTGGAGGCCTGCAAGCGCGCATGGACGACATGAAGTAGAGATCCGTTTGTACAGCTGGATTCGCCACTCTTGGCTCCTGGAGGAAGTACGGAATGTAAAGCTTGAAAGCGAGTACCAAGCCAAGGTGACTGCAGACAGCATGCGAATTGGTGCGTCAGCTTCATGTGCTACTCATATAACTTCTTACTAAGGCAGTGCAGTCCATGTAGAAAAATGTCTCTACAACGCACCTTCTTTCTGATTCTCCTGTGGCATCTGATACGCGCTTTTGAACTTTTTATTTTGTTTTTTTAAAAATCTGATGTAAGCAGTTCTTTGCGTTTAGGTTCTTTCTTTATGTAGGCCCATAGATTTGAAACCGTTTCTCTGCTCTGACTGTGTAATGTTTTGATTCCTAATTTAGAACGTACAGGTGGCATAATAGATTTACGCTATGATCAATGTCTCACAAATTCACTATATTCACTCTTTATCGCGAAGATCTATGCCTTCAACTGCACTCTGCACTAAAAAGCACCTGTGAATTAGCAAGGACTGCCTTAGATCATGTAGACATCATTACCTTCCCCCCCCCTCACCATGTTGTGCATGGTTTCATTCGCAGAATTATACAATATAAGATTATGAAACAGACAAAAGTTATGAGTTCGCCTACAGGACTGCCAATCAAGGTCAAGGACCAAGAACGATGGATCCAGCTGTGCTTTAAAATTACACTCCTTCATTCCTTTGTCAAAAACTGAAGCTTTAGTGAATTTTCTTTCAAAGAAGGAGGTAGACGAGTAGAAATTTAAAGTTTTCTGTTGTATGTAAACATCAGTTTAAAATGCATATTTTAAAAATAGTTTGAAGATGCTAACAGTGTACATATAATAGTGTCAGCTAGCAGTGTTTTCCTTACTGTACTGCTGTAACGTTCATGGAACCTCAAGCAGTGAACAGTTGCCATAATGGAAGGTGCCAATTGTGCGAGGTTACGGTAGCCATCACCGCTGTCAAACTAGTCCGCTGCACTGATTTGTAAAGTTAATTACAACTGAACTATTAGAGACTCCATTCTGATTTTTTCTGGGAGCATTTAATAAACTTCTGTGTACTTTTAGTTTTTTTTTTTTTTTTTTTTTTTTTTAGATTTTTAAATGGTCGAGTTTGTTGTATTTGTAACTTTAAAACTTTAATCGTATAAAATATAATATTAATAAAATTTTCTAATAAATACCTCACGAAATACTGCAATTTATTTTTAATTTGAGCCAAAGATCAAGTAATTTGGTTGATTACAGTCGGAGGTATGATTGATCGAAGGGTGAGGAGTGCGCGATTTTTGAGACATTTCAAAAATTAATATCTGTCAAAATAAATATTTTTCTATAAAACGAAGAAACACGGGTCAAATGTATTTTGCTCCAAAACACACACACACACACACACACACACACACACACACACACACACACACACACACACACACACACACACACAATCAAGAAAATCTCAGATATAAAGGTCAATTTTTACCATATTTTGTGCAATCTCACCTGGAATGACTCATATGCGTACAACATACTCGGACTTTTTAATAGTTATTTCCTAACTATCCAGAAAACAAACCAGGAAGTGTTGTGTACAGTTGTCTCACAGTGCATTATTAATATACTGCTTATATCTATTTTAAGCCCAGTTGTTCTTATCATTTAGGAGCTTAATCTCAGCTGATAATGCTTGAGGGTAACTGGAAGTTCAAGGATATAAAAGTCAAGGCCCCATCTGCATACTTTGTGTCTCAAGGTAATAATAATACTAATAGTTGTCTGTCTTTATCTGTTTTTTTTCTCCACATTAAGCTGAGCCAAGAAGCCTCATCACTAAATGCAAGTTCGAAAAGTAACACTGTAGGCTTACTCCAGGGTGTAAGTGTTTAAAAATGTAAAACCTGGTTAGTAGTAGACTTGGTCCTTAAGAAGTGAAGATTTCGTTCAATCAGCAGCTTCTTTGCTTCATGAAAAGTTCTTTAGATAGTATCAATTTCTTCCAGGAGAATGTTACAATTCATGTATGGATTCACTGAGGAGAATTTTAAATGGACTGCAATTTGTGCTATACGTAGAGGAACTAAGTAATAATGCACTGTCATCAGATGATTCTCCTACACTAACCCTGAATTAGAGTTTCATTTCAGCCACCATTCAAGGCCACACGTCTTTGCGGCGTTTAGTAGTAACGTTTCGTGGCTTGGGGGTTTTGATTTCCTGTTCCTCCTCGGGTTCATACGTGTGTGTGTGTGTGTGTGTGTGTGTGTGTGTGTGTGTGTGTGTGTGTGTGTGTGTGTGTATCTGTGTGTGTTTGTATGTGTTAACGGTAAATATGTTAAACGTCACGAAGCAGGGGGGAAGTAGCAAACAAAAAATAAAGGAGGAAATATCACAAGATGATAAAATTTACTTTATAATAAAAAGGAAATAAATGGCATAACAGAAGACCTGAGTGTCATTCAAGTCATTGGGAATAAAATAGTCAATAAAATGTCTTAAAAATAACACATGAACTTGATTTTGGTTTTACTTTCTCCCGTCATATGACCTGATATTACAAACATGTTTAGAAAACCTTTAACCTTGAGCTATTCAAACTTTTATTCAGAAAAATGCATGCTCTGCTTAATTTTTATTTCTAAAAGCTTAGAGAATCATTTATACAAAAGTTGTATGTATGAGAAAACAGGACAGGCTTTGTTCATCTTAATGCTAAAGGATTAAATATCTGGAGAGCAAGTGATAACGCTGTATTTATGAATATCCGGAATACATTAATAAAGTATTCACAAATTTAATATTTTTTTTTTCAAAATTTTTAGAGGGATAATCCCCTCAATTGTAAGATACGAATTTTGATTAAAATTAATAAATAGGTTTAAGAGGGAGTATTTAACACAGCTATTAAAGTACATTTGAAATTCCTTATTAAGGTTTTCATTCCACTGTTTTATAATTGGAACTATTATTTCAGCTCTTAAGGGTGCCATTTTAAATGCAAAATCCAAAGGTAGCGCTAGATAATATTCTAGTATTTGTGTTCCACTGACCCGTAGCTTTTCAGCAAATAAGGAAAGTGTCCCAGTAAGTTTTTTAATTGGTTTGGGGAAAGTTCTGACATTTTTCTCACTAATAGAAAATACATTCTCCAATTGGCACGTATTTTTTTTTGCGGTAAACTACGCATTACGTTAAATAAAAAGAAATTATTTGTATTGCAACAGTCAAGCTGCACTCGTGTGTTTGATGTATTGTTGACCAAAACAATTTCAGCTGATATGAAATAGCCGCCTATTATTCTTGAGTGAAAGCAGCAAGGCTATTTAGAAGAAGTTTGTTCAGTGCTAGCCAATTTGTGAGTCGGTTAACACTGCGTTGAATGTCTGACCAAGGGAATGCTTACATATCAGGTGAGTCAGCCGCCCCTTATTTGTGGAAGGTAGGCCACCCATCTAACGGCATATGCACTTTAGTGCACTTTTGAGCTTAAATACGACTCGTTTACTAAGAACGAATTGCGCGTATCCAGCCGATTTTACAAACTTTTGTTAGTGTACAACGCAATTCAGTAAACGCCTCACATAAAATGGACCTATCATATGATTACACTAATATAAAAATAAAAATAAAATAGTGGATTTTTATACTTCGAGCTGGGATTGATTGCAAGAAGTTACAAACACGCCACATCCACCATGGACCCGTACAGTCAAAGGACACATTAAATAACGGTTTATTTAAATTTTTCCGTAAACCACTACTAAACTGCGTCTCATACGTCTCAAACAGCATGAATAATGTCTTTTTTGTCATTTAAGTAATAATATTAAAACGCACAGCAAAGGATTAAAGCTGTCTTACAGGCTAAATTATACACCAAAAGTCGCGAACTGGCATTGGCATAGCGCCTGGCATACAAGTTCTACCTTTGAACTCGGAGTGTGCTTTTAGTCAAGCATCTAAATATCTGAATAAAATTATAACTGTGTTCTGTGCGCTAACCTTACGGGTACAGGTTCGCGTCTGTGCGTTATGCATCTTTTTTACCTTCTGCTCATCAAAACTTGGAAACCGAATTCTCAATAATCTAATTCTAAAGTCCCTGGTGGTTTAGGACATTTTAATTTTAATCGTTTTTGGTGGTTTGCATTTTGTAATAGAATAGGTATATAACTTCTGCCCCACTGGTCTGGCATGATGCAGTGTGTTGTTATGAATGCCGACTCCCTTCATTTTCCACGCGTTTGCTGTCGCACGAGATTTTGTACCAGTCATTCACGATGTATTCAACAGACGAGTACGTTGATATGCTCTTGATCTACGGAGAAACAAGAGGCAATGCACAAGCAGCTAAACATATAAACCAGGAAATATATCCTGATAGACAACAATGTCATAAGATGGAAATAAAACAACTATGAATTAAGATAATAACAACTTTAAATATAACAATTGTTAAACCAAGGTTATTTGTGAATATTACACGGTAAAATATTAGTGCATGCAGGGTATTCGAAGTATCTCTAAAACAGACGGATTACTTACGAATCGTGCGTTCGTTCCAGCTGAGCTACCTAGAATTCCAGAAATAAACATTCAGTTTAACATGCAGATGTTAAATACTTGGATATAACCTGGCATAGGAGCTGATGTTTTCATATTCATAAAATGCGGATTGAATAAAACTGGCTAATAAGGGGCAGCTGACTCATTTGGTATGTGCACACATTTATGATATTCATTTTTTCCTTTTTTATGAGTTGTAAATAACATGTTCACTCTTGACAGTAAATAGAACTGTAATATGCGGTGTATTATTTTTCATAAGTCTTCGTCTCGATCCACTTCTTAAGTTAGCTAGTAAAGTGCACTTTTTCACTAAAGTTATTTGTAGGATTTGAAACAAGAAGAATGTTCGTCAGATGGAACTTAATATCACCAGACCTGCAGGAGCAACAAGATCACATCAAACTCTATTTTACGTGCAACTTCATGGAAAGTAATTTGTCACCCACACATATAGACAGTTATAGAGAAGCTACGAGTACAAATCAGGAAAATACCGCATCGAATGTCAAAAGTGGTGCGGCTCAAATAGAGAAAGAAAAATAAAGATGATTGGAGATTGAGAGAGATTGAGAGAGAGAGAGAGAGAGAGAGAGAGAGAGAGAGAGAGAGAGAGAGAGAGAGTGAGAGAGAAGTAAGAATCGGAGACTGGGAAGAAGAGGACAACTGGGCGACAAATGGAGAAGAAAATGAACACATCTTGGGGAAGAAAGACATATCCATTGGAAGCCTTAGGGCGGGCATGGGGACTATGTGTGTCTCTGTTGACTTTAGCACATCTTCTCTCCCTCCATGGTTTCTGTTCTGTTGTGAGCAGTGACAGTACCAGGCTGAACGCGTGGCTTATGGTATCAGGCGTGTATCCCAGCGTAATAGGTTACGTTGTGTTTTTCATGGAACTTGGGAGCGTGGACATCTGCTCAACTGATATTAAACATATTACGCACTGTAAACTAAATACCTATGAATGCTATTCTAATATTATGGAGAATCTTCGCAAAGAGTTCAAAATTAGGTATTCAGATGTATTATCAATGGAGAATGAAATGTGTTTATTCACCGATCCCATGCCCTTCAGGGCTACTATGGCTCCCTATACTCTGCAATTAAAACTAATTAACTTAAAAAACAATACTCCAATTAAAATGGCACATGAAAATGGCGTTGAACTGTATGCATCATTGTCTGAAGAAAACCTTCCTATGTTAGGTGATTTCGAAGCATAAATGATCTTAATATTTGCATCTACTTATGTCTGGGAACAATTTTTTCACAACTTAACCAGGTTAAAAGTACTGCACGTACTCGTCTCAGAGGCGATCATCTTCTGTCAACTTTACGTCTCTGTATGATCAATATTGCACCTAATACACACAACGTTGTCAGTAGAAAAAATGCAGACATTCTGCAACACGTAACTAACAAGAACATAATGCTCCATGTTTATCACTGCTAGGAGTATGGTTTATTCAAATTTAGTTAATAGAAGTACTTATCTTACGTTAAGTTTAAAATTAGATATTACAGGCATATTCAGTATAGTGTCATGCCATCATTAGCTTTGCACACCCCTAAGTGCAGGTGAACACAGAGCATGTCAACTTCCTCTCGAGGCCAACACTCACAGTCTGATGGACAAAAAGTGGATTGGGCGAACGTGTGTAATGTGGTCAAAGAATCTCAGGAAGGAGGGAGCATAAAATTAAACAAATTACGTTAAGAGGATAAAGCCGCTACAGGAGTCTACTAGAGAGAGTAGCCACCAACAAGAAAGATCAGATTGAAGATACATTTAGATTGTAGATCTGGTTATCTTACTATGTAATTCATGTTGTTACGTAATGGTAAAATAATATATTGGAAAATGTCCACAAAGGCTGAATAATTTGATGGCAATCAGTAAGATGGGAATAACTATTCAGGATTTAGTACTGAATGTAAATATGGCCAAACTGAAGTAATATGCATGCTATTGAGCAGTAGTTCAACAGAAAGGTACATATTATAGAAGGTAGCCCATGTGTTAGGATTAATGGCCCATTTTCAAATGTAAGCATTCAGGGAAATCCCAGTCCAGAGCAGGAATAATCCACTTTGAAAGGACATAACTATCTGGTGCTGTAGTCAGCGGAGCTTTCTCAGCTCAGAAAATATGACTTTTTTCCTTTGTTTACCCAGGAAAATTCCAGATAAGCTGTAGATATATTGGGTCTATTGCAGACGAGGTCACTCTTGTTCAAGGATAGCTTACGTTACTGGGGAGGGGTGCAATTTTCTATTTCTAACAAATAAATAAATCCTAACTCTTAAATGATCGAGCTTAGAAATTAAGCACGTGGCATTTCTTTGCGAGAATATTTTAGTCACCCAGAGGACGATTCAAGGTAAACTGGTATTTCATGCGGAATACAGAACAAATAAAATGTGTGGTTTTATTTGCAGCTGAACTCGAATAATTTATAAATATTTCCCTGTTTGCTATGTAAACAGGTACAAACTTTGGACAATCATTGGGTGATATGAGGTTTTTGCTGAACGGGCTGCTTTAATCCGTTAACCCAGTTTTACTTATTTAATCCCCTATACCTTTTAAGGTATTCTGCACTGTCAAGCCAGATTCAATAGCAAGGACAGCAAGATGACTAAGAATATTCTTTTTATGATGTCCATAAATCATTTATGCGTCTTGGAGCAGAAAGTGATCCTTCTGCTGAGCAGTTGGAAGCAGGAGTGGTCAAGTATATTTGTAAAGCTATATTCAAGTTTTTTCTAAAAGTTCTTGGGCCAGCTACTCTCCTCCATTCATCTAGCATGCGCATACTATTTAAGATCCTGCCTTTGAATTCTCTCCTCCACTGTTTCCTCCATATCCATCATCTGTCTCACCTCTTCATTTCTCCTTCTTTCCAATAGTGATACTCTAGCACTACGTCTTATTCCATTCATTTCCACTACCAAGATCTTAGATTTTTGTCTCGCTACCCAAGTCCACGCCTCAGCACTATAAGCCAGTATAATTTCCACCACAGTCTTCAAACTCCTCTCCTTTGTACAGTTCAGCATGGTTCTATTCCACAAAACCCCATTCAACATTCATATATATCTTCGTGCTTGTACTGAACTACTGTCTAAATCCACTTTACAGCTCCCTCATTCATAAACAAACGATCCCAGGTACTTAAACCTTTTAACGGCTTTAATAGTCCCCTGGGGTAAAAAGATGTCTCATCCACTTTCTCCTGCTACCAGATATTCAGTTTTATCCATATTTACTCGTAGTCCTCCTACTTAAAAGACATCCAGAAGTTTCCTCATTTTAATATATTTAATGTCCTCACGACTCTCACCCATCATCACCTGATCGTCTGCAAATAGTAGTAAATGCACAGTACCATCTTGGGCTGGTATACCCATATCTCCACAAGACCGATTTCATTGCCCTAATATATGTTGAATGTATATTTTAAATAAAGTAGGGGACATGCTATACCCCTGTCTTAGGCCTTTTGACGTTCTGAATGAGGAATATAACATCTTCCCTATTTTAACAGAAGTCTGGCATTGTTTGTAAATCCGCCGAATAAGTGAAATCATTGGTAAGCCTAAACCAACACCCACCATTGCATCCCAAAGTTAATAAATAGGTACTGAATCGTAGGCCTTTTTTAAGTCAACGAATATCAAATGTATCTCTTGACCCTTTCCATGAGACCTTTCTGTAATCTGTCTCACACTAAAAATATGGTCCACACATGATTTTCTTTTAGTAAATCTTACTTGATCTTCTAACATTTTCCCTTTAATAGCATATTCAAGTCCGTTTGTAATAATACTGCTCAAAATTCTACTAATAGATAGCATTACACTAATTCCTCTATAATTTCCAGGATCTTTACGATTTACCTATATATATATATATATATATATATATATATATATATATATATATATATAAGTATTATATTCTTTCACTTCGTGTAAGAAGGAAGTGGGGCAGGCCAAGATCAACTTGGGGAGGAAACCTTCATAGAGTGATAGATGATCGATGTCAAGAGGAGAATGACTTGTTAAAACGGAAAGAATGGCAAATGGGAATACAGGGCAACTGCCGAAGAGTGGAGATGCCCTTAAAAGTAAAAAAGTAAATAAAGTTCAAGTGTGCGTAAACCATACTTAGTCTGATACTTTTCACTGTCTTGCAAAGCTGTGGAATAGGGTATGACATATTTTCATTCGTTACATCAGGGATGTGTAAGCATGCAAGTTAAAATGCTGTCTTCAAGGTCCAAACTGTAGGCTTGCTGAAGTCTGACTCATGCTTCCTGAATTTCAAGTGGAGCAAGTTTCCTCAGGTTTGACAAAAAACTTAGTGGTTCTCTTTAGTCCTTGTGAGAAGAAACTCTTGTTCAATTCTTCAATAAATTTATTCAAAATTAAGTGTATCTGTATATTATGATTTTCATCAGCTTCTCCAATGCCTGAATCAGGTTCATCAAACAATCTTTTCTTTTTCCTAATCCTCTTCTGTCTTTCATTGTTTTGGATTTTAATAATATCACAAAGATATTCAAATTTTTTCTGACCAAGATTCTTGAAAACTTCACATCCCATTTTTAATTCTTCTAAGAGACCAACTAAAGAATTGTACGAACTCATAGAAGTCGGTACATCCGTGTATGCTGTTTGTAATTGCTTTCTTGCAATACTGAATCCTTCAAGAATGAAAGATGTCTCAAGACTACACAATTAGGTACTTCATTATCTCTCTGGTTTTGGATTTCAACAAAGGTTTCTCACTTTCATTCCCCATGATTAACAATAGTGCCCTGACGATTGCCTCACCATGTTTGTTCAAACTTCCCATCTAGCAGACCAAATCGCTGTCTGCCAGCTTTCCCTGAAAAAAAAAAAGTGCGACTAGTGCAGCATCTTTTGGCACCATCTTTAAATTTACATTTTGAAAAGTTACTTGTGTTCCTTCTTCCTTTCCATTGCAATCTAGTTCCGCGTTTAATCAATTATTTCCCAAAAGGATCAGTACTGAGTCTGAAGAGTTAATCAACAACGAAGGATGTTGCATTATCACTTTCATTTGGTGAAAGTATTTTTGCTTCGTCTCCATTAGATTTATTTGGGGAGATTGATTTCTGCTGGTCTTCAACAGTGTCACTTTGGGTGGGTATTTCTTCTTGATCTGAACTATTTGAGGGCAATTTTATAAAAACGACAAGACGTGGAACTTTTTTCAATGCTTCTTAGTTTTATACTTATCCCCACTAAGTCTCCCGCTGCCAGTCATTCTTTTTACAGCGAGTATCAAAAGTGAAACTGAAACCGAAAGAAAATATGACAAACAAATGGGTTAACGACAAATAATGCTTTATGATTAGTTTATTATTACTCCTGTTAAAATATTTATTTACTTATTACATAAATACAACCGCAAAGAGCATAAAGTCATAAATGAGTAGAAATAGCATGAATAATTAATTCACATACATTATTAATTATTCCAAAGCAGTAATTAAAATATAATCATTTTATAAACAAAGACACGGATAACAAATAATAATAAAAGAATTATAGATAACCAATAATATAAATATACAGTGCGTTCGTACATCGGTCGGACAACCCCGCGGTGACACTGGACCGAACGAGGACCGGCACCCCCTGTGCCAGATTTACACGTAAACGACCGGTAAGTCATGAGTACGGAACACTATTGTACTAACTTATACTAGGGTTACCTGCATCGTAACAGATGTTGCAATTGATGACCTTCAACTCGAACACATTCCCCATATCTCTGAAAACAATTCTGGTTTGCCGAAAGTCCTGTATCATTCATGAAGTTCTTCACCATGCTGCAAAAGTTGAGGTTTAGTGCTCAGCGAGTGCACATAGAATTATTGGTCCCATATTTTACGATGCAAAAGTTCATTCACATGTTTATGTAAATTTTATCTTAAATAATGGTTTTTTTTTTTTCCCTCCCCCCGGCATCTAACAAGAAATGAAAGATTGGGCTTCTAGTTTCAGCTGAATTCAGCTATATACTGCTGTGAATTCTATGCACAAATTGGGAAATGTGTATGGGGACAGAATAATTAGTCGAGAATTGTAGCCGCCTCGTTCCCGGCGGCGCCGTGGCCGAGTGGTCAGCGCGCTCGCCTACCACCTAGGCGGCCCGGGTTCGATCCCAGGGACCCGCATGTGGTATTCGTGGTGGACGAAACGGCGTCAGGGCGGGTTTTCTCCGGGTGCTCCGGTTTCCCCCGCCATCTCATTCCACCGGTGCTCCATCTTCATTCCATGTGTCACCAGTGTCACCACCTGCGGTGCCGTAGTAGTAAAAGCGGGCGTTAAACACTACTACAACACAACAACAACAACGCCTCGTTCCCCTGATCTATCTCCTTGCGATTTTTATGAGGAACGCTAAAAAATAAAGCGTAAACATCAAATTCGCAAACGTTTCAACAATTGAAGAACAAAATCACGAAAAACGGTCAAATGAACTTTTGCGAGTAAACGAGTGCGTGTAACTCTGGCGGAGGGCGCGCAGGTCCTCGCCCGGCCAGCTGCCGCCGCAGGGCGGTCCGGCCGACCTACGAGCGCACTAAACATAAGAAGCAGTAAAATATAACCCTCAGGTGGCACCCAACGGATTTAAACCCACTGTCCTTCACCTAAAACGAATTCTGGACAACAACGATGACATTACGGCCTTCGAATGCACCCGGAACCACTACCGTATGCTCACGACAGTTCATCTGGTTCCCAGAGTGGCAGAGAAATATACCAGGGAGTGGAAAGTGATCTGGCAGAATTTATTTTGCAAACATGTGCCCAGTGATTGGCAGGAAACCACCTATGAAGTATTAAATGAGACTATACCGACAGCGGATAAACTCTGGCGACATGGAAGGGCACAGTCAAACCAATGCCCATCTTGTGTCGCCGTTGACACACTGGACCACCGGATTGCTTCCTGTAAGCAGGTTGAAGTCATCTGGGTAGAGCTCAGGACCTACGTCGCCAAATGGTGCCCACCGCAAGCTCCACCATCCCTTGAGAAGCTCCAGCGTTTTGAATTTCATTTTCAGAATACTGCACTCCAACGCTGTGTAGTTTGGCTGGTAATGGGAACATTGTACTGGATCCTTAAACAGAATAATGGCCCAGTGGCGCAGAGGAAGGATTGGGTCAGTTTTCTGAGACAGGCACGCTGGCAACTGATAACTTCTGGTCTTAGCAAATCAATGCAGCCGTACATAACACGCCTTGCACTTTAAATACGACAATGCAACTATAATCAAAATAATATATATCTATATTAAAAAAAATAAATAAAATAAAAAACTTAGTAAAAAAACGTCTGATGACGACCCTTACCTAATTAAAAAAAAAAAAAAAAAAAAAAAAAAAAAATATTAATAAAAAATAAAAAAAAATTAAAAAAAAAGGCACTAAGTAATTTAGAAAGTATTCAAAAAGGAATTGATAAACTAGAGCTTATCGACAGCCCATAAAAAAATTAAAAAAATGTATTGGTAGATGGTAAATATTTAGCTTTAATTAATACCATGCTTATGCTTGTGTTATGGATAGAAGATTTCAGTTAATTGAGAGTGCTCATTAGGCCTATATTACAAAGGATTTTGCACTCAGTAAAATTAACATTTTAAACTACATCATTTCATTTGATTTTGTTAGAACACAATGGTTAATGAGAGGGATGATAGTGTTCTTCTTTCACAAGTTTCTTAATGTCTGGTTCAGGCTATGATAGTGCACACTTCAGTTCATTTACAACAATTTAAACGTGCTCGGTGTGTCGGTTTGATGTAAGCCATCGTAGAAAACTGAGATTTACATAAATATGTTGAAGGAAACTGCAACAATCTTGCAGCATCCATAGCAACTTGTGGGTATACAGGTATGCATATACCTTAACCAAAATTTTATTCTTCAATAGACAAGACCTTTAGAAACTCCGTTTTTGCTTCCGAACCACATTTTGGCTCAATAGCCTGCTCCTAAAGGGAATCAGGAAACAAGTCCAGTTCTATTTTGACGGATCTTGTGCCAATTGAAATTGCTAACTATATGAAGGAATATCAGAAAAGTGCCTAATATCGAATTTTGGTTTTCAAATATGACAAATATTGTGATATCAAGTTATTCATTTCACTTTTCAAATCTAATGTAAGATTTTACGCATCACCGAGATGTTTGTTAAGCCGTGGAAAGGACGTGTTGCCATAAATATATTTTTCCCAGGAAAGCTTTCATTATATCATACGCTTTCAAAGTGTTTTTCTATCCCTGAAGTTTAAAATTCAAAAGGTTGAGTCATTCAAAAGGTCTGATGAATACGCGAAGTGGTGGATACATATATCATCTGAAAATTGCAACTACAGGGCTATGCTCTTTTAAAATTATCAAAAATATTTCAACTTCAGGCAGAGCGAGCATGTGCATTTTTGAGAGTAAACGAACTTCATTGTGGTACAGAAAAGTTTGTTGGTCACTACTAATTCTTGACATAAAACCTCAAAAGTCTAGTATTCACAGCAACAGATTGTAACGTAGTTCATTACTTCAATTACTAACTACAAAACAATTTGAAGTGTTTCAGACAGTGTCTTACAAGCCAAAGCTTGTCTGTGTATGATACAATGTGAATCAATGATGTTAGGGTTCTGTATTTTTGCAAGCTGAGCAAATCCAGAACGGCAACCCACAGGAGAAAATAATAGAGTAGAAAAACATCCTCAGATTTTGTGGTTCTCTGAAGAGATTGGAAAAACAATATTTCCCTTAGGAAGTGTTTCCCGTCTATACATCTAGAATAAAACAGTATGAGAATGCTTTGAAATGTTAGTTGTCTCATTACATTGCAGAGAAAGGAACAGAGATTTCTTTAACTTTGTATTAGTTACCTTTTTTTAAAAAAAATCTTGCACGATGTCAACAATTCTACGTTTTACTCCGTCATTTGAGGGTGGCATTTTGGAATCCTTTTTAAATTTTCCTCTTCCAGAAAAGTACAGCATGGGGTTAATAAACATGGTTTTATAAGTGATTCAACAGGCTATGTGGCTTCCTGTCTTTTGCTATGAGTAAAGCAAGCCTGTAAGACGCTTCAATGGTCTTCTAGTTCTCCAAATGAAAATTTTCAGTCGAATCAAGTTTCATTTGTTTGAGTGAATCTTCCTTTTCCACAAAAAATTCGCGTGGTTTGTCTTTTAAGCCAGGATGATTGGTTGTCAGACTGCGTTCTAAGCGTCCGGCTCTCATTACGAGTATTTCAAACGACAAATGATACAGTGAGGGAAATGACAATCGTTTTTCTCAATGTACGTAAAGCAGAATCTCATATACTCATCACTGTACCGTCTATTCTTTGGTAATGATTTAACCATGTTTAGCACTACTGCGCACAACTACTCGCTCAAATGACAGGAACACAATAACAAACATGGTCTGTTCTATATACGTAAAGAATAGCTGCGTTGGTAGATTTTTCCTAGCCATGTTAAAAGTTAGCCTTGGAACACTTCTCGTCTGCTTCCAGCAGTTGCAGGGGATCTAGGTATTGGGGAACACTTCTAAAGTATAGGGTAGTTCAAATGCAGTTACAGTCCGTTCAGTTCGTCGTGACACTCTCCTACTCCTGAAGCATAGATGCGCAATAGCAGAGACCGGCCCACTTCTATAATAGGAGAGATGGGGGCTAGTACACCACTTTCTCTGACTGTGATAAACTACACAATAATTGTTTACAATACGTAAAAATACACTGCTTGTGTATGTGCCTGCCTGAGTTCTGACATCACTTGCTTGTTCCCATCACTCCAGTCACTTCTAATTTCTCCTCTTTTGCGCATATAGAGTGTCAGAGCGATCTGGACAAACTATAGATCTAGTGATGAAGAAGATAACTATTTGCACGAGATCCTTTTTGAGATCTGCATGAGAGAATTTTATTTGTCACAACATTTTACCATTTGGCAAATTTGTGTGTAGTTTTCATAGCTCACCAACCCTCCCAGAAATTCTCCAACGCCTTCCCAGGGGGGCCCTCCACCCTGGTTGAGAGCCGTCACTTCAAACAATTCAAATGTTACCTATAAAATCATAGTAAAGGAAGTAAAGGGTATATACGGAGGGAGAACATAATTATAAAATTACCATGCGCAATATGAAATGGACTTTATGTCAGAATGCCACCTCATAAGCTATAAAAGGAACAAAGAGGCATTCCTATATCAAATTATTTATTACCTTTGCAAATGATGTTGATAAAATTAACGATTAACAAAACACATTTCTTGATGTTAGAAGACGTTTATGCCATGTGGTACCTCTTCTCACCATTGCAGAATATTTCTCTATGTCAAAATCAGTGACCATTACTTGCCCAGTGACGTGGAAGCTAATTAGCATTGTCAATGTGCAAAAATGAATATTCCCTGTGGAGAGAATTTTTTTTTTATTTTAGAAACCTAAGATTTAGTTCCATACTTTTTTGTACCGTATCTTTATGGTATACAAATATAACGAACATCGTTCTTAATCTTTTAAATTAGATTTTGGTAGAGTAGTGGCCTCGAGGAAAGGAAAAAATCCAAACTGATAAACGAGAAACCTTTGTAGAATACAATATAGTCATGGGTTTTATCTTTTCACTAGAAGGCGGATGAGTCTGCAAAAAGCGGCAAGTTTAGTGCACATGGGTTTTGCTGTTGCCCTCTCGTGGGTACACAGCTGCAGGCGTCTGCTGATGCGCGTGCATATACTACGGCTGTGCCGTGCCAGTTTCATCATTCATTCTGCGTGCCAAACTAACATGTATCGCATGTGAAGAAAGTACATTCAACACCAAAATCACTTACGAGGCAAGCCTCCTCCTGCCCCACCACCCAAAGTTAGGGTAAGTACTATGGACGGGGACTTCGGCACCTCGATCATCTAGCCCTTTGTGCCTGTGGCCCACAAGAGGGCGCCCTGGGAAGGAGAGTTAAGGTGAGAGAAGACTACAAGTGGCAATCCAGAAACCCTGACAAGGCAGAGGGCAGGGATCCTAACCGTTCCAGATCGAAGTTCCTCAATGTTGTTTAGAACAACCGGTACCCTCTCCCGATGCAGGTAGATATATCCCCTTTGGAAGCTCAAAAGCCGCAGATTGCACTAGCAGGGACGGAGATTTACGAGAGCATCCTTGCTCCTTGCCATGCAGTGTCCCAAATAACTGTTGACGCGGTTCAACTCAGAAAGAATCAAGCTTGTGAAAGGTGAAGTGAGATGAGAAGGTAAGTGGAATGCAGGGAGAGGAAATTCGGGGGATATAACCTGCCCAACATTCGCCTAGCCAACCGGAGAAACCTTCGAAGGAACCCATGGGTCAGGAAGATCTAATCCATGAACTATCGAATGAGGGCCACGTTACCGCCTCATCCTTCCCGCACGCCTCATCTCCCGCCCCCCCCCCCCCCCAAATAAGAAAGAAATCTAGCTGTGTAATTCTGGATAGTTATCTCTAGTAAATGAGCTGTTTAGGTTTTGGTGACAAATACATGCCAAATTTCCTGAAATTCTTCCCATACTGAAATACTTCTTCGGAACATTGCACATCCTTAACACTAGGATATTCGAAATACATCATCACTTTAAATAGATTATGGGGTATAGAATGTATTAAGAAACGTATAATTTTACCTCCTGCTGTGATGTAACATGGAACTATAAGTTAAGCAATTTGTTATTAACCTTGAGTACCTTTCGTATTATTCTATGAAACATTCTGCAGCACGTTCTTACACTATACATTTACCTCAGGATAAATGTTTGTGGCGTGACTGGCTTTAAAAAGTGCATCTCTCAGACTCATAAATATCAAAGGAAGATAGCAATATCCACGAGTGTGGTCCAACTGGAGACCTGGGCACCAGACTCAGTTATCGAGAAATTTATATTTGCGTAGCGAATGCATTTTGGTAATTAACACCATGTAGCACAAATATGAACAATTCTGTATTACATCAAGCAAATCAGCCTTTGCGTACTAACTACCTTTCTTTCATAAGAAAGGGTTTGCACAATTGAAGTCTTTGCAAATAGGGTATGTGTTCTAATTCGGTAGAATGTGCTCACCTTTGTGAGCATACATTAACTGTAGTGAAATGTTAACGACAAAGGCTCAAGTTACCAAGTTACCTTATGAGTTATTAATTCCATCACTGCGATTATTCACTTCTCGTATACGAATGGACATTCCAACTTTAATGTTCTAATTTCACTACAATGTGGTTATATTTGTGTATTTTGTGCAATGCAGTTCAGGTCCTGACAACCTCAAGAATACGAATATTCACTCAAAGGGAGTTTGAGCAGAAATTTAAGTGCAGAGAAAATAGATTTATAACGAAATACGGATCAAGTGCCTCCCAGAAAGCTTTTTATTCATTCATGAACAGGTCTCAAACAAGATAATAGGTTTGTTAAAATCCTCTTGTTTCTTTTTACAGGTAATTGCAGCGATTAATATATTTAAAAAGATAACCAGTAGACTTAAATTTCACTTAAAACATTTGTCACTCCTAATGTATGCCTCACCTTATTTTTTCTCTACATTTGCCACAATATTTAAACTTATGGGAACTCTGTTTACTTAAATAATGGAACGCTTTGTTCAAATGGTTATCTGTATGGTAATGAAACGTTAATTCTGCAATAATGACCGAAAACGCCCATATTACGAAATAAATGAGTTGTAATGACTAAAGTAGCAAAACATGTCCCTTTCTTTAATAAACTCTATGTATGGGAGAATCCCATATAAATCCACTCCCTTTCACGGCTACATTATAATTCTGTTATAATGTTTACAGAAATTATATCGTAAACGCACACGTGGCATCCATTTTAGGTGCTTTCACAACATATGTGTCTTGTACTCTTTTACATAGCGGAGGGTTTGGGAAATAACTGTGAAAATCGTACTATTTTAGAATTCTTTTAGTATAAATTCTGTTAGTTTTGTATCGAATTCATAGAAATTTGAAGTCAGTCGTAAACTATGTTCTAGTTAAAAATTCTTAAAGGTTATATGTATACACACTGCATATTATATTTAAAGTGTCATGTTATCAATGCTTTGACTTAATATCTTTTAGCGAGTGTCAACTCAAGGTGATGTGATGGAGAAGTTACCTAGCAAGCATGGCCTTGAGTGCAAAGAGTAGTTGTATAATGGCCGTCGTCATAGCTAGAATGTGAACGTTTTGTAACACTGAGGGCAGTGTCTGTCTTCTGTCGTGTAATGGAGAGAAAGTTAAGGTAATACATGAATACCGAGCACTTGATCTTTATTGTGGAAAACCACTTCCGAATTAAGGTGTCAGTCTGGGTGATTCAATTGGTTAGACACTGGTCTACTGATCCCAAGGTCGCGGGTTCAAATCCCATCCAGACTGATGATTTTTAAGTGTGCTGGAAAACTACAGCTTCATGTCAGTAGATTTACTAGCATGTAAAAGAACTCCTGCGGGACAAAATTCCGTCACACCGGCTGATGTGATCCTGGCAATCGACAATGTCGTAAAAACAACAAAATGCTTTTTTTTTTTAATTTAAATTTTCGAAACAAGGTCGTGGTGAAAGAACGTCATATATAAAATATAATATAAACATAACAAATAAATATAATATATATTTTATGTGCAGAGGTGTATACATAACACACTAATAAACACTAACGTAGCATGTGTTAACATTGTTTATTTAGATACTTCATTTATGACCTCATATTTTAAGGAATTCCAACCCAACTGATATGTCATCGTTCCATTACAAACTTCAGTTATTTATATGTATAATACCTGCATTTCCAATAGTGGATGCGAACATAAAATTCCGGCAACCATGTTAAAGAGTAGCCCAAAGGAACTTTAATATAAGAATAGTCCGACCCGAATAGTTTAGTTTAGTACTTCATGGTCTATTCAGTTCCTCAAATTAGTTTCAGAATTAATTGTTATGTACAAGGTTTACAAATAATAGCCTAACATGTATCCTTAAATATCAATTTTACTTTTCCAACATATTGTGCATAATGAAACAGAAAAAATGCTATTGACTTAGGTGAGAGTTACCTAATTTGTTCCAATTTACAAATTATATTTTTTATAAGTGCAACTGACCTTTGAATTATTTCAATAACGGCATCTTAATTCCAAATATGTTAGGGTGGAAATTTATCTAAACAGAAAGGTTTATTTCAAGTTAACATAGTGATTAGATTCAGTTCCCTAAATATCTGCAACGGGTGCAAAGTAGGTAAGTGGTTTCGTAAATTGCGCCTAACTTGTAGAGTTAGAGACTTTAAAAATAGGCCAGCAATTTTTTGTCGTCTGACAGGGCCCTTTCGCTTTGCCCCGCCCATATTCCCCTCCGCCCTTGTACAGTGGATATGAGGAAGGGGTTGTATAGCAATTAAGAAACTCAAGAGCTATATTACAGATGTAGGCGTTGCTAGTAACATTTACTAGTCGTATATGTTCGCTCGTGGAATGCCATGCACGTCAGATATCACACGAAGTTCATTTTGTTAGAAATGTAATTTAGAAAGCAAAGAAGCATATAATTATTTTATATAATTTATTTATGTCCAATCTATTAAGTATTTTGCTTAATGAATTATTTAAAATATTCATAGTGCCTAATATTTAACGTTACTGAGTGCTAGACTAAATGGGCACACAGGTCCCACATACATATATTAAACGTTTACTTGAAAATATTAGGGACATAATTTATTTGGATGAATAATGCTAATGTTTAAACAAACAAAGTACATTTTAAATGTGTTTGATGTATGCATTTAAGTCTTCATAAATATATATGCTCATGTATGCATATGCATAACATGTGCTTGGCCCCTGATAGAATATAGAATATTTGTCACGTTAACCACTTTTCAAAGGTGAAACTAAACACAGGCAGAATTAAAAATAATCTAAGTTTTCATTTATTGAGTTTTTCGAACAAAACAATTACAGTATAATACTTCTGTGATGCAGTGATATTTACAGACCTACAAAATTAACAAATATAAGAAGTTATTTCAGCATTTCATCATCATTCGTGCATCTAGTTTGGGATACAACATCGTTTCAGATATCTAAAGTATATGAAGTTATTGCTCCCACACTGTAGGAGACGGTTCAATTCCTATTAAGTTAAGTTGCTTGCTAAACAGCATTTGATGTTTTCCTGTCATTAAGCTAAAGTTAGGCAGCGTTAGCATTTCAAATTCATTTAATAATTTATCTCATTGTGTAATGCTAAAATTTTGTTTAAAGTATGCTAAGTAACAAAGGAGATAAAAACACAAAATACGTAACTAACAAGTATAAACATGTGTTTACCAATTATACTATAAGATTAAGTTTTTAAGATTATAGTTTAAACGAACTTTACATATTGTTTGTGAAAGTGCAATTTTTGCTCCGATTCGTGAGATATTTGCTTAACTTTATTGCAAAATTTTAATCACAACTTTATGTTGAGTAAACAGTTTTTACTCCATGATATTAAAAAAACACTTATTAACTTTAAACACAATTCTATCAGACAGCTCGCAAAACAAGAAAAGACAGCGAAAGGCAGAGGATACGGAAGGGAAACTGCTTGAGTATGAGATACGACAAGAATAGCCATATGCTGTTAGTTTTTGTCATTTGTATGGGCATTCAGTGTATATCTATGTTCAACAGAAACTTATTTGAATTTTGCAGTTCAAATAATGTTTGAACTATGATAGTATTTCACATTAAACGACAAAACTAATTCACTAAATTAAACGCTTGGCCATTTTGTTTCATTCAGTAAACGCTTTATAGCAATGCTGTGTTCTTAAACAGTATTGGACACGTAATGTTATCGCAGGGGTAAAGGGGATGGGTAACCAACATAACTGTTGACAAATGACGTTCCGAGTTATGAAGTGGAGTTCCTAGGCGGACCATATACCACATATAACGGTTTTCGATACAAGTCTGTAACGCAATGAGAACTACAGTATATTAATGAAGTTTGGAATTTCACGTATCATTTGGAAGTATTTCTTCTAGGCAGATAACGGAAAAACTAGACTGAAACCACCTAAAGCAAGTTCGTTGACCCCACGTCTGCACAACGCAGCTCACATCATTCTTCTCTCAGCAAATGGCATGTGTGTAGACATAGTTCACAATGCTTGACGTAGATGACATTTATCAAACAACTTATTTTTAAGAAGATGGTACAATTTAGGTGATCGTACAAATTACGCAACCCTCACCTACATTCTCATAGTTAATATTTGAAATATATGTAGATAAACATTCAGGAAGCTAAAAAATGATTATCCGGGCTTGTGGGCCGTGGTCTAGTGGAAATTCTCCCTCCAGACGTTTCGTTCGAAAGTGCGTCGATGGGCTTAATGTAGTTTGATTTATTTATACTAGAATGTAGTATGGTATTCGTTGCCATTGCAAGTTCTTAAAGCACTAGTTGTGGGTCTTCAACGACATTTTGATGCAATCTAAATTCAGGTTTTCAAAGGATGCTTTAGAAACTACATGGTTTCATATCAAACTAAGTTTTGCTCACCACTAAGCACTGTTTGTTTAGAAGTATCCAAACCACAAAAATAAAAATTTTCACTACCATTCTCCAACATACAAAGGTGGATTAAACCACAAACGAAGAAATGAGATAAAGATAAGTAGGCAGGTACACATTGTGACACTGAGCGGCAGCGGACATCAAAGACTCTCAAGGTCAAGCTACCCCTCACCACTGGTTGGTCGGGCGCTCTAAAGAAGCTTGGTGTTAGCTACCTCACACCACTGCTAGTAAATACGTAGCTCACGACAATGGAGCGGTCAGAACAAGGATGACAATGAACGCGACAGAACAAAGCATTGCTAGGCTGTTCGCGAAACTTTCCATTGACGGCGCTCTTATGAGGAATTCGAGAAATGGTGGATTTCGAGAAAAATCCGTGATACCTCTTTCTCTGCTATACAAGCGAGAGCAACGAGCTCTTCTGAGTCGTTATTTGTTGAACGAGACAGCTGTTAGTAGTTAGTTATAAACGTTTGTTCAGTCAGTGTTGAGAGAAAGTGTATATCGTCAGAGACATGTGTAGACATTTAATTGTCGCGTCGGAGTTGTGTGAAGAGGTTTCAGTGAGTATGATTGTTGAAGCCAGCAGGTTGTGAGACAGAGAGAGAGAGAGAGTAGAACTTAAAGACTGTGAAATATGTGTTAAGGTTACGATGAAAAGAACAGCTGTGAGATGGAGGGTCACGAGGAATTCTAGGTTGTGTTAATGGTAAAACAGAACTTACCCCACACCATTTCACTTCACTAACATCCTCCGTGTTTCCTTAACACCAACTCCACCTCCAAAACTACAAGACCCCAAGTCCTATTTATGACGTTATGATCTATGCCCTGTATCCATAATGTCACCGTAACTCCACTTTCTTTTGCGACTGGATTTGCCTTTATTACCTTAACTGTTACACTGCAGTATGACTCGGTTGGTCGGTGTCTCTGGTTCGACCCTTCCGGTGTGGTAATTCCCTGTCGGCATTGGAGGCAGGAAAAATATTTGCTTTGGCTAGTATTGTCTGAGTGGAGAAAGAACCTTTGCTTACAGGTAGGTAAGCGGTAGAAGGATATCAGGTCGGGGAAATGAACTGGGATATTCATTACACAAAATTGCCTCTAACACTAATATTGTATTTTCCAGTCACAACTGTCCCCGCAGTTATAAATATTCCTGACGAAATAACGTTATATACTGTTATTTACTTAATTATAATTTCACTGCAAGTACTTTGTAGTTCTTGCCCGCGTCACTTATCACCTTCGCACTACTTGCTGCTGTCTTCCAACTGTATTCAGAATTGAGGTGTTGCGTCAGAGATAGTCACAAGACACAAAATCAAAATTTTACAGGAAAACGTTTTGAACTTTCCTAAAATCAGAATAGTCTAATACAAGGTAAAATGGTAAAAATATTATATCTAATTATTATATATTTATTATATAATTATTATATCTAATCCATTTTTTACGATTTACTTAATTTGCCTTACTTTAATTGTGGCTTATGACTTTCTCTCTAGAAATACATTAATCATTAGATTTTCATTACTTTATTAGTTTTTTTTCATCAAATATGACAAGAATAAAGTATAGGTATCTATTAGAAATGTTCATCACTCCCTTCTAGACAGCATCTTTAACCTCCAAGTCCGTCTCATAATCAGCTACAAGGGCACCAAAGAAGGTCTGATTTACGTTTGGGACACAATCCATTACTGACAGTATATACTGGAGTTTCTTTTTGTCTATTTTCAAGGACTCCTTGTATTTCTCGGGCAAACTAAATGGATTGCGAGGGACAGATCTGCCTTTTTATGAATAAGAAATTCATAATGACATTCTCAATTGTAGTGCTGAGAAAGCTGAAAATTAATTAAGATTTCACTGATGATCAGCCGTGTGAGGTTTAAAAACATTAAGCTTTCGGCCGTTGTAGAGTCCATGGCCTTCATCAGAATGAAAAATGACCGTTAGCTTTCCGCTCCCCATATGATCACCCGTGAAGCCTTAATTAATAACGCGCGCCGTGAAAGCTTTAAATCTTACACAAGCTGAAAATTGCTGTAATTTTCCTCAAATTTGAAGGTCATAGCATCTGCAGAATGAATGAGTCTCTTATTATACTCTATCTGTTTCACTATGTAAGCCTGCAAAATTTCTACATTCTTGAAATACATTCAGTTTTGAAAGTTTTACATCACATGAAAAAAGTGCAACAGAGATAATCATAAGCCACATATAACATACCGTACAAACTTCAATATTTACAATAATATATAACGCATAAAATAACATATATGGCTTAAGTAAATTTTATTTGCTGTATATTTCATGTTATTGGTAATAAAAAGCAAAATTTCTGATTTCGTAACAGAAAATGTATGAAGTTCAATTCACTATTCAGGAATGTTTACTTATCTTACCTATTTATTTTCGGAGTCTAATTCACTTTCAGAGTTAAAGAAGAATCCATTAGAAGTTAAATAAATTTCATCTTCATCACTTCCTATAGATATTTCTGCAAAGCTTAACATTCTTCACAGGCGAAAAGCAAGTTTTCTTTTCACTGCAGTCGTAACGTGTGGTTTGTGTTGTATCTCAGGGAAAGTGTGAAGCCAAAGGACGAAGGAGAGAACAACAGCTGCTTATTCTCCCTCCTGTTGGGAAACCACAACGCCGCCGCTACGCCGAGAACAGTAGTTGCAGAGCGCAAATTCCAGCGCACAGTAGCGCCACACTCTCCTTCGCCGACACATGGGATCCGGGACGACAGGATTGAAATGAAGGTAAAATGAAATGGAACCACGGGAAATCGCTGAAAGGAAAGTAGCCAAACCAGCATTCACCTGATGACTAAGAGAAACAGCAAAGAAAGCTCTGGTTAAATTTGCTGGTTACCGGAGATCAAACCCGGGACCTCACGAATCCGAATCCTAAGCATTTTCAACTGAATCAACTCGCTTGGTGTGCATAAGTAACTCGCATACTCTTTTCTGCTCAAAATAATATCATGCAGATCTTATAGACATTAGTGTCAATCGACAGCCCAATGTTTTACTGAGGAGGGAAATTCCAGCACACCGGCTGCGATAATATGATCCTCACAATTGACAACGTCGTTGATAAACAACGTATTATTCCTTTTAGTGCCAAGCGAGGCATGTGCTGTTCACAAATCGCTCAAACCTCTGTTACAGTGGTCAAGGTCCAATGGGCCAAGGCAAGTATTCAAATCAGTCACTCTCGGTAATAACACGTCAAGACATTTATAAAAGCACTGCCACAACAAATCAATTATAGAAAATTACACCAAAGTAAGAGAGGTGTTCATTAATGTTCATACTTTACTTGCAGTTTCTTTACTGAGATAAATTTATAGAAAATCACCCATGAAGAACGTGATGTTCTTACGATCAGGTATGAACAAGACTTAAACATCAGTGTTTGAAAATTACACCGAGTTAATACATTTTAGGACTCCAGACCACTGTATCCTTACTTTTATAGCATACAGCAAAAATTAAAATATTTAGTTAGGTACATATGAGCCCTTGTCATGGCGCAGTGGACTGGTGCATGGCAGGTCTGATTCCTGGCCATAGATGTTCCCAGGTTCGACTTCTCCTTTAAGGGGCTTTTAAGCTCAGATATTCATCCAGTGTTCCATTCACAGGACTCCTAGTAGGAGTTAGGGGTAGCACAGGAGATTTTTAGGTCGAGATGCGAGGGCCGTTGAAGTACTCTCCAACCACCATCACCATCACCATCGCCACCGACATCGCCACTACCACTACCACCACTAGGAAAGGGCAACAGCAGTAAAAGCCCGAAAAGTTAGAAGTTTGCCTGTAAGAAAGAGGATATGTATGTAAGGAAGGGGGACACCTCAACCCATTGTGACCCGACATGGGTGTATTGCGGGCTACCACCCCTCCGGGGGAAGGGATGAGGCGAAGTGAGACCATAGGCTTTTCAGAGAGCGGAGCCAATGAAACCCAGCGACGCATAGAGGTCCCTAACAGTTCCAGATATTGGCACCTGGTGCACAACCGAAGTATGTCCTCCACCCAGAGAGAGGGCGAATAGGCAACCCTTGCGGCTCGGGCAGTAACCTCCAGGGAGGGCTAGGGAAGAGTGTTCCAGTGCTGTGCAGGCAACCATGCCATCAGTCCGCATTCGCCGGAACGAACCGCGCCGCCAACCAAACCTAAATGTTGACAAGGAAGGGAAATGAGAAATGAAGGGAAAGGAATCCGTGGAGAAGAGATTCATTCACTGGCTTCGCCTCAGTAACATGGGGAAACTATAGAAAAATCCATGCCAGTGTGCGGCCACGGGATCGAACCCGCGACTTCCCGAATGAGGGCCACAGACGTTACCACCTGAGCCATCCCGCTTAATGAGAAAGAGGATATCTGCAAGGAATGCCAACGGGGATACAAGGAAGGTGCAAATTGGTTCAATGTTAAGTGTGTAGAGATCGGAAATAAATATATCGCCTGCCATAATTGTACGAGCGATTACGGTGACTAAAATTGTTGGTGTCCGTTAGCCCCAAACAGATTGTCACATGCTTCAACTAATTCTAACATGATTCAACCAATTTTTGCTGTCGTACCTTATTTCAGAAGATTCACGTTTTAGTTTGTTTAAATAAATGTTCAGTGCTTCCATAAAAAAAAGTTGTAATAATTAGCATGGCTTCCATTTCGAAAAAATGTCCTTAGCCCGTACGATTGCTCCACCTTTAGCTTACTTTGATTTACTAGTGCACGTGTACCACTCTTGAAAAATGCAACTAATATTTTCAGTGCACAAAGCGTATTTGGAAGGTATAAATTTAAGGAATTTATGCAATTACATATCTATGGTTTTGGCTTCTAAGTGCGTAGCATTTTCATCCTTTGTTATAAACTTAGCTATGGTTATCTGGACCACATGACTGCACGGTAACGTGTGAGGCTCGCATTCGGGGATTCGTGGGTTCGATTTCCGTGACCAACCTTTCTGACTGATGCGATTTTTTGGGAGTTTTCCCGGGTCGCTGTCCCTCCAATTTGTTGCATTAATCACTTCATTTCACCTCTCTTCATGTTAGGTTTCTTTCAGGGTTGGAAGCGTTGGCGAGCGTTGCGGCAGCAGCATGGCAGGAGGAACAAAGTTTCGGCGTGCTTGGCAGGTGCTTTGTCTCTGCAAATCCTCGTCCTCTGGATCGTGGGAAGTATTCGGCTCCTGGGGCTCCAGGGGATCTAGAGCCTGCAGAGGGGGCAGAGGGAGGAACCGGAGCACGAGCCGCCACCGGGGAGTAAAATGTGTAATTGTTAGGGAACCTGCCCTCTGCTATTGTCTCTCCTCAGGCCCAACCACCCTTCGTATCCTTTCACCTTATCCCTTCCTCCCGGGGGTGGGAGGGTTTGAATTTGAATTTGATTTGGTTTAAGGGCGCTCAACTTCTAGGTCATCAGCGCCCTTAAAAGATTCATGGCAATAGCCAGATATAAATTTCACTCAAAAAATAAAAATACTAGCAACAAGAAAAGTTTACAAAGGCAAAAGGCAGTGGCAATAGCCAGATATGAAACAAGGTGATAAATAGTCCAAAAGCAGAAACAGAGGGGGTGGGAGGGGGTGTCAGGGGCATCTGCAGAACGATGTATTAAATACCCTCTCCAAAACTTGTCTGTCCTATCTATCTTGCTGTGGTTAATCTATTAACATATTTGTGTATTAATTTAATGTAACTGTCCCACTCTTACTACATTATACTACCTGGGATCGATAAGACGATATGAAATGGCGTATTTCAACCAATTTTTTGTTACTTATCCCGCACTATTATTATATCCCTTGCATTTGTCTTATTTTATCACCTCCCTATCGTTTGTCTGTTTTTCTCACCGCCGCAGTATTTTTCTGTTTTATTAGTTCCCTGGCATCAGCTAATTTATTTGAGATCCTCGTTTATTTTCCGCATAGATATTCAAAGTTAGCTACACCAAAGCAGCATGGTACCAAACAAAGAGAAACAGAAACAGTCCGATCAATTAGTCTAGTAAGTTAGTTAATATTTTGTCGAATTTATTTCTTGTAATCTTTATATACATTATATTAATTGTGATATAAGCAATTAAACGCCGGTCAAGTTTTGAATTTATTTATTGTAATCTTTATATACATTATATTAATTGTGATACAATCAATTAAACATCGGTCAAGTTTTGATTTTCCCTAGATAAATGTGCTCGTGTTTCAGGGTCAAATTTGCCATTAAAAAAAAAAAAAAAAAAAAAAAAAAAAAAAAAAAAAAAAAAGAAAAAAGAAGTACTGTTGAAAATAATTTTCTTAACTTCTCATAAGTTAGTAGCAAAACTAAAAGGCAAATAAAGCAATATTATTAACTTAAAATAGCGAAAACATTGAAAAGTATAAGAAATTTAAAAAATAAATTTCAAAGTTTAGCTTAAGCTCAAGTAACGGAATATACGCCATTAAGTATTCAATCAAGCACATTAACAATATGCCAAGTAGTAGGAAACTTTTCACTGTTTTTTTGGCTGGCAAATTAAAATGCGTTTCTAATGTTATCATTTTGATCAGTTTTCACTGCGTGCAAAGCATAATATTTTGAACTTGATTGGTTGTATATATTCTGCTGAATGTCTTTGTTCGCAGTCGGAATATTAATTCGTCGGAGAGTATGAGCCACCTCTCCAGTTTTTTCATATTTATTCCAGAAAGTCAAGTATCACTTAGCAGCAGTCTAACCTGTTCCAGTCGCAGTAAAAATATTTCCTTGACTTAGAGGTGCTAAATTATCATATATACTTACCTGGTCATTCTGTTGTTTTGTACAAATTATTACTAGACTTTCTGCTTTTCTGCAACAAGAGAAGAACGAACTACTCCGAGCCCTAATGACGGGCCCTTAAACAACACTCACTCACTCGAGCTACCTGTAATTCTTGGGTTTCGTTTTACTCGTTTGGAAGTGCTGAGTAAGTCGAAGTACATTAATCGAAATGAATATATTTTAGTTTTTCTTTTGTTTGTTTTTATTTGAGAATTTAACATTTTCTGGTCAAATGTTTGCGATATGGTATTTTAATTCATATTTTATTTATGAAATAATCTAGATGAGTATCATCTGACCTTCCAGATAAATTCTACGTCTTACGCCGTCGTATGATAGATAATACTTGTGACAATTGTTTTCCTGCTGTCCTGAAAAATGTATTCTGTAACAAAAAAGATGTGTAATGAAAGCAATCAATATTTAATGTTTAAAATCATTCTCGTAATGATAAGAACCTTTTTCGCCTCCGGAGCAAGCAATTCCCGTTGGATTTGCAGTTAACAAATAAGATATTTCTCATACTAGGAGGTATTAAATAGGTTGCCCTTAGTGTAGTGAAGCTCTAAGCAACCAAACGATCAGCTACTTGAGTGAGAAAAAGCTGCTGTTGGTCTCTGAAATAACGTTTTTGTGGTTTGAGGACTTGACATGGTCAAACACCGCAGCCGCTCTGCCTTGAGATGATGCAGGCAAAGGATATACTCTCACTCCTAAAGTGAAGGACACAGGAAGAGAGGGAGTGGGAGAGACAGGGATTTCCTGATTAATAAAACAAATACAACTTCCTCTTTGAGAATGCGAAGAAACACGATTGTGTCTCAAAAGAGAACAAACAAGGGAACTGTTAAGATTTATTATTCCACATTTTGACTCAAAACTGGTTGAGCCAGATGCAGGTGTGTAATGGCATGTTGTTCTGGGGGGGTTTCCACTGATTCAGAAAAATTATCGCAAATCCGGTTTTATACCTCATTATTGGCGCCTAACAGTCTGCTGCTCTGATTTTTTCTCAAAGTTTTCTGACCCCAGTTATTTAAAAGGAAAATCATGAGTTGAATAAATTTACATAGGATACTGGTTTCCATGAATTAGGTAATGTAATATGCTACCTATTAACATATATGTACTGAATACTCAAATGACGCAACCATCCGGATTTGTGGAAAATCTTAATGCATTGCCACAACAAAGTAAAATTCATTTTGTTGTTCCCATAAAATTACTTTTGTATCGAATAATGGATGTTTACTTTACAAAATACAGGTGGAAGATACTGCTTCGACCACAGGTTAACTAGAGATTCTACATGATGGGTGTAAAAGTTATGTGCAATAAAATTACTGTTAATAAAGAACCATTTTGCCGCAAAGAATAATTTCTTTCAAATACGTGGTGCCATCTAGCTTCTTGACGAATGGGTATAAACTGTTTATTATTTCACTAACTGTTGCACAAACATTGTGAGAACAATGCTGCATGAATTTCTATCTCAATTTTATTCGAATGAATTTAGTCAAAATTTAATGCTAAAGTGTCACGCAAAGTTTAGTTTCTAATAGACATTTGGCAAGATCATGTTAACGTTAAATTGTGACTAAAGTCATTCGAATTAAGTTATAAATGTATTAAAATATGGTTCACATATTGTTTGCGTGACAGTTATTGAAATAATAAGCCATTTATATCCATTCGTCAACAAACTAGCTCTAATTTATTTTTCGGCAAAACGGTTCATTATTGACGACCATTGTATTGGGAATATTTGTTACACTCATCAAGCACAGTCCCTGGTTAGTGATGGTCGACTCTTCCCTGGGTCTCCCTGGAAGTTGCTATCCGGTTCGCAAGGGTCGCCTCGTCGCCTTCTCCCTGGGTAGAGCAATCACTTCGGTCGTGCACCAGGTGTCAATATCTGTAACTGTTAGGGACTTCTATGCGTCTGTGAGCTTAGCTGGCTCCACTCTCTGACCAGCCTACGCTCTCACTTCGCCTTTTCCCTTCCCACTGGGGGGTGGTAACCCGCAATAGACACATTACAACAGATTGGGGTCTGCGGTGGGTCGAGGTGTCCCCCCTCCGTCACACACACACACACACACACACACACACACACACACACACACACACACACACACACACACACACACACACACACACACACACACACACACACACACACACGCGCGCGCGCGCGCGCGCGCACACACACACACACGTATGGTCGAAGCAGTGCCTTTCACCCGGTATACATACAACGAGATGTGCTTGTTATTTTTGGTATCGCATTGAGAAAAGGAGCATAACAACTTTGTATTCGAAGCCAAAGGCTTTAACCTTTTCCACCTGAGTAAGCAACACACATGAACAGACTAAATACACATGCAATAACGTTTGTCCAGGAATACGAAGTACACACAGTTTATGCCTCACAGTCCACACTCTCATATACCAGGTGAGTCAGATGCCCCTTATTCTCGAGTTTTATTATATCCGCATTTTATACTCCAACATGAAAACATCGACTCCATTACTAGTTCTACCCGCGTATTTAACATGGATGTTAAACACTCGATGAAATTAATGCTAATGTAGATGTTATCACATCGCTTTTAATATATTCGTAATTAGACAGGTGATGTTTGCACTTCTGCAAATGTTCACTGGAACCAGCGAATATTACATCTTAAGCGGATTGTTTACCTCACACTTTATTAGGTAGCTCAGTTGGAACGAGCGCAAGAGTCCGAAGTAATTCGTCCGCTGTGAAGGTGGTTCGAATCACCCGCATGTACTAATTTTTTTACCGTGCAATCCCCACAATTTACAAATTATAATTCTGAAAACGGTTATTATATTCATTTTTATTACTTTATGTTTTATGGCATTGTTTGATGTTTCTTTATTGGTGAACTACAATTAGGTAGTTGTTTAAACATACCCATAGGTAGGTGCAACTGAAATAAGGATCATTTATACACAGTGTTGAACAGATCTACAGGCCACTGTAATACGCTGACGAAGGGTTTCTGGATAGTCCTGCTCCTCCGCATAAATGCGTTCTTTTAAATAACCCCAGAGAAAGAACTCAAGGGGTGTCTGACAGGCCAGGGGACTATCCAATGACCAGGATGTGCAGCATTCAAATGATTGCAGACGGTCCTCGACCGTTACGGAGGAGCGCCATCGTGTTGAAACCACATCGTCATTCGCTCCCGCAGTAGCACATTCCCTAATAATAAGGGGTGAGCTAAGGAGGAATCCCAGGTAGCTTGCTCCTGTTAGATTCTCCTCGAAGAATAATGGTTCAACAAGGTGGTCTCCAAAGATTCCACAACAGACATTTACACCCCACTGCTCTTGGAATGCTGCCTCCCTTACCCAATGAGGATTGTCAACACTCCAATAGCGCATATTGTGACAATTTTCAGTTCCGTTGTTGTGGAATCTTGATTCGTCAGAAAACAGTATCCTGGATGCGAATCCCACATCACTTGCTACTCGCTCCAGTAACCATTCACAAAAGGTCACTCGAACTTCGAAATCTCTCCCGGGAAGTGCTTGGTGTAGGTGCAAACCATAAGAATGGAACTTATTAGTGTTCAATATCCGCACTACAGAAGACTGGCTGAGCAACTACCCGTGTACTAGTATGTGGATTGTTCTGGGTGGCATTCAAAACTACTTGTGCATTAACACCCGATGTTGCTGGTGTGTGTCTATGAGGAGGCATTCTTGCAAGTGATGCTGTTACACGCAGACGCCTTTCAACATTCCGGAAGCTGTTTGCTGTTGATTGTCGTCTATTCGGATATCTCTCCCGAGATATTTTCTCTGGTGTATTTGTTCATACTTCTCCGTAGATCAAAAGCATATCTACGTAATCGTATGTCAAATACATAATGAAAGACTGGCACAAAATATCGTGCGACAGTTACGTGTGGAGAACGCAGGGGTCGGCATTCACAACGCAATACATTATGCCAGCCTAATGGCGCAGAAGTCATTACACCTGTTCAATTACAAAATGCATACAACCAAAAACTATTTAAATTATAATATCCTAAACGGCCAGGAACTTTATAATTAGATTATTGTGCATTCGGTTTCCAAGTTTTGATGAACATAAAAAAAAAAAAATATTTATAATACTGAGACTCGAACCTACGTCATTGGGACTTAGTGTAGAGAACCCGTCACAATCCTATTCAGCCATTTCGAGACTTTCGAGACTTAACTGAAAGCACGTATCACGTTCAGTAGTAGGACTTGCATGCCTGGCGCTATGCTGTTGCCACCTCGCGAGTTTTCGGGCTTGATTTAGCCTTTTAAGACAGTTTTAATCATTTGCTGGGCGTTTTAATATCATTACTTAAATGGCAAAAGCTGTTATGCATATTAATTTAGATGTACGAGGCGTAGTTCACGCAAAAATGTAAATACACTGTTGTTTAATAATATGTCCGTTTTCACTGTATGGAGCCATGATGGATGAGGCGTGTCTCTAAATTGTTCGTAATTTTTGGCAGCCAACACCTGCTCTAAGTACAAGAATCCACCATTTTCTTTTTAGCTGACGTTAGTGTACCCATATGATAGGTCCAATTTTTCTGAGGCGTTTACTGAATTACGTTGCTATGTATACTCTAATAAAACGTTTATAAAATCGGCTGGAAACCGGAATTCACTCTCAGTAAACGAGTCGTATTTTTTTGAGGTGTACTTTAGTGAGGAGTACGTTCTGTCCCTTAAACCGCTGTTGCTCTCAATTTTGCGCATTCCTCTCTTTGAGAACGTCAAGCAATACATTTTAATAAGCGCAAAACTGGACTAAGGCGTACATGTCGTTTGATGGGTGGCCTACCTTCCAAAAAATAAGGCGCCGCTGACTCACCTGGTATAGACCGCGGGGGTGCTGGCCCTAATACTGTAATTGCAGTTAAGTTTGCAGATTATTCAGATTATTATGTACTAAGAAGTACTCACTATTTTGAAAAACACTGCAACATATAAGCACACAAGGAAACGTTAAACGCAAATCAAACAATTCCAATCTTTTTCAATGTTTATTGCAATTCAATATGGTGTAAATACATGATTGAATCCAGTCAATAGTAAACAAGTACACATAAGTAGCAAAAGACAAATAACAATAACAATAAAATAAATATAATACATACAAAGAACTGTTAACCAAGTAGTAGAGAATATGCACAATGAACTAATAAGAGTAAGCACAGTATCAACAATAAGTCAGGCTACAATTCACTTATGTGACATGATGAGTTAACCCAACTAGAAGCGTCAGGTCTACAAATGTCCGAGGGTATTAAATTAATCGAGAAAGTATTGGAAACAATTAACAATATACCCCAAGAACTCTGTCCTGATAAGCTAAAAGACAAATTCTTTAGTGTAGAATGTATAGAAGATGTGAATGTAAAGATATTTTTGCTAGTGCTACTCCAAACTACATATCTGTAAATCTTCGTCCTCCACGCATGCACAAGCTCAGCCTATGGATGCTACACAATATGAAAACGAAATTCTCCAAACCTGATGATTATTATGGCATCAATACTAAATTTCTAGCAATAGCAAGCCCAACGTATTCATTAGGCACTACTGGTAATTCTTTTTTCTTATTGCAGAAATATGAAGGAGACTTTATTTATGGTTTTCAAGTTATTCTGTTTATCTTTCTGGAATAACCAGTTCTCTTCCTTTCCTATTTTGCATTCTTGTAAACAGGAACTTGAATACAAAAAAGTCCCCATTCACGTGAATGAAATATCTACTCAATGGATACTGTGAGTTGTAGCATAAATGAAGAACCTAGGAATGTGAAACATCCTTGAAGGAAACATACCTGGGTAATATTGGAAGGAATTAAAGTGAGCCTTGAACTGCTTATTCAACCTATAGTAATTGCAATTACGATAAAATTGTGAACATATGTAAGTAGAAACTCGTTATTGAATCTTTGATATTTGTATCTAACAAAGTTGTCTAAATAACTGTGCAATTACTTCCCTGCTTTCTCTTCACAGCTCAGTTTCTTATAATACTTGCTACATAGTGATGGCTATGGCGGGCTTAAAATATTTCAAGATTTTACAATATTGATGCCAGAGTTCTGGAATCGACATGTTGAGCCGCTGAGAAAATACCTAAGTTAGTATAGCCGGCTTCAAATGTTTTCCGAGTCACGTGGTCCTAGCAAAAGGGGGAAGCCAGGATGGCTTATCTATTAGTTATGCTTATCCATTAGTATTATTATTACTTGATAAATGTTCGTTATTTAAACTGCGACATTTTCGAGTTCCGAGCGTGCATTCAAATCACTTTCACAACAAACGCCGCAGTTTCACTCATACGCTTAGCACAGAATTGTAAACTTGGAAACGAAGCAGTATGCTCAAGGAGAACTTTGCTTTAAAAGCTTCGTGCTTCCGTAAGGTGAAACAGAAAAGCTTTTAGATTTTCAGCGACTATCTCAGCAAATAAGAATTTGTATGAACTAATTAATTACTTTCTCTACTGCATATAGCAAATCGGGGAAGTATTGTTTTCTACCCTAAAATTATGTTGAGATTTCATCGGATATATATGTGTTTTCATACCCGTCTGAACCCAAAAAAGCATTTAATGAATCGTTTCGTGGCTGTGTATGTGTATGTGTACAGCATAAATCAATAACAAAAGTCAGTTAAAAATGAGCTTGAAGTATAAGTTCAACAGCTTCCTAGGATGCGACACGTATATTTTCAAGAAAATCCCACCACACCAAACTTTAGCGAGCACAATTTTTCGAAACATTTCATTTTCCCAAAAATAGCAGTAACCAATTTTATCTTGCATTGTCTGTGAACAGTCTCTGAATTTCTCTTCATTCTGAGTGACTTTTGTGTATCTGGTAAACCATAAATATGGACAAAATCTTACTACACAAACATTGTAGATTTGTTAAACCCCAACATTTATGTCAAATAATTGATTTTTTATTTGGCCTACATTTTCAGAGTTTTTACTTTCTCTACAACGTTTAGTAAAGTAGAGCAAGTACTGAATTCCACCCAAAAATTCGATGTCGAGACTTCACCGAAAATATATGTTTTAAGGCACGTTGAATAAAAAAAAAAAAGCATTTTTAGAAAGAGGTCCGTGTGTGTGTGTTTGTGTGCCTGTCTGTGTGTTTGTCAGTCTGTGGACAGCATAACTCAAAAACGAAAAGGTGGTTAAAAGCCAATGTTGGTATTTTAGGTGTAATGTCCTTCAAGGATGCAACACTAAGGTTTTGAAGAAAAGTGCTCCAGCCTAAACTACCCTTTACATGGAAAATTTCTCAAAATGATTTTCTTGAAAATGGTTCTAACGATTTTGATTAAAATGCCATATGTTTGAGATATTTTTATGACAAATAAAATGTCTATCTTTAATTGTCTGCGTACAGTCCATGAAGTCCTATTTACTCTGGATAACTTTTGAATAACTGATAAACCGTAAGAGATAGACCAAATCTTAGCATAGAAAAAAATGTAGATCTTGTTAAAACACACAATTTATGTTCAAGTATATATATATTTTTTTTTGTAGAATGAATCATTTCGGAGATATTGCTTATTTGTGTAAGTTTTGGAGAACTTATACTTCTGTAAAATGGAACAACTTTATTAAAATTTTTATGTTAGCCGTGCAAAGAGAACGGAATTTGAAAGCTTTAAAAGAGTTGACTATCGCTCAAAGCCTACTGTATTCTCATGTTCCTCTTGCACCTACAAGGAGATAAGCAATAAGATAATTTCTGTAAATATTTATCTCAACTAACACGAAGAAGATAGAAGAATAAGAGTTTGTAAGAACGGTTAGTACAAGAGTAGAGAAAGTCTTGTGAGTTCAACACTCAGATTTTTTATATTGCTTTGCATTTTTAAATAGTTATACTTTTTGTTATTCGTCACTCTCCATCTTGGCCATGCAAAGAGAACTGAATTCAAACATACATTATGATATGTTTCCGACCCTCTCTTAAAAATTTGACTATCAAGCCTACTGTGTTCCCTTATCTCCTTGTACCTACCTATAAAGGAATATGCAACAAAATATCAGCAAATGTTTATCTCAGTTAACACGAGGTTGATAGAAGAATGGGCGTTTGTAAGAAGAGTTTATACAAGAGTGAGTATAGAAGGTGTTGTGAGTGAAATAACTGGGAAATTTTAAAATTATATTTCATTCTTTGTCATCTGCAACACACTCTGAATTGAAAACGACACAGCCACTCACATGCTTGCAGCGAATCATTTTAGCTTGGGCCCGCTGAAGACATATTATATACTACATCTGATGAAATTCTTCCACATATAGATATCCTTTTCCAAAGCAATAACGAAAAACTACCTTGTTTTGTAACACCTCAACAACTTACGTAGGACATGTAGATGTTGTCAGTATAAGGGTCACGTTATTTTACACGCCGAAACTGCTGCTTGTAAGCAGATCACCTTGGTTTTTTATATCTTATTTACTTTATTTTATTTTAGCTTGCTGGTAAAGCAAGGAATTTAACTAGAAAGAGAGGGAGAGGGATAAAGAAAAGAGAAAGAAGAAATAAAACATTTAACACAAAAACTGGTTATGTACTGCCTCTTCGTGGACGCAGAACTGGGAACTTCTACCCGTTACTCTACCAGAATAAAGGCAACACGATTTTTCGTCAGGTCTTGGTCCAGTATATACAACACACAATTTGCTTGGAATTATACACTGATACTCTAAGCAAACTTGGTCAAATTCAGTTGGGGCATACCCAGCTTGTAGATCCACATTTACGTTCTAAATTACGACCTTCGAAAGCAGCACGTTCTCGTGTAATGTTTATAGCACCTAATAACTCTGTTATTATAATTCTGTAATTTGTTCAGGGCTGACCAAAAACATTTATTGCATCCTTTATCTTGTAGTAGCCGTTGGCTTTTGTTACACAAACAGTCGCGCTAGCTCCCTGTAGGCTAAGTCATAATGATGCGTTTTTCTCCTTTGTAATATTTACCTTATGGCGCTGCCTATCTTTATGGTTTATATCAGAAAACATACACCAGCAATAAATGAAGATGTGCCAACATCGTATACAATTATTTTCCCGAATTTTATGATATTAAAATTTAATATACTTATCACATGAATTGATGTATGTATAAATAAAGATGCAATGACCAACAGTTTTAATCATCATCAGCTTTTATAAATAACCAATGTTAGCATGTAATGACCTGAGTTGTCTGCCTGTCTGTCCGTCAAGGTAGGGATTACACCACGTTAGCCGATGGCTTATTGCGTGTTAGACCCAGGGAGAAAGAATGATATGAAAGAATAAGAATCAGAAACTGAAAAATTCAATGCCATAGCCGGGATTTGAACCACGGGTCTCCGCTTATCGAGTGACTGCTTTAACCACTAAGCTACCATGGCCAACTTGCCACAACGACACTAAATTCCGCAGCTGATTCGCTCAAATCCCGGCTATGGCATTGAATTTTTCAGTTTCTGATTCAACCTCTTAAACATTACCCACACACGGCTTGTGTGTTTAAAAACACCAGCAGTAAGCTTGTTAGCATAAATAAATGATATGGACAGAACTCATCAGAGGCGCGACTACAACTACGATGGTTCCCTAACAGGTGCAGGCAAGTTCTTCAGCACGACGGAGTTCCAGGTCACCACAGAGATTTTCTGGCTGAAAAGTTGAAAAGTTGAGATGGCGGCCGGCCGATCACAGGGCCTCCCATACACTGTATTTCCAGAGTGCAAGCACCACTTCAACGCAACCCGCCAGCGAATCCACTGAATCGAGCAGCCTGTAAGGACAGGCTGGAGAGAATGAAATGAATGAAGTGTAATGGGGGATGCAAGGTAAATATCCTTCACAGCATTCGCCTGAGTGACCTTGGAAACTCCCAAAAAACCCAAGGTCAGGAAGGTTGGCTGCGGAAATCGAACCCACGACCTCCCGAATGCGGGCCATAGACGTTACTGCCTCTCGGTAATGATTTGAATTAAAAAGTATATTTTAAAATGTTGAGTTCGCTGGTTACTATTTTATTTTGAAGCTGTTATACGATGAATTAAATTCCATTTACAGAATATACTTGTGTTATCTTAATTAATTTCCACAAAAGTGGGATTAGAAAGGATATGAAGTCAAGAGTTTTAAGAAAACTCGCTTATTATTGTGTTCTAATCAATTTTACACAACAAAGTTTATGATCATGTCTTTTCTGACAAGGTTTTATAAATACAACATTTTGACATCAATACTGAACAGGTTATGATAATGAGGTGGAATCAGGACTGAAAAATTCAAATCCCGGCTATGGCATTGAATTTTTCAGTCCTGATTCCACCTCATAATTATTGCCCACACGCGGCTTGTGTGTTTAAAAACACCAGCAGTAAGCTTGTTGGCATAAATAAATAATAAGGTTATGATAATTTTGTGTCACTGTTGTAAATGAAACAGTTGTAAAACTGTGTAGATTTCCGGCTACCATGTTAAGAGAGCAGGAAGGTGTTGGAGTCTTGGATGTACACAACATATACCAGTGGTGCATATTGGTGATATTTAAAAAAAAAAAAAAATGTGTTAGTAGATTATGTTGAAACTTTTACCTAATGCTTCTGAGAACTGATAATTTGTTCTTTTAATGCGATACTGTTCTACTTCAAAGTACTATTTCGCAAAAGAGCTTCGTTTTTAATTAATTAGTAACAATGTAAAAATTCAGCTCCTTAGATATATGTACCTACCTTCCTCAGCTGCTATTGACTCCGAAAACCTAAATGTTTGTGTAGGTAGCTCAAATGTATATTGGATACTGGGGAATAAACTTGTGGAAATAAGTTATATTATATCAGAATATAGTTGCCAAGCTTTAGTGTGCGTACCAAAAGTGGTGCTAAGAATCTCAAAACTTTATCTTTTATTGCATGTACTTCCTGAGGAGGTGCATGTAAATATTCGCATTTCTAAGACTGCTTCGCTATTTCCGAAATTACTTTATTTTGTTAGGCAAAACGTTTGGCTTTAATAAGAAAAATTACAGTTTGCCATAGGAAGACATTTAGATCAGGGCCGGCAAGATGAGCACTGGAAGTGTGAAATGCTTTACCCCTACAAACACATCTCCCTGTTTCCTTGTGTCTGGCAGGTAAACAAATAGGGGACGTGTACCGCAGTGACGGTCTTTCGGGTTTCGGGCGAAATGTATTTTGCGACGTGATAAAATGTATAATTTTGATCTCAAGAGTTGGCTAGGAAAGCAAAAGAGAGTTAATCACACTAGAGAATATGAGTGAATGACGTAGACGCAATGCTAGACGGCTCATATTGACATTGTGTGAGAAACAACTCTCTCACCACATTACTGATATGGTAGCTCTAGCCAAACCTTAAGTTGACAAAAACAGTTCTGTAGAATTAACATGTTTATTACCCTTGTTTTGTTTTGTTATACAACAGTTGTTATGCAGCTCCCTTATACTACTAAAACATTTAAAGGTTTCTATAGTGTATTCTCAAAAATAAATGTTATACTTAATATTTAGTGTACTGACACTTTTTACAATTACGTTTTATTAGATAGTGGCGTAGTCATAACAATACTCCCCTAGTTTACAAGGTTGGTATCCTTGCTGGTTTCTTTTTAAATATTAGTGTTTCAATGTCCGGCTGCAAACTAGAAGAACTTAAATGTAGAACACATTGAAAATGTTTATCCGTAGCAGGCTCTTGTTCAATGTCAATATACTAAACAGCTGTTCACACTCATAAGTATACCGAACATGGCCAGTAATTTGCATGTAAAAAGGCACAACTTGGGAAGTGTTTTCAGCAGTGATGTGTACAAATCCAAACCAAGTTTCCCTGAACTGCACAAAAATGTGTTGGTTTGAAGGTTAATTCCAATTGCAGTTCGTCTTGGGCCACGGAAAGTTCTTATGTAAATGGATCTTTAGTATCAATGGTTCCGTCTATGGCAAGGCAAAATGAACAAATAAGTACTTGTTCTCCCAGTCCTAATTAAACCTTCGTCGTTCACTCATGTTACATGTGCAGCCACCACTGTTCTGTTTACACTGCCAGGCGACTATAGCCACAAACAACCGGTTTAGCTGGCTCTACCTGGCTCTTGAAAGAGCGCAGTAGGGACAAGAGGGAAGGTAAATTCACACCTTGAGTTCCTTGCTTCCAGCCCTGATTTAGATCATCTGACTTACTACGACGGTGCCGGTCGGGACGTCCAGCCCTGCGGAGGGAGCAGAGTGACGGTGATTGCGCACCTCAAAGACTGTCAAGGTCAGGCTATGTCACACTACTGCTTAAAAATAGTGGCCCGGTGACAAAAAGTAATAATGCAAATTTAAGAATAATGGACCTGAAGTATTGCTGCATTGAAGAACATTGATAAAACCTCATATATTATGTTATGAATGCCCATATTCCCATCTTCCCAGCTCCCTTAAGCAATGTGATTCTGAATGCATTGAAGGCTGAGGAAAACCGCCTGGTTGAGGTTTTGTATCCACAGGTTTTCCGCTTTACTGGTTTAGACTTAAGTGTTTATTTGTGCCATCATTTCATATTTTAATTTATCCACTGATACCTATGAAAGTTATACAAAGATAAAAGAAAATAAAGCTAAATAGCGTTAGAGAGAGAGAGAGAGAGAGGGGGGGGAGAGAGATAGGAAGAGAGATAGCGGGAGAGGTAGGTGTCTTGAAATGGATATCAATTTAATTTGAATAAAATGGACTAAATGTGGGCAGAAATTTAATTTTAAAAATACATATTTAGCAAAATGCACACATTTCTTGGTGGCTAAATGAACTGTTCTCTCTAGTTTCTGACATCTTTATTCCTATGTTACCTTTATAAGCGTAAAATATGCCTTTAAAGAATTACCAGAATGAACCCTTGAATGCGCTGCGTTGCAGATATGCAAAGCGCATATTAAGAGGCTGTTTTACAACTTTGGAGGTACTTCTCCGTCAAATAGCTCCTAAATTGGCCATCCAGGAACTTCACGATGCTGAGTGCACCATGGACCAGGTCTTTCAGCGGGAGATAATTCCCACGACGGTATCGGGAATCGAACCCAGGACTCTCACTTGGTAAGCAGTTGCGATCCATATAATATAATGTATGGTAAGTGCTTAAAGGCTATGCCATGCAAGCTACGCTTTCCAGTGGCAACCGAGTTAACCTGGAATAAAGCTGGATTAGAATGATATAAATAACATAATCACCCAAGATGGCGGCGTGTGATTTAGTTGCTTTTGCGTTATCCCCGGTGAAAATCAGGACTTTGACCGATATAGAGTGTGTTAAGTGCAAGAAAATAGTGAGAAACTGTATTTTATGGGATGCTTGTGATTTATGGCATCATTACCGTTGTGCACGTGCTGGTGAGGACGAAGATGAGTGGAAGTGTCCGAGGTGTAAGGAACAGAAATCTCGCCGCAGGAAATGGCTTCTGCAAGCAGTGAAATGGACAGTAGTACGCTGTTAGTAATAATTGCAGCCCTTAGGGAAGATATTGCTCTGTTAATGCAAGAGAATAAGAAAATGAGGGAAAGTTTTAAGACATGCAATTACAATTGGAGTAGGAATGAATATGTCTCTGTACATGATTATGACACACAGCACGAGTGGCCATGGGAGGTGGTAACGAGCAAGAAATCAAGAACACAGTCTGTGACTACAAGTAATTCAGATAAAAATGCTCCAGTTCCCCATAACAATAAATTTGCGGTGTTAGAAACAATAGACTCCGGGAAGTGTGGTGACGAAAAACAAGAAATAACAGCCAAATTCTATAAAGGAATACTCAATTTATGTGTAGACCAAAAAATGGAATTGTCATCCATACCGACAGCTACGGTCGTGGGCTGTCGTCCTTAATGCGGGAAACAAACCACGGATCAGAGTTCAACATCGAAGCTCTAGTGAAACCCGGCTCAACGTTGGAACAGGTTGCTACAGGCGTCGTAAAGAATGGTGCACAACTGACAAACAAGGAGTTTGTAGTTCTCATAGATGGAGCAAATGATGTATTGCGAAACGATACACAATCTGCCGTATCTACACTCAAGAAAACGTTGGTAAATCTTATTTATACTAACGTTATAGTTGTCAACATCCTACATCGCCATGACTTAAGGAGTTGGTCCATCATCAACAAGGAAGTACAAAAAGCTAATAGTCTGTATAGTAAAATATGTAAACGATTTGGTAATCTAACATTAGTGAACTGCAGTGCATGTAACAGAACTTTTCATACCAGTCATGGACAACATTTTAACCTAAAAGGGAAGAAAGAATTAGGTAATACCATAAGTAGGGTTATTGCAGACAAGTTAAATGCTAGGAAGGAGAGTGTAATTGCATTAAACTATGGTGTTAAACAGGGAAACGGGTAGTAAAGGTCAAGTTTAGATCTGGTGGAACTTGGCCTGAATTAGATAACTTGGCTTGGCTAAATCTACCGCAGGCCAATACTGTACTCGAAACTGTAAGTAACTGTGGAGATGTAGTAAATAAGCCAGAGGTAGATACTAGCATGGACTCCTGTGAAGACAAAGTTAAGCCAAGAGCTGCTAAATCCAACAATATAGTAGGCTTTAAAATAAGTTACATTAATATACAGGGGATTGGTACAAAGCAGAATATAATCAATGAATTTACTATTGAAAATATGTTTGACTCTATATGTTTAAGTGAACATTGGTGTACAAAAAATGAAATGCATTTGAACATTTTAGATAATTATAAGTTAGCAACTAGCTATTCCAGGTTAAACCATGAACACGGTGGAGTAGCCATTTATGTAAAACAGAATCTAATAGAGCATTGTAATGAGTTACCCCTGGAATATCCTTCTAGTGAGTTACATTTTGAAGCAACTTGTGTAGTTATAGATATACTGAAGCTAGTTATAGTGTCACTTTTTTTTTTAACCCCGCGCGACAGCCCACGAAGGGCCAGGGCCTACCGCCCAGCCGCTGCGTCCCCCACCTCTGCCCACTACAGGCGTCATTGGTGAGGTGCAGTAGTGGAGGGTGGGACGTGGTCAGCGCCCCGAACCCTCCCGGCCAGTTATGCGGTCTTCTCGACCTGGGGCCGCTACTTCTCCATCAAGTAGCTCCTCAATTGGTCCCCCCGGGACCTAACGAGGCTGAGTGCACCCCGTGCCAGACCTCCCAGAGGGGATAAAATCCCCATGCTGGTACCGGGGATCGAACCCGGGTCCTCCGCACCACAGGCAAGCACGCTGCCAGCTGCGCTACGGAGGCGGCCTATAGTGTCACTTTACAGATCACCAAATGGGGATCCTGATGTGTTTTTGGGTAAACTTGAGGAGTTACTTAATATATGTAGTAGACCTGGCAGGAAAAAAAATTGACGTTGTGATAGGTGGATATCTAAATGCTGATTTTAATGTTACTTCAGATAAAAAAATTGCAATCAAATTTAAAAATCTTCTCAAATAGTTTAACTTTAGTTATACAAATTGCAAACCGACAAGAGACACAGCCTGTCTCGATAACATAATTACCAATGTGAATCCTGCTCTTGCACATTCAGGGGTGGCTATATTTTCTTTCTCAGACCACGACTCTGTCCCACTAACACTACCTAATGTAAAGCATAATAATGTAATATATAAGTGCATAGTTGTCTCTAGGCCTATAACTGAGGAGAAAGTAATGGATTTTAGGAACTCTCTACGTAATATAAATTGATTTGACTTGCTATGTAGTTCACAATTTTTTCCCCTGCTCTCAGCCGAAGTATGTTTCGAAAGATTTATCACTATATTTATAAACACTTATCAGATATGTATTCCACAAAAAATGTAAGGTAACCTATAAAAGAACGTATAAGCGCAAACCAAAAAATAAAGACACTTGGTACAGACCTCTATGAAAAATAAAGTGTTACTAAGATATATTCAAAATTGTCAGGACAGATAATGCAAAATCATGGTATATCAAGGCTAGAAAGGAATACAAGCAAGCAGTAAACGAAGCCAAGAAACTGTATAACATTAAAGGTACAGAGGAATCCGGTATTAAATGTAAAAAGGCATGGCAATAAATAAACTCAACAGTAAAAAATAGTACTACGACACTATAGAGATATATCCGAATTACCTAAATATCTTTTTCTTGGAATTTATAGAAAACATACAAAATGGCATTATAAAACCTAATGTAACACCCACCGAACTGATTACTCACTGTAAATTGAAACCTAGTCGGAGTCCCTTTATTTTCGCTGAAGTTACTGCTGAGGATATTCTAAATTTGGTCAGAAAACTTAAGCCCTCAGATAAAAGGGTTATAGACTGTATCATCTTCCCAATTACATGGTGTATTAATAAATGTCTTTTAGATGGGACGTTTCCAAGTACATTAAAAAAATATCTAGTCTTCCCAGTATATAAAAAGGGGAGAAAAATAACACAGTTAGCTATCGCCCAATCTCACTAGTGCCTGTCTTTTCTAAGGCGTTAGAATTGATTATGTATAAACAGTTATGTAAGTACATTGAAAAAGCTAATATACTCAACGACTCCCAGTTTGGTTTCCAGAAAGGGAGATCAACCAAAGATGGTGTAGAAAGTCTAGTAAAAAAAGTACTTACTGCCTTCGAGGCCAAACACTTCACTCAGGCCTCCTTTTGCGATTTAAGTAAGGCATTCGACTACATAGACCATACTTATTTGCTAAGTAAATTAAAATATTATGGTATTTACAGTACAGCCCTGGAAAAATTTAAATCCTATCTTGAATCCCGCAAGCAAATTGTATGTGTAGGCAAGAAGAAATCTTATACTGCTGAATTAAAATACGGTGTCCCCCAGGGTTCTGTTCTTGAGCCTCTGTTATTTGCACTAATGATCAACGATTTACCATCTTTTGTATCTAGCCACACTGCATTATATTCAGATGAGACCAATTTTCATGATACTAATCCTGACTTACATATACTTAGAGTTATTCCGGAAAATGCACTGTCCGAAGCAGATATCTGGTTTCGTACTAATGGGTTTCTACTGAATGAAGCCAAAACTCAACACGTGTTATTTAGCTTAAGAAATACACTCACAGACCTGTACTCAGCAAATGTTAAATTCTTTGGCATGGTCATGGATAATAAACTAAATTGGGAGCCACATATCACATTACTGCAAAACTTTCGAAAGTAATATAGCTTACTAGGAATCTAAAGAGATGTGTACCAGGTAAATATGTAAAATCAGCATATTTTGCATTCTTTTAGAGCATAATATCTTATGGTATTCTGCTCTGGGGAAATTGTAGTCATATAACAGAAGTTCTGTTATTACAGAAGAAAGTTCTTTGAGTAATGTCAGACTCACAAATGCTATCCCATTGTAAACCGTTATTTATTAAGTTAAAATTAATGACTGTGATCAACTTATATATATACACACACAATATACTGCTGTACACAAAAATAACTTATCCACTCAACAACATAGGTTTGACATTCATTCATATAATACCAGCAAAAATACAATGATCAATGTAACCTATCATAGATTTGGATTTGGTTTAAGGGCGCTCAACTTCTAGGTCATCAGCGAACCTATCATAGACTGGCTAAATATGGTAACAGCTAGGAATAAAACTGTACAATCAGTTATCATCAAGAATAACACAATTACCAATGACACCATTCAAATAAAAATTGTAGGATTGGCCTGTGGCAACACCTTTATATTCTTTGCAAGAATACCTTGAGTGTAAAAATATTATATAGTTGTTTCTGTTATATGTAATTGACCTGTTGTTTGTGAAATATTATATAATTGTTTTGTTGTATGTAATAAGATGTTACTTGTGACGCTGCCTATCGCTGTATATAGCTCAATGACAATAAAATAAAAATCAATCAATCTGTAAAACTCTGTGGTTGGTATCATCACCATTTGTTCAGTATTAGGAAGTGATCCACAAGGTGGGAGTTTCACATTGTAGCTTAAAATCTCCCTCTCCTTGCTTAATATTCTACAACAAAGCATCCCTGTTTCATCCTGTATTCATATCAAGGCCATCTATTGTTTAGCTATCTTTCTGCAATCATTTTGCGTTTGTAAAAGTAACAGCCAATGCTGTTTATGTACACGAAAGAATAAAATAATATTTTAGCAGATGTACAACTGCAACAGAATGTAACAACTCGTGAACAACTTCCTCCGCACCGCGCTGGTAACTACCACTCGAGGTAACTTGGTACTCCTAGATTTTCCTTATTCCACGTCGACCGACCGGTTGTTATTGCTTACAGCAAGTTTATCGCATGTATAATGACTCCAAAAAGTATTCGTCTGACATACGTTTATGTTTAAGTGGAGCGTTATCAGAATGAAGTATAGCAGGGACGAGATTGAATGTTATGGCTGGTAAGTATCCACTTAGTAGGCCCTCCCTTCCCCTTTATTGCCTCTTGCATTCTCCTATGCATGGATTTCATCAGAGATTCTATTGTTTGCACTGTATTTCTCCCCCCCCCCCCATTCCTCCCCATTACAGCATTCTTTAAATCATTCCTACTGGATATCTGATGATTCCTCATACATTTTTTTGAGTGCAATCCACAAGTTTTCTATTGGATTAATGTCTAGAGATTGTAGTTGTGTCGGCACCCAGCGGGGAGTGTTATACCATAATCCTCTAGAGCTGCATGTCTGGGATCATCATCTTGTGTGCAAATATAATTCCCAGAAAGGCCACATTATTCATACTTCTGGAAAGTTGTGTTTTTAGGTTGCTTATGTAAACTTTGTGATCCATAGTTTCATCAGTAAAACACAAATCCTCTGCGCCATTTGCACTCACGCAGCCGCGTACAAGTACTGAACCTCCATGCTTAACTGAAGCTGTGATATCTCCCCCTTGAAGCCCACAATGCTTTTTTCTCAGCACTGTTACTTGCCCATTTGACATAAATAGCACAAATTTGTCTCTCGTCTGTAAATGCCACCTTCTTTCAGAAATGAAACCCTTGCATATGGAACTAGATTCCTTCTGTCGATTTTACTGATTTATGATTTTCTATGGGCTGTTCGGCCGCTATGTCCAGCTAAATTTCTTAGTCTGTGCTCAACAGACTTTCCTATATGCAGTTGAACTGTAGCAGCAAGTTTTGGACCACTTAGCTTTAGACTTTCTTGACGACCATTTCTTGATTGGTTTTCATAAGTTTTGTATTGATTGAACCTGTATATAATAGACTTTACTGTACTGATAGATCTGCCAATGACTTCTCAAATTTCTTGAAAAATTTTCCTTTTGGAATCAACTGATACTGATTTTTCCTTCTTCTTTGGTCGTTTCGTGACGTTTCCGACCCATATTACGTAAATATCACGCAACGACTTTGAATACCGAGATGGAGCTACCAACTACAGTCGATGAAACACAATGCACAAGAAAAGCAAGAGAGGTGTGTCATACCTGGGCTCTTGGTTACTAGACGTATACTTGTTTGACATTAAATGGGTAATGACTGGGATTTGTTCACAAGTTAAACAACGTATTAACTCAAATAGTGTTTTATCTCTAAATGTAGATATTAACCGATGCAGGGAAGTGCCTATTGTTCATTTCTTGACTTTATTTTTATGGTTGTGCTTATTATATATGGTCAGACGAATACTTTCTGGAGTAATTGTAATCGCTGTCTACCAGTAGATGGGTATTGTGATGTGATTATTGATGGTGCTGATGTGTGTATAAAGTGACAGCAACGTACTCTACAGAGGAACGTGTGTTTCGAGTGGAAAACCTTTTGTAATGAACGTGGAAAGCAAGTGAACCTAAGTCTTAAGAAAATGGTAAACACTTTCAACATCTTCTTTAAACAGGCCAGCTTCATATTGCTTTTCTACATTACCTTTCATAATTACATATGCACGTGAATCCATTACATTCTCTAATTCGCGCATCGTAATAACTATACGCTCGCGGCAGCCAGTGCTGCCGTCAGAATTCCCATCTCTAGGGCAATCTTGGTTACACGAGGGCTGCGGAGCGACTTCTCGATGACCTGTCATTTTCTAGCAAAGGAGACTACAATTCGTGATCTAGACAGACATTGTAAACTAAGAGCGGCTGGTATAGTGTTGCATTAGGCATCACATTTGTACACCCTTTATCTTGTGGCACATATAATATACTTTAAGAAATAATTTCATTAGTATTTGAAGTAAATGTGTATCATAATGCGAGGGAAAAATAGCACGAGAGCTTGTTGATTTCGTTAGCCTTAGAATGCAAATTATTGAAGAGAATGGAAGAAATTCTGTTTTTAATTCATAACTTTCAGACCAATAATTTCGCAAAGAAGGTTCTTGAGTGGCTAATATTTTTGTTTTAAAGCTATTCCAATTCTAAAGATTTTACTATAAGCTACAAAACGAGTTTACCATTGTCATTTTTTTGTGTAAAATAATAGTAGGAGTATATTATGTATGCCGCACAAAACAACTTGATAGACAGTAGGACAATATATAGTTTATTGGAGAGAAAAGCCCCAAGGTACATCTGGAGTAATGCGGGCTATATAGAAACTTTTTCTGATAAGTAAGCTGCGGATTTCGCAAGCAGTTTGCTTCAGCTTGTCTACGCACAATGCACAAAGCACTAGATCCGTCGTACAAAATGTAAACAGCCGTGGCTATGAGTCACATATATGGAAGGGCCGAGGTCAGATGACCACTACACGCACACAGTCGGGTGAATAAACAACTAGAGCATAGCAATGCTATCGACTGCAGAATATATACTGCCTATGTTTACATATTTCCTATTGCCGTATGCAATATACACGGCGCAAACAATGTATACTACACAAACCTACTGTATACACTATTCTATTTTTACAATACTTAAAATACATTTTTGGTACAGTATGAATACAATTATCGTTTTAATATGCAATGCGTTTATACATTTTAATATGCATGTTATACATTTTCAAGAATACCTATAGCTCGTGTCTTTAGTGATACAATATTCCATATGTACATTTTTATTGTTACTTGCTCCTGTACATGCATGTATTGCACTGAATCATCATGCACATCTTGAAGTTACTGGTGGTGAATCTGTTACGATTTGCAGTAAGATATTCCTTATACATTTGCGTTCTACGTCGCAAATTGAATATCAGCCACAGAACCTCTTATATATTCAAATAATTTTCCATATGCATCTTTTAAGTTCCCTCCTATTTCTGAATGACACAGTCTTCATAGTATTATATCACTATTAATAGTAAAATACTCTGAAACAAATTATTTAATATATTCCTGTATTTTCTCTTTTCGTGTTTTACGCATATTGTATTTCTGCATAAAATCACGTATGTACCTATTACTGTAGCCAGAGAAAGCGACACGGAATCTCCACTTGAAGACAGCCGGACAAGGTGGAATGTATATGCGCAAAGACTGTACAGGTTGTGGGACTAGGGGCGGAAACTCCGACAGCACTGTCTAAAATCCAATTGCAGTGCAACCTAATTTCTGTTCGTTAGGGCATTAACGCTTAAGAAATCCTCAGCCTACTGACAAGCATAGGGATAAGCCTGTTGCATGAAATACTTCCTTGAATACAAATTAAATTTTAATTTATTACTGCATACTTTGGAGTGTTTTCGGAACATGCATTTTCCTATACTTAGCAAAGTAGGTGATACTAAACCCTTCAACTTCCATAGTCTTAAATGCTTTAATTCCCACATTATTATTAACATGCATGTATATACGTGAAGATAATAGGCCAATCAGTTGGAAGGTTTAATTACCCTCTTGGGAAATACTTCGTGGTAGTCCACGTGTTTTAAACTCGCACATTTAGTTCACGTGATAAAACACGAGTATTTTTGCTCATGCGTGCTTGGTGTTCTATGTCCTGGCTTTTTGCGTCAAATTCGTAATGCTCCATTAGCAGTAAAAATACACAGGGCATGGCGTTCTATATCATTAACAAAAGGCTAGCAAGTACAAATTATGCATTGGAAAGACGTACGTGTAACAATTACTTTTATCTATTTATTTTGGAAATACTTTATGCATAACTGAACTATTTCACCTTCGCCATGTACCTCCTTGGTGTTAATACCTTATAATTTATGCACAATATAGAGACACTAAAATAGACTACCTAGACGCCGAATAGCGTCTACTTGTAAAGACAGCACCCTTTTATCCAATTTTGTCATTGCTGCTATTTATTTGAAAATATAAAATTGATGTTACTAGTGTTTATTATAAATGTCCGGGCGGTAGGCCTTGGCCCTCAAGGACTGTCTCACAGAGGTTTATTTATTATTTTTGTTTCATATGTATTTGTGTAAATTCTGCCTTAACTTCTTCTTGTTTAACGCAAGTTGGAATTGAATATTAAATTATACTAAATGAGTAGGACTTAATGGAAAGGTTCGTGCTCCGAGGGTTCAGACTTTGATTTTCCTTGAGCAGATTGTTTTTATTTTACCATGTACCGAATTTTGATGTCCGTTTTTGCAGGTATAATCGCAAATTAAATTTGGAGAATGATGTATTATGAAACAGCTGTTGAACTTCGAAATGAGCTGTCTAATAAACTGCAAGTTTTTAATTCTGATTATTCGCCGGATCTTTTATTGCATATGAATAAAATACGAAACCAGTTATAACATGCTTTAAAATACTGAATATTTGTTTTTATTCTCTTTCAAAATTAAAAGTAACTTGTGTTAGCTTCATGTCACTGCTAGTAGATCTCAGAGTAGCCAGTCGAAATGATCCCGCGGTAACTCACTCACTCACTCACTCACTGTCTCACTCACTCACTGTCTCACTCACTCACTCCCTCACTCCCTCATTCACCCACTCACTCACTCACTCACGTACTCACCCACCCACTCATTCAGTCACTCACTCACGTACCTACTCACTCACTCAGTCACACACCCACCCACCCACTCACTCACTCATTCACTCACTCACTCACTCACTCACTCACTCACTCACTCACTCACTCACTCAATCACTCACTCACTCACTCACTCACTCACTCACTCACTCACTCACTCACCCAATCACTACTCACTCACTCACTCACTCACGTACTCACCCACTCACTCACTCACTCACTCACTCACTCACCCAATCACTCACCCACGCACTCACTCATTCACTCACTCACTCACCCACTCACTCACCCACCCACCCACTCACTCATCCACTCACTCACTCACCCCCGCACTCACTCACGCACTCAGTCACTCACTCAGTCACTCACTCACACACTCACTCTTCAAATACTTGACAATACATGTTAAATAATGCCTTAATATCCCTTTAGTATGACCTTTTGTTTGTCGGCAAAGGATTAGTTTAGCCATAATGAACATTTTAGAAACGACAATGTTCTAACGGGATATGTTTTACGGCAAGGCTGTCATTAGAATACGCAGGAAGACAGAACATGCCCGCAAAGAAATGCAATCGAGTTTTCTTGAGGTTTATATCTCTAAAATCAAATATATCATTGTGTACCAACGTTGCCTGGGGTCAATAATGCTTCTTCATCGAGTGTTCAGATGTCACGTTTTGAAGATTTCTTCCTACCTCGCTTCAAACTTCTGTTGCTAAAGCTTCCTTGCACTGATAGAAGAAATTACTACCGATTCAAAAGCCCTCCCTTTCACAATCTTAACAAGCAGTCGTTTCGTTCTATACGGCATGTCTCTTTAAAAATTCTTAACTTTTATCCTCGTTGTGTAAAATGTCTTCAAATAAATGTATTTAACGCTAATTGCAACTAATTTCTGAACAGAATCAGAAAGGATAGTGCAGGTAACCTCTCTTATTTTAATTTCATGCAGAAAATCTGTTTGTTTAATAAATTATTATAGGTTTTGAAATTAATATTCTCTTACAAATGAGCAATGCGAGGGTTTGAACAGCAAAGTTGGTTATAGAACCCCAATTGAAAACCTAGACTCCTATTTGACCAAATATCCAAGATCGTGTCGACGAGCTTCATTTCCCACCATTTCCATTGCACACACTAATAATCAGTTATTCATCCAAATTAAAAAGTTGTTTGAAACTATGTGCACTAAAAATAGCACTGACAACTGTGTTTTTAACAATTGGTATCCTTCCAGAAGAGAGGTTATTTCTTAATTAATGAAGTGAGATTTATTTCAGATTATAAACTGATTTTCTGTTACAACCACAAGAGAGGATCCAAATACTTGTAATTTTGGGGTTTCGTTTTCCTCAGCAGTGCTTAGTAAGTCGAATTACAAACGGTCGGAGGCGTGTGCGATTTCCCATAGGTATACTGCACATGGACTTCACTGTTATCGCTTGCGCATGTAAACAACTGCAGGCAGGTACAACATGACCATGAAAACCGCCTCACTGCAGCACAACCTACAAGCATCATCTGAACACTAAAGAACACCATCACTCCACATCTGTAGCTCACTGCGAGAAGAAACAAAACAATCGTGTTATACTACACCTTGAGCTTGCGTCTGCATACATTTGCAAACCAATGCTTCACTAGTTTGCAGAGTACTACGTTAAGTTGTTTTCGACTCTTGCTCCCAGTGACAGCTGTTTGCACATTTGATGGCCGAGCTGTACTTCTGACGTCATTCATACAGCTAACCTGTGTCTTATGCGAGCGCACATCTCTCCGGCCTATACGAATTACACTAATCGAAATGAATATGTTTTAGGCTTTCTTTTTATAGACTTTAAAATTTTCTGATCAAATCCTTGCGATATAGTATTTAAAGTCATATTTTATTTATGAAATAGTAGAGTAAATGTCACTCGACAGTCTGACCTTCCCAGATAAACTCTCTAGCTCCGCTCTAGAATGTATTATTATAGTCAGACGTCTAATGACTTGAGAGCGGAAGATTGTGCAATAAGCTGCAAGTTTAGTGCACATAGATTCTACGTTGCTACTCTCGCATGTGCACAGCTGCAGGCGCCTGCTGATGCCTGTGCATATACGACGGCTGCGTGGTACCGGTTACGTCACTCATTTGCGTGTCCAACTAACTCAAATCGCATGTGATAGCACACGTTTCCGCGCTCTGCTTAAAAACATTACTTGTGATAAGCTGATAACCATATACAAGTAAAGTGCGCTTTCACTTGATATATGAGTTATGGGGTATTGATACGAAGGGGGACACCTCGTCACTGCGACCAGGGCTGGTAGAAGGTGGGGACGGATTGCGGTCACAGAGACCTGTGGAAGTCCCCAACAGTTGACAAGAGAGCCACCTAACGCACCACCTGAAATTCCTCACCACCACCCACAGAGGTCGAAGCAACCCCAGCGCCCTGGGCAGCGGCACGCATCTATCTCAAGCGTGAGCAGGTGAGAGAGTTTTCAAAGTGCAAGCAACCGCGCCATTGGCCGCATCTGTCCGAACCACCACACTGACAACCTATCTGAAAGATAAAGAGGGAATTAACATGAGGAACAGATTTAAATGTATTGAAATTAAGTGCCCCAGCATTCGCTTCTAACAAAGGGAAACCACAGCAAACCGAAGTCAGAGTACGCGGTTGCAGGGAATTACACCTGTGGCCTCCACTCTCGGTTCCATTTAATCGAGATAACTATATTTTGCGTGGCAGTACATGAAGTGTACTCTCTGGTTAAGTACTTCACGTGTACATCACGTGTATAAGCGGACATGGAAGCAGACGTCCAAAATCTCCTCGGGCAGTCACCTGCAAGTACGCCTCATTTGCAAGGACAGGAAAATTCTCCTCTTCTCAGTAATTGCAGCGGATTAACAAAACACTGTTTGTACACTAATTGGAGCCACTAATGTCCCAGCTAAATTAATATACATTTCATTCCGGATATGAATTATATCAGTTAAGTTTACGCTGTCACATTGAGGGATATTTGAACAATTCTCAAGTATATGTTATACAATACATCTATGTTAAAACAAAAATAACCTCTTGCATATTGGAGCTCTTTTGTTTTTTTCTGAAAATTTGAACGTTTTTCTGTTGCATAACAATTTTGCAGGATGTTAAAATCCTTTCACGCATACATAAAGATCCTAAGACTTACACAAGATGCAGTCTTTAACCACCAACACTGCTTAGCAGCATTCAAGCAGTGATAGTGTTAGCAACCATTGTAATGTATTATTCTTGTGGAAATACCCAGATGACATTTGAAGATATAAGAAAACGCTATGCTTTCTGAAGCAACTGCAGTCACAGAAATATGGATATTTGTATCAGAATGTGGTACGATAGAATTAGAAGCTACAATTTCCATACCTCTTAGAGATAGATCCATCTTATTTTTTTGTTGTTGCCGGTTTCAATATCCGATGTGAATTTATAAGAGAAATGCTGAGTTAAAATTGCTCACCAACTAATAGGTTTCCAGTAATCTTTATGAGATGGTAGATGTTTTTCGGTATATATTTAATACTGAAAATTAAATGAATTGTAAATTAAATCATAACCATGGTAGGAAATCAACTGCTTCTCTAAACCGACATAAGATGAGGAATTAAAAGGAAAGCAACCCAAAATCATGTATAACGACCTTGAAAATTGTTGCACAAATAGTTAGAACAGTGTAGCACAAAAACTAACAAACAAAAGAAATTAAGTTAATCAGAAAAACTGTTACAAGGGTCATTTCAGTCATACCAAAAATTATCAACAAATTCATAAAACTGGCATGAAGCTCCCGAATTAATTAAACGAGATGGTAGTACGTGAGAATTTTCAGGAATTAGTGTGGGAACTTGCGTTTATTTATTTGCATATTTATTTACGTATTTATTTCCTTTGAGTCCTCATTGCCTTGTTCCTTTTTTCTTTGCTTTCTTAATTTCTTCCTTACCTGCTTGCTTCCTTGCTTGCTCCTTCTTTCCTTGCTTCCTCCCTTCCTTGCTTTCTTCCATCTTTTCTTTCTTATTTCCCTGCTTTTCTCCTTGCTTGCTTCCCTCCTTCCTTGCTTGCTTTGTTCATTCCTTGCTTTGCTTCTTCCTAGGCTTGCTTTTTTTTTTTTCCTTCCTTGCTTCCTTCCCTGCTCGCCTGCTTCCTTGCTTCCTTCCCTGCTCGCCTGCTTCCTTGCTTCCTTCCCTGCTCGTCTGCTTCCTTGCTACCTTACTTCCTTGCTTCCTCTCTTCCTTGCTTACTTCCTTCGTTGCTTTTACCTTCCTGGCTTTCTTCTTTGCTCTCTTCGTTCCTTTCCTACTTCCTTCGCTGTTTCCTTCCCTTATTCCTTCCTTGCTTCCTTACTTGCTTGCACCTTCCTTCGTCTTTTGCTGACTTGCTTCTTATTTTGATTCCTTCCTTGCTTTCTATCTTCGTTGCTTACCTCCTGCCTAAATAGCTTGCTTCCTTTCTCCGTGTTTGCTTGTTTCCTTCTTGATTGATTCGTTCCTTTCTGATTTCATCCTTGCCCTCTTTCTTCCTTTCTTGCTTCCTACCATGGTTGCCTCCTTCGTGTCGTGCTTCCATTCCTTGCTTGAATCCTAGCTTCCTTGCTTGCTTGCTTGCTTTCTTCACTCCTTTCTTCCTTGCTTGCTTGCTTTCTTCACTCCTTTCTTCCTTGCTTGCTGCATTTTTGTTTCCCTCCTTGCTTGCCTGCTTCCTTCCTTGCTTGTTCCCTTCCTTTCGTGCTTTCTTTCTTGCTTGCTTGCTTCCTTACTTAATTCCTTAATTTCTTGCTTGCTTCCTTCCGTGTTTGTTGCTTTCCTTCTTTGCTTAGCTCCTTCCTTGCTTGGATGCTTCCATCCTTGTTTGCTTACTAACCTTCTTGTTTGCCTCTCTTTTGTCTTGCCTCTTTCATTTCTTGCTAGCTTCCTTCCTTGTTCCCATCCTTCCTCGTTTGGTTCTCTCCATTATTCCTGGCTTGCTTCTTTCCTTACTTGCTTCGTTCCTTGAATGCTTCCTTTATTTATTCCTCGCTCCCTTCTGTGCTTGCTTTTTTCCTTCCTTGCTTTGTTCCTTGCTTGACTGCTTGCTTCCTTGCTTGCTTCCTAACTTGCTTCCTTGCCTTCTCCCTCCCCTCCTTCCTTCCTTGCTCGTTTCATTCCTTGATTGCTTGCTTTCTTCCTTGGTTGCTTGCTTCCTTGCTTTTTTAATTCCTTGCTTGCCTTCTTCATTCCTTGTTGGCTTCCTTCCTTGTTTGCCTCCTTTCTTCCTTGTCTTCTTCTTCCCTTCCTTGCTTGCTTGCTTCCTTCATTTCTTGCTTGCTTTCTTCTTACCTTGATTCCTTCCTTGCTTGCTGCCTTCTTTACTTTCCTTCTTCCTTCCTTGCTTGTCTCCTTTATCCCTTGCTTGCTTCCTTCATCCCTTGCTGGCTTCCTTCAGTTCATGCTTGCTTCCTTCATCCCTTGCTGGCTTCCTTCAGTTCATGCTTGCTTTCTTCATTTCTTGCTTGCTTCCTTCGTTGCTTTCGTCCTTCATTCCTTCCTTGCTTTCTTTCTACCCCTCTTGCTTCCCCCATTCTTTGCTTGCTATCTTCCTTGCTTTCTTCGTTCCTTTCGTCCTTCATTCCTTTATTCCTTCCTTGTTTTCTTCCTACCTCTCTTGCTTCCTCCATTCTTTGCTTGCTATCTTCCTTGCTTGCTTTCTTGCTTCCTTCCTAACTTGATTCCTCTCCTCCATCCTTCCCTCCCCCCTTCAACTGGCCTTCCTCTTTCTCTGCCTCCTTCCGTTCCTCCTTCGTTTCTCACTGTCTTCATCCCTCCCTTCCTTCCTGCCTTCCTTCCTCTTTTACTCTTTCGTCTTGGAGACCAGATTTGGAATATATTTGCTTGTAAGTGTACGCTTCTTGGTTGAACATTCAAAACCTCCCCAATCCAACTGTGAATATTTTGATATTAACTGTATGAAACATGATTATTGTGTTGCCTCTTGCTTTATTTGCTGCCGCACAGAATTTTTCAAGTCGTCCTGCAATCGATTAGCGAGGAGTGGTACATTTGGTTGTTGGATATATGCTTCTTGCATATGCAAAGGCTTTGACCAAGCGAACTTTTATTATGTTATACCCATATCACCAGAAACACCATTAAAACGTTGCAAATTTCAGCAATTTTAAACTTGGTTGATGAAGATACATGCTATGAAAACAGTAATATAGAAATGGTCATTTGGAGATAGAAGTACACTTTAATTTAATCCTTTTGGCTTGGCATATCTAAATCCAGAAGCAATGAACGATTCATTTACAGATGTAATGATGTCCCTGGAACTACAGAACGATCCTGTGTTACAATTTACTGATTATACTTTTGATACCTTTCTCTTTCTTTTTTGCCTTCTCTATGACTGTGGGTAGACTTCACTTTCGAAGGCTAGAACGACAAACTGTTTACACTCAAGAAATTGAATGATGTGATATATCTCCGTGTACCAGATATTTTTGTTTGTGAATATTTTGAAGGAAACAAGGATGGACTTGTACATCCAGGTGCGCTGTGTTTAGAAAATTGTGAGAAGGAAACAGAAAGTTGAATATATAATTATTTCTATTTACGGGAGGTAAAATACAAATCATGGGATATTTCCACTAAACAGATCCTCACAAAACTGCTTCCTTAAGATGTTTGCATCTAAAGTTTTGAACAGAGGTACTTAATTTTTATTTACTGCTTACTGTAGTTGTATTCCGAAAATAGGCTTGCAACTGAATGCGTTTTAAATAAATTATAAACTAACATTTTGTGTACCATTTTAATGATAGACTTGTGGTCTAGTGAATGGAAGCGTGCTGATGCTTATAGTTTCCTATAAGGTTTACCTTTATTTAATGTTGGTAGAATCTCCCTATCCAGGCCTAGGTGTGTGGCGAAAGGTTGAGAAGCACGGAAATATCTGACCTGAGTAGCTGGAAGGCATGCTTCGGAATGATGGTCCACACAAGCAGTGTTGTTAGGAAAATAGTAAACCACTATGTTACCCCCAGCTCCGGTTCTAGCATTCTAGTTAGTGTTGTGTTACTCGTCCCTTTTCTTGCGCTCCTGAAATAGAAACCGACCTGAGTTTATAGGTTAATGTTTGTGAGGAAGAATTTAGATATGAGGCAAACTCATACAGGGGGCGGTGTAGAAGTTGTTGCAAAGCATGCCTCTCAGTCCCTCAGGTGAAAAGTTTCCCTACTCCTGAACTTTTGCTGCTCACGTAGGCCTGACCTTTGTTCATAGGACAATGCGTGTGTGTCGGACACGTGCAATTTAAACCAGCGAATTTGCGAAAGACAGAAGGTTAGACTTACCTTCTTCCACTACATGCGGACTTTGCCACTATTTAGCACACAGACATGTAGTGTGTTACAGAGACGTTATTTGTACGTTGTGTTTTATTTGCCAAAGCACTTTCAAATCTTATGCGATAAACATATGTTCATTAGTGACTTGTTTGGTATTGCTTACATTTGAGAAGTCTATGAATATTTGGCGACAAAGTCGGAGTGTATAGCCTTAGTAGATCCACCAAGTGATCGTCGCGCAACATATTACGACACAGGCTTTTAGTATAACTCAATTTGGAGAAGCTCTGTTCGCAAATATTTGTAGAGCTATGCTCACTCTTATACAAACTACCTTTTCTTGCAAGTGTTTATCTCCCTATCTACTTTATTTTAATCGACATAAGCATTTTCAGAAAGTATACTATCATTAATTTTCTTGTAGGTGTAAGGACAATATGGGAATACAGTAGGGTTTAAGCGATAGTGAAATGTTTTAAGAGTTAGTGGATATGAGTTGCCTTTGAAATTCCGTTCTGTTTGCAAGGACAAGAGTACGAAACGAATAACATAGTCCTATTAGAAAAACAGTATAAGTGTTGGTTAGTTCACACAAATAATAACAGTATCTCAGAAATGCTTCACAGAAGCAAAAAATTATTTCACATAAATTTTGAGTTTTAACCAGATTCACATTTCTTCTTTAGTAAGACTTTGTCTGTCATAATCTTTATACAAGTCATTCAGAATGAAGATGTCTACTGAGGACATTCCCCAAAAAATTCAGGTTATGACTTAGAAACTGCCACGGAATCGCCTGTTTGTATCCGTCAATGGATACGGGCTGTCTGGTTGTGTTTCTCTACGTCACAAGCAAGAACTGATTCACCCTCAACCGAAAGAGTGGAGTGGGGAATAACCGCTAGTTACACAAGCGTCTCCAAAGAGACAGGGTTGGACATCGCTGATTTAAACCAATAAGATATTGACTCACACAGGGCTAGTGTGGAACAAGATTCCGTCAACATTAAATAAAGAAAAGCAACATAGGAAAGCAAAAGCATCGGCACCTTTCCTTGCGTTCGACTTTTCTTAATTTTTATTTACATTTTAGTGTAGTTATTCTCAGGCTCTCTGTTTACAACTGAATGTTTTGTTCATTCCTAGATGTGCGCATTATAAAAGTTCACAAGGAATCCAAGTGTAGCTACACCTGTATGTGATCGCGGAGATAATTATGTTGTACGGACCGCAGGAACCAACTGGGCAACTCCGCTGTAGAGAAGGTAAAGAATTAGGGATCCTGGACAACAATCAACCAGTTGTGTGCAAGGTGTATGGCCTTGGCTCCTCTATTCGCGTTTTTGTAACAGCCACAACAGATGGTAGCGATATTAGTGTTGTGGCCAAGGCCTCAAGTTAATCTACGTCTAACAATAAAAGTATAGCCATAGATTAATTGCACAGCCGGTACAGTCTCAGTTGCAACCTTCCGTTATGTACAAAGTCTGTGATTTACACCTTTTACAGTCAACAGAAAGCTTCTATTGCATTTTTCTCACATCTTATATATATATATGGTCTTATACTTCCTTAGCCTTGAAGTACTATCTTGTGTAAGCCCTCTGAAATCATTATGACTGTAAAAATAGAGGCAACAGAGGCTGACTTCACTTGTTAAGTAATGAAGTGCCATGGAAAAAATGGCCATAGATTGATGGTTCAACGATAGAAGTTGTAAATATGTACACTGTGATGCAAAAGAGATTGAGATTTAAATGTGATGCTGTAAATAAAACTGTTTTACAGTGGTGTTAATTCGAATGAGCCATTTGTTACGAGTTGGAACTGTGATACAGGCCTTATGGGGTCGTTCATAGTGCTTGGCCGTTACTCAGGATTTCGGCTATCATCCACGACTTATTCCTCTAAATATCAAACCCCGATCCTTACTGCCCCTAGATTAATGTAAGTATAACAGTTCTCAAGCTCTCCGTCCGAGACTAAGTCGTGGGAAGAAATAAGACGTCAGGATATCTACACCAACGAGAGATTGTAAAAAGTCGTTAGATATGGTGGGCACGACAAAGAAGAGAAAACCGGAACAAGAGAGAAAAAGGAACGAGGGGAGAAAGAATAGGAAAGCGAGAAGAGGGAAGAGAAAAGTGAGGTTTCACATCTGACAAGTACGACAGTTCTAACTTATATTAAAGAAATAAGAAACAAAATTGGCCGGCCTTTGTATAGAAAAAATTTATATTATTGAGAAATAAGAAAGCAATAGGAAAAATGGAGAGAATTTTAGAATCAGCCGATAGGAGAGAGAGGGAGAAAAGAGGGAGGAAGTGGTGAAGAAAGGTAGAGAAACAGAAGGGGGCAAAGAAAATGAGTCAGGGTTAAAAGAAGTCATACAGCAGTTAGCTAATAATTTTGTAGATTTATTACAAAATATGGGTAGTGATATGGCTAATTTAAAATAAATATGGAAGAAAAACACAGATAGCTCACAAAAGTTTGAAAGCAACATAGAAAATAATGCAAGTAGTTTAAAACAGGAGTTGGGAGAATTAAGAAAAGATATGGAAATGAATACAAGTAATTTAAAGCATGAGATAGGAAAAACTGATAATAATGTAGGACAATTAAGAAACGAGATGGGCATGATGGAAAATAATGTGAATAGTTTGTAGCAGGAGGTAGAGTTAGGAAAGAAAGAATGTTGGGAAAATATGGAATTGTTAGCTAATATTCAACCCGGAAAATAGAACAAAATGAAAACAGGATAGAGAATTTAGTAACATAAATTAAATGGGACAAGAAAATGCAATAAAAGAAGTAAGGTTAGAGATCACGAATGAATTAGACGAATTTAAAAAAGCAACAAAGTGAGGAGATTACATGGAACAGCTAGAACGTAGAATAGGGCGCGAAATGGTAGTGGCTAATGCTCAAATACAGAAAGTTAGTGAAGTAAACAAAATAATACAAAACAAGTTTGTTGAAGAGATAAATAGTGTGAATAATAGTATTAAAGTTATGAGTTCTGATAACCAATTATAACGTGATGAACTTAATAAATTCAATGAAGAAATTAACGTTCGAATAATTTACAAGACAACACAGAAAAAGACAGAACATCTGGAAAAGCTGAATCAGGTTGTGATTGCATTGCAGGCTCACCAAAATGAGTAGTTCTTGTCCGAATAAAAGCAAATTTGTGAAAAATAACCTGAGAGTTACAGCAATGTAATCGATGATGATGTCGGAGATGTGACCAATATTTTGGATGCAGGTTTGTAAACAAATAAAAATTTGTGTACAGGAAGCATGCCTTTGCATACACAAAGTCAAGGCCGAGGTGAAGTTCATGCCTGTTATACCAACCACCAACTTGGTGATCTATCTTCTCCCTAATTCGACGAAACTATGGACGATAGCCCAAAAGTTTTTTCTTACAGAAATAAAGCGGATCCCAAATGAGTTAAGAATGATAATAGTTTAAAAATGTCTGAAGAAAAACACCCTGAATTGGTTGAGGTTAAAGGTAGCTAACCACGAGACGTGCGATACTTTTTGGAATCTGTTCATGGGGAGATTCTGGGGCCCTGGAAAGCAGAATAGGGTAAAAGTCGAACTTGATACTGGAAGGTTTGTACCCAAGCAACGGGTTACTATGACCGCATACTTCCTTAAGTTAGCTAACAAGAGTGAACTCGTGAACTCTCAGTTCACTGAAAACGAAATAATCAGTACTATTGTTAGTCATTATCCGCTAAATATTAAGAAACCATTTAATTGTAGCTAAGCCTATAGACTTATATACGTGATTGATCTCACTGAATTTGAAACGAATAATACGAATGAAATAACTACGCCTAGGTTTACCCATAATGCTCAGTGCAGTTACAACACATAAAATTCAGACGCAAGAAGCTTGCTATGTGACAATCAAAGGCAAAATAATGTGCACTATGCGAGACCGGATGTTCAAAAGGATAGGAAACAGTATCCGAATACTAGGACTGAGACGAACATCACATCAATGAATGCAAGGAATATATATCGGGGAACACCCCAAGGAGTTACAGAAACCAGGAAAGCCAGGCGTTTGTAAGAACAATGCCAATTATAACAGAGGCCGCAGTCATGACAGTTGTAACGGGGTCGTGACTTTGGGCGCCTTTGTAGCGGGTTCTGGACGTTGGGTGCCGGATTTAGGTAGGCATGAGAGGATGTTTCTCGGGCGCGAGGTTAGATGACAACACAACACAGACTTTTACTAAGTTTATTTTTCAACACTTCATTTGCCTCGAAGTGCCGACCTGAGCAAGTTTCTGGTGTTTCGCTCTAAGATTGCTATCTGCTTTACTTTACACTAATCACAGTCTATTTTCATACCTCGACGTTTCTTTTGGCGCGAAGCTATACTTATTTAGCGATACGAGGCTCTCCCTCGTCGCGACATCGCAACACCAGAGCCAACTGTCCGCTTCTACGTTATTCTCTTTATATCTCACCCCCGCACTTTCTCTCTAGTCCCGTTATGGAGGAGGGAACAATCTTCCCCCAGCTGTGTCCTTGGACTTCTGGCAAAATGTCCCTCGGCTTGGGATGACAAAAGATTGTTTGTTCCGTGGCCTTCAGAAACTTATTCAGGTCAACCTACTTCCAAAAGGCAACTTCTTTGCACAATACCAAGTTATACTTATATCTAAAATCTTATATTTATGTACATTCTTAATCTAAAATTACAAATATATACATAGAAGTTCCCGTCTCAAATGCGCCGGATTTTGTAACAAGAAAAACAGGAAGATCTTTGAGAGATTTCTCCTTTTTTCTTGATTACCAAATTCTATTTTCCTCCGAAGTCCTGACTTCAGCTTAACTTACACATGATAATGTCCACTTCCTCGTAGCATACCTTTGCTTTCCAATATCTACCTGTCTTGGACTTTCACTTTCTTCCCTCACACTATCACACATATAGGTCACTGACACAGGTTCTCCTTGTCTACCTGGCCAACGTAAACACAAGGGTTCAATGTCTTCCAGGGTCCCTCAATTCTTAACCAGTGTTTCACCTAATGACCTTTTGTACTGCTAATCTAATCACATTTACGAGCTACTAATTTTACACTTATTTCTACCTATCTTCACCTATATCCTTCCAAGTTTACCATTGTTCCTTCATCTGTCTTTGTAAACTTATATACCTCTTCGCGCGTATTTTAAACCATTATTTTTATTTCAATTGTTGCTTGTCATTGTTTCCCTCATCTTCGGTCTCCCTTTGATAAGTAATTAGACCCCTGACACCATTTATTTTGTAATGACCAAGCTCTCGAATTGATAGGCCGACTCGGGCGTATCTTACCTCGAATACTTACTCTTTATGTACTTTTGCGTGCTCTTTCCTTTATTTGTTCTTCTTCGGTTCTGACCTCGTCCTGAAGATACGGACGTAATAGCTGCTTATGCCATTTTCCCCCTAGTTTACCGCTGTTCAAGTCCATAAGCAAGTACGTGTCAGTTCCGTGTTCCTCTACTACCTTATACGGACCCTTGTATAAAAGTCCCATGCGCTGGTTATATTTGTTTATGGCGCTAGAAAGTTTCTTGTTTCTCACCAATACGAGATCGCCTTTGTGTAATTTCCACTTTTTCCTCATTTTCGCCTTATGTTTTTCTTTACGTCTATCCGCCCTCTTTCTCATTCGCTCTGCGGCCACTTCCATAATTTGTAATTGCGACGTACTCACGGCGCCTTCCACATCAAGGGATCGCGGTATGTTCGCACCCATCGTGTTAATGAGCTTGCCTTGCATTAACTCTACCGGTTTGAATCCCGTGACTTGGTTTACCGATTAATTTAATATCTTTTCAATTGTCGGTATCATCTCGGGCCATTTCGTTTGTTGCTTACTACAGGATACTCGCAGATACACCGATAGGTTTCTCATGGTTCTCTCGGTCGGGTTGCTATTCGGCCGATAACGCGAACAGTGGTAAAGTTTGATACCTTGTTCTTTCATCGTGTTAACGAACTTCTTTCCTGTAAACATGGTAGCGTTATCTGCTAGTAATGCGTCCATTTTTCCGACCTGGGGAATATAGTACTTCAGCAATTTATTCAAACATGTGGCACTATCGATCTTTTTAACCGGGTAAATCTTAACGAACTTTGAGAACACGTCTACAAATACTATGACGTACCTATATCCAAACGCTCCTCGGGGTAACTCGCCATGACAATCCACCGTAACTAAGGATCTTGGTTTGTCCCGTAGGATGGCGTTCGTCTCGTAATCGTACGCGACTTGCAGTGGCTTCGCTCTTTGACATACGTCACACACCGTAACCGTATGCCTTACCTTCCGTCTTAACTTAGGGATGTACAAATTTTCCAAAATGGTAGCAGTCGTCCTGTCCGTCCCTGAATGACATAACGCTTTGTGGAACGTCGTAATAATTACTTTTTCCAGGCTACCAGGAATGTACGTCTTCCACTTCGGGTTAATGGCTCCGTGCTTTTTATATAAGACTTCGTCTTTCATTCCCAAACTACCTTCCACCTGTCCATCTATTTCCGGCGCTTTGACCATTAAACTGACCAACTTACAGTCTTTCCTCTGCAATTCGCTGATTTTCTTTAATTTCTCCTTTAATCCCCTATCCATTGGTATCTCTAGTTTCAACACTTTAATTTCTCTTAGCACTCCACCCATATTATCGGGTATTTCAGCATGATGGGTTAGTCGCGATAACATATCACTGAACGTATTCATCTTTCCCGGTATATGTAGGATTTCCACGTCATACATCATTATTTCATGAGCGTACCTACACATCTTTGAGCTAGTATACTTACATTTCTGTAGAAAAGACAAACTAATGTGATCAGAGAAGATCTTTACCTTTTTGCGGTATATGTAAGTTCTAAATCGCTGAATGGCAAAATACATCGCACAGATCTCGATTTCTGTCACTGACGCGTTTCTCTCTACGTGGTTCAGCCCCCTGGAAGCCGTACTTATAACATGGAACTGGTCTGGAGCTGACCTTTGCCCTAGAATAGCTCCAAACCCTTGGCATGAACCGTCCACGTAAATTTCATAAGGAAGTCCATCCCTAGGCCTCTCAAGTAGTATAGAGTTTGCAAACAACTGCTTAATCTTCTCGAACGCCTTCTGCTGGGTGGCACCCCAATGCCATTTCACCCCTTTTCTCAATAATTCCCTTATAGGTTCCATTATACTGGCATACTGTGGAATGAATTTCGCCTGAAAGTTTAAGACGCCATTCAGTTTTCTAACTTGTTTAACCGTTTTAGGGGGCGGAATATTCATGATGGCATCTATTCTCTTTTTGTCAGGTTTTAGCCCCTTTTCATTTATTATGTACCCCAAAAATTCTACCTCCTTTACGCAGAATTTAGATTTTTCGAGGTTTACAGTCATTCCATTTTCTCGAAGTTTCGTCAACACGTAATCTACATGTTTCATGTGCTCGTCAAAATCTTTATCTGTGATCAAGAAGTCATCCACATAATGGAGCAAATACGTCCTCGTGGCATCCCCTAAAATTTCATTTATGGCCCGAAGCAAACCATTTCCCGAGGTACGCATTCCGAAAGGGCAGACAGTATATTCTAGCTGTATCCCTTCGAAGATAAAACTCGTGTATTTCCTAACCTCTTCTTTGAGCTCAACTTGCCAATATGACGCCGTTAAATCAATCGAGGAAATATATCGGCCCCTGGACATCTTAGTGATCAACTGCTCAATAGATTCGCTCCTAAAATAGTCGGGAAGGGTGTATTTATTTACCCCCCGTCCATCCAATGTTTTCCTTAAACTGCCATCCTTCTTCGCTATCCAAACAACGGGACTAATTATATCCGAATTTGAGATTCTAAGTATTCCTAGTTCTAACATTTTGTTGATAATAGCTCTAGCCTGCGTCTGTATGGCTAATGGTAGTTCCCTCTGTCGGTAATTACAAGCTTTCGCGTCTTTTACCTCGAAACTGTGTTGATATGCTTTGCATCTGCCGGGTAATTTACTGAAGGTGTTAGCATTTTTAGTTAATGTGTCTTCTAACTGGCTCATTTGTTCCTTGGTCAATTGGTAAGACTCGGTCAGCTTTTCTTTCATTGCAGCCTGCCGAACTTGGTGGCTTTGTTCCACGAATAAGGGTACGGGCGCTTTCCCTCTCTCTCGCTCCAAAGTACTCTCCGCCTTTTCACTAAAAGGAGGTCTTTTACCCTCGGGTTTGTTATACCTGATAGCAATCTTTACAACCGGTTCCGTTTCTACACGCATGTGCTGGATAAATAAGTGTTCGTCTCCTATATCCGACTCATTTAACATGCCAACAATCTCACTTTGTTTTATGTTACGAACAAACGGTACACCTATTCTCCTTTCACCTTTATTTAAAATTAAACTTCCCTTTGCGAAGTCTATGACCGCCTTCAGGTCGTACAACATGTCACATCCAATAATGGCATCACAAATCAAATTATCGATCACTAAGAATATGTACTCAAACACCTCCCCGCCGATTTCTAAGCATAGCATGGCCTGCAGTTTAATTCTTTGCACCGTTTTGCCTACGGCTACCTTGCAAACCACATTAGAAGTAGGTAAAGTCATCATCTTGACATTTCGGTTTAGCAACCCTTGGAAAAACTTCGCGCTACATACATTCATGGTAGCACCGGTATCTACTGTAAATAACTCCGCTTTACCTCCTACTTTAACCTCTATTACCGGGGATTCTACTTCGTTTTCGTCCGAGTAATTCTTCAGTATTGCCAATTGTTCACTTTCGTCATCATTTAATTCGGACCGTAGCCCAGTGCAGTAAATCACCCCAGGGTTCGGTGCAATCTTTTTCCGGTCCACAACAAGATCGCAATTTAGTTTTCCGGATTATTTCCGTCCACTATTGCAAATCCTTCTCTCACAGGCGCCACTAAGATCTCTTGACCTCCGGGCATATTAGAATTTCCCCCTCCTTGGCCCCGTCGGTTATTTCCTCGCGAGCTATATCCGCTACCGTAATTCCCCCTGTCTTCTCTACGGTAATGCTCTTCGTCGGAGTCGTGGGCTCTCCACGGGGTTCTCGGGTTATGCCTGTTTCGACGTCCCCTAGGTCGGTACGGCCCGTCATGGAAATTCGCCTCCGTTCTAATTAAATTTACCTGATGCTCTCGTCTGCCGTTTCTTGGCCTACCCTCGAATCTTGGCGGGTCATCTCGGTATCGTTCCCTGATGCCAACGTCTCGGTTATGGTTCCCATTGTAATTTCTGTTGGCGCGCGGTGAACTCGGCTGACCACGCCAGCTTCCCCTTTCATTTCTCCGCGAACCATAATCAAACTCCCGTTCCCAGTTGCTACTTTCAAAAGCTGACACAAGATCTATTAATTCAGTAATATCTTTTGGTCTCGCTACAATCAGGTAATTTGTAATCTGCTGTGGGAAATGTTTAATAATTTGCGAAATAAAATCTGCTTCGCTTACAGGAGGATCGACTAATCTGCAATTTTGCGCGCAAGTTAACACGTAGTCCGTCATCGACTGTCGGCCGTGTTCATTGTATCGGCCGTCGCTCAATATTGATCTGGCTTTGTTCTGCGTAGTCGCGTTCCAGTACTTGTTAAGGAACATTTGCCTGAAATACTCGTAAGAACAATTTTCCCCCAAAACAAGCCTTAACCACGTCAGAGATCTATTTTTCAGAGCCTTACGCACAACAAACATTTTGAGCTGTTCCGGTATATCCTTTATCTCGAAATAGCGGTCTAAGTCGATAAGGAATTGCTTAGGATTTATGGCCTCAGACTCTTCAAAAATGGGAACAGACACTTCATTCAGTAATTGCCCATATTGACTAAGACTATTTCCTGTATTAGACGGGTTCACGTGGAAGGAGCTAGGTGTCACATTCTCTATAGCTGCAGCCTCATGCTGTGCGCTATTTACAATTGAGTTATTTCCATTACTGTCAACTGCGCTTGTCGCATTACCATCATTAATACTTCTTAATTGTATCTCTATTCTCTCTACAGATCCCTGGATTTCCACTATTCTACTCTCGTTCTTTTTTGAACGGTTATCTACCTCTAGATGAGCTAATAGCTGTCTCTCCGTGTTTTCCTTAAGTTTATTAATTTCTTGTCCCTCAGCTTCTAATTCAGCGTGCACTACCTGCAAAGTTTCATTTACCTCCCCATGCACTGCGTTCTTAATAGCTATTAGCTCATCCGTCAGCATTTTCATAGTTTCTACATTTTTTCTTTCACACATCTCTTTCATACGTTCTAAATTTTCGTCTACGTTAATTCTAAAGGAATTTAACCCTTCCTGGATTTCGGAAATGCTCCCCTGCTGTGTATTTAATTGCTCCCTCATTCTCTCCTCAAATTCCTGGTGCTTGTGATCTAAATGTTCTTTGAGCTTTGATTCTTGGGTCCTAAATCCTTCGTCTAAGAGTTCTTTAACTTGACCACCCATATTCTCTAATCTACTACTCATTTCGTTTAGTTCTTTACCCTGACCACTAATTTTACTTTCCAATCTATCACCCCTTTCGTTTAGTTCCTTAAACTGACCACACATTTCGTTTATTTCTTTAGCCTGTCCACTAATTTTACTTTCCAATCTCTCACCCATTTCGTTAACCTGACCACTAATTTTTTCCAAGAGTATCTTAAAGTAATCTTCCGAAGTATTCCCTACTGCGTCGCTGCTCCCAGCTCTGTTTTCTTTATTCTGTTCTAGCGACTCCATTTTGGTATTTCTACTTAACTTTCCGCTACGAAGGAGCATCTATTTAAAATTACCCTATTCTAATCTTCCCCACTCAGTCATACAGTATATAATATCCTCTCATTCTTCCACACATTTGTTTTCATGCATCTACTATTTTAACTGTGATATATTTTGTCTTTACATAGGATTGTTTGTTTAACTCTGACCTTTCGGCGACTTGCGTTGCTGGGTTGATGTGGTCGTCCTCTGATGTTGATTGTCTCGCTTGTTGAAACAGCACCTCGTGGGCCTTTCCTCCGAGGTCTTGAGGCTGTTTCCTGTCGCTCGTGATGTTACTTGGTCGTCGTCTCCTTTTCGCGTCCACGGCTTCTACTGCTGTCCCTGGGTTGAAGTTCACCTTCTTCCTACGCGTCGATTTATTCTCGCCGAGTCAACTGCTTCCATCGGTGATCCTCTGGTTGTCATTCTTTGTCGAGCCACCACGTTGGGATGCCATTTGTAACGGGGTCGTGACTTTGGGCGCCTTTGTAGCGGGTTCTGGATGTTGGGTGCCGGATTTAGTTAGGCATGAGAGGATGTTTCTCGGGCGCGAGGTTAGATGACAACACAACACAGACTTTTACTAAGTTTATTTTTCAACACTTCATTTGCCTCGAAGTGCCGACCTGAGCAAGTTTCTGGTGTTTCGCTCTAAGATTGCTATCTGCTTTACTTTACACTAATCACAGTCTATTTTCATACCTCGACGTTTCTTTTGGCGCGAAGCTATACTTATTTAGCGATACGAGGCTCTCCCTCGTCGCGACATCGCAACACCAGAGCCAACTGTCCGCTTCTACGTTATTCTCTTTATATCTCACCCCCGCACTTTCTCTCTAGTCCCGTTATGGAGGAGGGAACAATCTTCCCCCAGCTGTGTCCTTGGACTTCTGGCAAAATGTCCCTCGGCTTGGGATGACAAAAGATTGTTTGTTCCGTGGCCTTCAGAAACTTATTCAGGTCAACCTACTTCCAAAAGGCAACTTCTTTGCACAATACCAAGTTATACTTATATCTAAAATCTTATATTTATGTACATTCTTAATCTAAAATTACAAATATATACATAGAAGTTCCCGTCTCACAGTCGAGTGAATTATCTGAGATTTTACCGTGGATATTCACGAAAAAAAATTATTTTGTTGTTTAACGACGCTGTCGATTGCCAGGATCACATCAGCGTCGCCGGTGTGCCGGAATTTTGTCCCTAAGGAGTTCTTTTACATGCCAGTAAATCTACTGACATGGAGCTGTCATTTTTAAGCACACTTAAAAACCATCGGCCTGGGCCGGATTTGAACCCGCGACCTTGGGAACAGTAGGCCAGCGTCTAACCAACTGAGCCACCCAGATCGACGATATTCATGAAGGGGCAGTAGGTATTCACCACCAGGTGGAGACAATCCTTCCCCACAAATCAAACTGGCAGACACAGTCCTGAATTTGAGTGAAATGAAGTGAGTCTAGTGATAGGGAAATACAAAATTGTCTCAATTGTTCATCAGAAAATAGCACTAATCTAAAGAAATACTCACCCACCAGCAACATTGACGTAAAACTAAAAACCAGCCATTTTGGTTCCCTGGAAAGAGGTGGTATGGTTAGAAATACGCAGGGTAGCAGCAACCACATCTCTGAAATCCATGTATCGCTGTTTATACTCCCAGAAAAATCAGAGTTTGTGAGTCCGCCAAAAATAAAAGTGACCTATGGGGTAACAATTACATTGTGCTTCTTTATGCGGGGGCAATACCTCTCTGATTTGTGAGACTTACTTGAGAATTTGATAAGACACAGTAAATAGAAAATCTCCAGGTTAGCAATGTATATTGTAGCACCCCAGTTGGAAAGAGAAAGAAAGTGAGAAGTTTCAGTCATTCGTTAGAGCGCATAAAAGAATGGCTACTTGCTATTCTTGTGCAATATGCTATACACTTTCTAGCAACTCATTTAAAAAGACACTTTTAATAGTAATAATAAAACATGTTGGATATTGTACATAAAAAAGAATTCTAATGCCTATGTAATATAAATTATTATTTTGTGTACTTATAGATATGTTTATCAGTGTTGTATTTTAATACACAAAACGTGGGAAGTTCATATGCAAATTGAAATCCAACTATGATACTCGGACTCGTGCAAGATTGTTAAAATTACATTATTGATAAAAGTACTTTATATATACTTTTGGATAAGTTTGCCTGAATTTGCTTTGATAATGGCACAAAGGTGTGTCGAAACGATCGTTTGTGGTGTATTGAGTTTAACTCAATTTTATTGAAGTGAAGTTTGTAGTCTCTACATACATCTGTTATTTTTGGATTATATTGCTTCACTGTTAATAGATTCAGGTGTGTATAATAAAGGCCTACAAAGTTTCCAGTGCATTCCTGACCCATATGCAAGGCCGTGCTCCAGTTTCCTCTTGCATTCTGTACTACCTTGCCTTCTATTTCACTGCTCTAAAAGCTTTATTAGATGCCCTAAGCCTTTCTTAGTCTAACTTGGACATCGATTTTATTCTATTACGGTCGATTAAAATCTCCAAAGTTCTCAGGTTCAATTCCTGGCAGAAAGTTGGCAATTTATGTTTAACCAGTATAATAATTCTCTATTGTATAGAGAAAAAGCACTATAACTGACGTTATGTAGTACTTTTCTTCTTTGGCATGAAAGAAAATAAGAAATAATTTCCTGGAACTTAAACATAAGTATATATGTGGCCTTGGCATGTGCGAAGGAATTAAAATTCATGCATTAACCAAACTTCCTAACTAACTGCAGTGTCACATGACCCTGGTAGTTGCCTATGCCATTAAATTAGCTAAGTATATAATAAAACACTAAGTAAAGAAGCATGAATTCGTGCAATTACTCAAGCAACCTAGCTACACACTAAATTAACTCAAACGTACTGCTGAAACTTTCTTGTATATTATAGACGTTTAAGGGCCTATTAAGAATGTTAACCTTAGTAATTAAGTGACACAAGTCTGTATGCAATTTTACCGTTGTAAACTGCTTGTTACTGTATTCAGTATCGTGCAAAACTGGCTCATTATGGCACGCGTGTCCATAATAGCAATGACGTAATACGTATTCCAAATTGTGGCTTTTAGAGAGAAAAGTAAACCATTTTGTGATATGCTTTTGCCTGAACAATGAAGATTCAAACACCTCTGTATATTATGAGCTATAGAATAATTATTTGAATTTATATAATTATATAATTATGGCTGTCGCAAAACTTGATGGCGGGTGGCTCGATACTAAATTCAATCACAGGCCTGCTGCGCCCTGCTGTGTTGCAGTCAAACACGCTGTGAAATCACGAGGTAAAGCTGGTGATATAAATATAATTTGCACCCACAAAATTTATTTGCACAACAGGAAAAATAATAGTAATGGTCAGCTCTCAGTCACCATTAAAGTTTGCGACAGCCATAATTACCATGCTGTGTTGACAACAGGGCTACATCACTGCCCGCAGTAACTTCTCAGTTCTTTCCCAGGAAGGGAAGGTATGCATGTGGCTTGTCAGTTCAACATGTCAGGTAATTAGAAACTAAATGCATGGAGAGAAACTAATTCTCATTGGATATAAAGAGCGTAAGATTGTCTACAGTTTCGCATAATGTGACGCAGCGGCTATGGTGTTATGCGCCGGGCTCTCGGAACTGTAAACAAATAAACAGCATAAAACCGATATGTGCTATCGCCACATAACTAGAATCTTCTGCATGTTACTCCATCTCGGACGTTTTAGAAACTTCCAACGGCTATATATGCGAGCGCTCTTATAGGTTGGTCGACTCTGGTGGAGTTAGCGAGTGAGTCGGAGAGCGCGTGCGTTTCTAGTGCGATTGAAAGCGCTGTTCTCCGAGCGAGTTTGTGACGAGTGTGGCGAGGGAACAGTCCGAAAGAAGAGGCTACGGAGAATGAATATCGTTACGCTGCCACGTCGCGGAAGAAAGTAAAGTAAATGTGAAAACAAATTGAAGTGGCACCGAACGATGGAACTAGTTCACTTAGTGAAGTAACAGGTGGGCTCAGCGAAGTCTCACTATACATTTTGTCCACCTATTTAAACAACTTTTCCTGAGACTTTGCTGACTGGTTAAAGATAAACTGCCAGCTTCCAGCCGGGAGTCGAAACCGAGACCTTGGAGTTTGGAGGCTAGCTTACTAATCAACTGACCACAGAGGCAGTCAGATGTTAATAATGAGTGGTATTTTATGAATTCTTAGCGACGGAGACAACTGAGCTATCGCTTAATAGGTTTACCTTGTAGCAGCGGATTAACATTGTGTGTTCCTCACACAAACACAGACACTGTGTCCTTCTTGTGAATGTGCAGTTCTATTTTTCTATTTCCTGCATTCACCAGTAGCGCATTCTTCTTCCATGAATTTCATGTTAATTTAGCATCACGTCTTTCAGGTTCTTGGGCCATGCGACGGCGGTTAGTGCGTTACGGTGGGACAGTGGAACTTGTGGGAGGAGATCTTCCTGATGTTTGGCTGGCTAGCAGGAGCCACTTCCTGGGAACTGTTCCTTTCATTTCGGGATCCCCAGGATGAAGATGGCTAACACGGAACCTGTTGGCCTCATGATTGGTATCATTTATGAATTGTTAGGGATCCCGTCCTTGCTAGCTCACATAGTCGTCCGAATCTGGTCGCCCTTGGGGTCTCACTAACTTCTCTTCCACCCACCGGCCACGTTGCAAGCACAAATGACCTTCTACGGCCTATATGTGATGCTGCGCTATATGGCTGGAGGCCCCTCTGGATAACTAATCTTAACCATGCAAAGAGTTATTGGATGAAGAAGGCGATCTGCAGCCATGTAACTAATTTGGGTTACGCTATATGAACCCGTCTCATGTCATGCCTGAAAAAGAATTAGACATTATTAACATCAGTAATATTTGTTTAGTTGAAATTTGATGGCATGTTATACACAACTCTCACGTCCTTATAAGGTTATAATGATACCAGACAATTTCGTAATAATAATAATAATAATAATAATAATAATAATAATAATAATAATAATAATAATAATAATAATAATAATAATAATAATAATAATAATAATAATAATAATAATAATAATAATAATAATAATAATAATAATAATAATAATAATAATAATAATAATAATAATAATAATAATAATAATAATAATAATAATAATAATAATAATAATAATAATAATAATAATAATAATAATAATAATAATAATAATAATAATAATAATAATAATAATAATAATAATAATAATAATAATAATAATAATAATAATAATAATAATAATAATAATAATAATAATAATAATAATAATAATAATAATAATAATAATAATAATAATAATAATAATAATAATAATAATAATAATAATAATAATAATAATAATAATAATAATAATAATAATAATAATAATAATAATAATAATAATAATAATAATAATAATAATAATAATAATAATAATAATAATAATAATAATAATAATAATAATAATAATAATAATAATAATAATAATAATAATAATAATAATAATAATAATAATAATAATAATAATAATAATAATAATAATAATAATAATAATAATAATAATAATAATAATAATAATAATAATAATAATAATAATAATAATAATAATAATAATAATAATAATAATAATAATAATAATAATAATAATAATAATAATAATAATAATAATAATAATAATAATAATAATAATAATAATAATAATAATAATAATAATAATAATAATAATAATAATAATAAGTAGCAGTGAGAGTAGTAGTAACGAACAACAATGATGATGATGGTGTTGACGGTGGTGGTGGTGGTGTTGGTCGTGGTGCTGGTGGTGGTGGTCTTGGTCGTGGTGGTGGCGGTGGTGGTGGAGGTGGCGGCTGTGGCGGCGGCGGTGGTGGTGTTGGAGGTGGTGGTGGTGGTGATGGTGGCGGTGGTGGTGGTCGTGGTGGTAGTCATGGTGCTGGTGGTGGTGGCGGTTGCGGTGCTAGTGGTGGTGGTGATGGTGGTCGTGGTCGTGGTGGTGGTGATCTTGGTCGTGGTGGTGGTAGTGGCGGTGGTGGCGGTGGTGGTGGTTGAGGTAGCGGTGACGGCAGCGCTGGCAGTGGCGGTGGCGATGGTGGTGGCGGCAGCGGTGGAGGTGGTGGAGGTGGTGATGGTGATGGTGACGGTGGTGGTGGTCGTGATCGTGGTGCTGGTGGTGGTGGTGGTGGCGGTTGTGGTGCTAGTGGTGGTGGTGGTCGTGGTCGTGGTGGTGGTGGGGGTGGTGGTGGTTGGTAGTGGTGGTGGTGATGGTGGTCGTGGTGATGGTGGTGGTGGCGATTGTGGTGCAGGTGGGGGTGGTCGTGGTGGTGGTCGTGGTCGTGGTGGTGGTCGTGGTCGTGGTGGTGGGGGTGGTGGTGGCGGTGGTGGTAGTGGTGGTGGGGGCGGTGGTGGTGCTAGTGGCGGCGGTGGTGGTGGTGGTGGAGGTGGTGGTGGTGGCGGTGGTGGTGGTGGTGGTAGTAGTGGTGGTAGTGGTGGTGGTAGTGGTAGTGGTGGTGATGGTGGTGGTGGAGGTGGTGGTGGTGGCGGTGGTGGTTGTGGTGGCGGTTGTGGTGGTGGTAGTAGTGGTGGTAGTGGTGGTGGTAGTGGTAGTGGTGGTGATGGTGGTGGTGGAGGTGGTGGTGGTGGCGGTGGTGGTGGTGGTGGCGGTTGTGGTGCTAGTGGTGGTGGTGGTCGTGGTCGTGGTGGTGGTGGGGGTGGTGGTGGTTGGTAGTGGTGGTGGTGATGGTGGTCGTGGTGATGGTGGTGGTGGCGATTGTGGTGCAGGTGGGGGTGGTCGTGGTGGTGGTCGTGGTCGTGGTGGTGGTCGTGGTCGTGGTGGTGGGGGTGGTGGTGGCGGTGGTGGTAGTGGTGGTGGGGGCGGTGGTGGTGCTAGTGGCGGCGGTGGTGGTGGTGGTGGAGGTGGTGGTGGTGGCGGTGGTGGTGGTGGTGGTAGTAGTGGTGGTGGTGGTAGTGGTGGTGGTAGTGGTAGTGGTGGTGATGGTGGTGGTGGAGGTGGTGGTGGTGGCGGTGGTGGTTGTGGTGGTAGTGCAGGCACCAGCACTTTCTGTGTTATTGAGATGGACATTTTATTTTCTGAAATTAAACTGAGTTTTATTCATGGGCACTCGTTAACTGCTGTGGTTCCCATTGACACATTCTATGTTGGACGTGAAAGACAGCTTAATGTGCTCAGTGGCCTCTTTATCAGGCTTGAGGTTCTTTTACGTGCCTTAAATCTATGACAGGGACCACCGGCTTCACATTCCATCCAAAGGTAGTAGTGCGAATGATTCTCACAGAATCCATCCTCCGAGTTTGGACGCGCTTTTTTATGCTCGGGATCCCTCTATCAGCTGTAGGACGTCGTCGTAATAGTATGTTTATCCTGCTATATAAGACTTTACCATTATGTCTATTTCAAAGCACGTTATTTCTGTGTAAGACCTGGGTGAAATAGTGTTGCGGGAGTCTGTGGTCAGAAGTCATCGCTCCGCTGTCCGGGGAGAAACAACCAGGTCAGAGCTTCTCCTGCTGTCTTCCAGTTAACCACAGGAATGATAATGTGACACCCTTTCTTTTTACACGATATAGCATAAAATATATATTTTACAGATCAGAAATAAATATAAATTACATTCGGATATGCAGGTCCAGTATCAGACAGCATTTGTTTATAAAACAGACTTCGTTTGGCATTTAAAGACCGTTTCGAAGATGCTAGTGTATCTGTACTTTAAGAGCGTCATAAATAATTGTGAATCAGAATAGAGAGGATAAAAAAGCTCAATGATATATAAATATTAAGTCTTGCCATTGATGATAGTAGCTTTTCCGTCGCCAATCCCAGCAGATAAGGGTTTTCATACAAATATCGACTGAGTGAGAGCCGGGAACAATAAGCAGCAAAAAGGTAAGTAACTGAGGTCCTGTCTTGGAAATATAGGTGAAAATAGAAGCATCTCACCCCATATAAACATGCTAAATTATTACGCCACGAAAGAACATACAACGAACACACAAAAAAACAAAGGACCTCCACATAATTTCAAAGTAATGCATCGTGTTGAACATATAGTCAGTAAATAAAATAGCGGTAATAGCAGTTCTTCCTTCTTCTATTCAGAGTACACTGCAAGGTACACAACATCGCTTAGAAGTGCATAAATACTAATGAATCAGGCTGAATGCTAGGCGGGGTTGAAGCGACGGAGGGATTACAGATGTACCTAATGACGACACGCTTTTCGCCACGCCACAATCAGCCTAAAATTATTTGAATATTATATTCAGTGTAGAATTTCTCTTGCATGTGTTACTCACTGCTTAAGCTTTCAAACAATGAACTACATGACCAAAGGCACCAATATGTTGGCCTTTCACTGTGAGTGGAAGTGCCTCCTCTTATAATACAGCTTTATTTCAAAATAAAACTTTATATCTGTTTAGTATTTCACAATATTATCCTTGGAATACAAAGTTGGGTAGGTATATTTCAACTCTTTAGGCACGGGCTAATCTGAGAAGTCATTAATTGTCATCAGTATATGCCCGATTTATACTAATATATGTTGTTATACTGAAGGTTAAAATACAGCAAAGCTCCAATGAGCATCTTCAAATGTCTCTAAACTATGTTATCCATTATAGGTACGGTAATCTTTTGTAGATCAAATCTGCATGTACATTATGCTAACGTGAATCATGCTGTGTCCTTTTCTTCTACTCAAGGGAGGTCGATTCTGTTCTTTAGAATGCGCACACCTAATGGACAACCACTTGATCGTTCCAAATACTTAAAGGGCTACACTGCCATTTTGGACTCTAGGAGTTAAAGTTATTGAGTATCTGCTACCTGATGTTATTTAACTCCCCTCAATACTTCAAAGACACAATAATAACATTATAACCCTGATAGATACTGCCAGAGTTCACCACTGAGTATGACAATTTTTTAAATGCAGAAAACACCTAATATACCTACAAAAAATGTTGGGAAATAAAGAAGAATGGTTTTTCAGAAGTAACTTTACTGATTATTTTGAGCCTGTAATCCAATTAGAATTGAGCATGAATTAGAAACAATGTAATATCTAACTGAGCTACAAATATATTTCTTTTGTAACCTAGAAAACTGTTTATTCTAGACAATCGATTCAAATTCTAAAACGTGGTGAAATCACAAAATTTTAAGTCGAGTAAATGAAATGAAATTTCTAAAACCATTTCGTACTTAAGCAACAAAGTATACGAACGATAAAATATCAACATTCAAAACAAAACACGGAAGTGAGCGGTGTGAAAGAATTTGGATAGTTGCCATACCAGAAAGATTACATGATTCTACAGAACAGTTTGTAACTTCACGATGCCGGGATAGATAGACCAAATGCTTTAATCCATGACGACGATGATAAAGACGGATATTGTTATTGAAGTACATGAACCATTCCGCACCTCGACATAGAACATAATGGTAAACAAATGAAGAAACCAGTGCATCCCAGGAAGTGAACGACGAACTTGTTTCTCTTGGTATTTCTGGAATACAGTGACCCAGAAATTGTATCACCATTTGATCCCAGCAATGCAAAAAAGAATCCGTCTGAAAACAAAAGCTAGGACGTTGACCCCTGTTGAAGTGTAAGGGAAATCCAGTCAGCGGAGGTCGTGAAGAAACGACTAAAACAACCACCTCAATCCGGTTTCTCTGTTCCATGTTACCCAAGGTTTAACATTAACAGCAAGACATCTCCACTTTTATTGCAGTTTAAGGAATTTCTGTGCTGAAAGCTTTCGTGCAGATCCTTGTAAAGCCATGTTTGAATCTTAAACCTTTGTAAGAGTAAGAACAGAGATGGCAATCTAACTATGGAGGACACAGTTTATCGGCAGTTCCCAAGAGTTCAACATGGCCGACATTACACTAAACAGTAGACGACAGTATCCCAAAAAGCAGTCCTGCCAACGCACATAATAAAGGCATTTCTAACCTCAAATATTACAGGGTTAAAGTATCACGCTTTCAAACGATAATAATGCTTGAACATCGTTACCACATAACAAAGAACGTACTCACCTTCGGCAAATCTTGTTCTGTAATAACACTTTTGAATAAAATCACTTCAGAGGGCTAAATATCGTAATATATGTTTCATGCATTACTGTGTAGCGAACACAAAAACAGCAGTAACTTAATACGGTGTCTAAACAGTCTTGTTTTAAAATCGATCGGTTGGCTTCTCTGCAACGCGTTCTTAAACTAGGGCTTTTGTGACAACATAACAGACGCAATAACACCAGCTATAGCCCTGGCTTTACCATGGTTATATGTTACGAACAGTCGGCGGTACTAATGCAACCTAATGGATGAAATATCACCAAATATAACCAGACTGCACCATAATGGGGGGAAAATGTCAAGGTTGTCTTTTGGGGTATCTCAATAAGCTGTACCTACTATAATGTGAACCAGCATTATGAATCAGCTTCAAAATCTCAATTAATTAGGTTTAAGCTATACCATTTAGTTGAAGCGCGTATTATAAACTTCAACCTTCAGCTTAACTTAACTGCAATTAGTCCTCCGATTGATTACAGTTTAAATCTATATTGTAACACGGGAGTTGCAAATATTGGTGAGGTATTTGTGGAATTGCTGGGTGTTGAGTTTATTCGGAGTATGAAATACCTCGGGGACCCAGAATTTGCCTAGATAGATATGATCACTCTCATATGTGGAATAACTACGTGTTCTTTAAACATATTCGGATTTATGGAAACAGACAGTGCAAATCTTATTTAGTAAAATTCGAAATCGGCCACAGCATGCAATGAGAAATTATCAGCTGCAAAACCACGCATTTTATTATTGGCTGTCTATTAAAATAACAATACGTATGCGAAAATTCAGTTTAAGCATCAACGCTGAGGACCACTTACTACAATTAACCCATGCATTATATGAACATAAGGGGCATCATGTTTTTATGAACATTTCAAAATGGCGCAAAATATAACTGAAGTTTATGCAATATACTGTGACGCCGGGTGCGGCGCACAACAAAGCATGGTCGGCCGACGAGGCATACAAGCCCGACGAGCAAACAACGGTCTCAAAGTCAAGCTGCCTCGCGCGACTGTTTGTGTATACGTGACTAACAACAACGGGTGCGACACGTATCAAAGACGCTCACGGTTAAGCGAGCAGACAAGTGACAATCAGAGCGGTAAAAACAAAAGCGGTTTTCGAGAATTCGGAAAGTGTCCGGAGGCCGGCTTGTTTGAAGAATTTTGCGAAAGGTCCACGTGACGTCATCCTTACTATATGAGGAGGCGAGAAAACCTTAGAGGAAAGAGTTACGGTTACACATATGAGTCGGTCAGAGTGTCAGTGAGTGCGAGACAGATGTGCGGGTGGTACCTTCGTCGTAAGAGACACGTCACGTCAAACTGAAGTCTTAATGAGTGTTGAGTGATTGTATTGTGAGACTTAGTGTATGGGAGACAGAGAACGTGAAGAAAGACGGTGAAAGGACTGAGTCAAGGCTACAGAAACAGTTGTGAGTAGTAATATCATGAAAGACTAAAGACTGTTAATGTCAGCAAAAGAGAACCGTGTATTTGTGCGAATATTTAGAAGAAAATAAAGGGAGAAACAGTGCCTTGACTGGATTTTGTCGTTTTTGCAACGATATTTTCTAATTTTTTCATGAATGCCCAAAAGTGTCAAACTGATTTCTCCTGTATCTTTGTTATGAATTGCTCTAAAATGACCATGCCACTTTGTATTTCGAGCCAGGTGTTGAGCAATGTGAATTAAGTATGACTTTTAGTTGCTTTATTGTCCATTGATTGGCGTTTATTCACCGGCAATTTGTACAATACCTGGCCCGCAGGCTAATACACAAGAATATGCTTACTCTGTCAACAAATTAATTATAGGCCTTGTGTCGAATGTCTAATTGTATAATTATCAAGCCTCACGGGCAAACATTGAACAGTACGTTCACTCCTTCCTCGATTAATTATAGGTTTTCATCGCGATTATTTGTGCGAAGCTCATCTGCAATTTTAGAAATAATGCTCCTATTCGTTTCTCATGACCACATCCATAGGGAAGTGGCAGCGCGGGTGCCTCTGGTGCGGATGACCCGGGTTCTATCTCGGGTACCGGCATGGGGATTTTTCCCCGTTGGGAGCTCTGGCAAGTGGTGCACTTAGACTTGTTAGGTCCTGGTGGGGCCAGTTGAGGAGCTGCTTGATAAAGAAGTAGCGGGCCCAGGTCGCGAAGGCCGCTTAACTGGCCGGGGGGCCCAGGGCACTGGCCACGTCCCATCCTCCATTTCAGCACCTCACTCATGCCGCCTGTCGTTGATAGAGGTCGGGGACATAGCGGCCGGGGCGGTAGCGCTTGGCCCACGAAGGACTGTTGGGCTAGGAGTAAATAATTCGTTCCTTATAGACACATTCTTGGGGTGGTGCACTCTTTATTAAAATATTCTTCATCCTTCTTTTTTCTTTACTTGATTACCCTCCCCTTACATCCCCTACGACTTACAAGCCAGTGCCTAGGGTCAGAGGTCTGTCGGGGAGCACAAGAACCTGTGAACCGGACAGAGTGAAGACCTGTAAGCGGGTGGTCAACGAAGCACCAGGTATGATAGTGAGGAAGAGGATGATATGAAATACAGGCGAAATCAATGATTGGAAAGCTGATAATGGAACAATTAGTGGAATGAGTGGCGGGGGAGCCCGGAGAATCCGAAGAAAACTCGCTCTGACTCCGCTTAGTCCACCACGAGTAACACATGCGGGTCCCTGGGATCGAACCCGAGCCGCCTAGATGGTTGGCGAACGCTCTAACTGCTCGGCCACAGCGCCGCCTGTTAAAATATTAACATGCAAAAATATATCTTGTAAATTGTTAGGTATTTGCGGGTTATTGATAAGTACAGCGTATCTAAAAGTCAGAAAATAGACAAATGCACTCTGTTGTCAACTATCTGAAACAGGTTCACTGTTACAAACCTGGAATTTTCATAACAGCTGATGACCACTATTTCCAAGCAGGTCACAGACCTGAGGTTTGCATAATATAGTTTTCAATGGCCGACAAATGTGGACAGAACCACTGGATTTTTGTAAATCAGGGTAATGTAGGTGTTCATTGCCATATGGAGAAGGGCTAACAGAGTAGACGTGCATATCTTAAATTCTCATCTTGGAAAAGAAAGTCCTGGAGAAGACAACAGTCGTATCTATTCTTCGCTTCAAGTAATTGATAAATAAATATGTAAAGCTTCAAGAAATGCTCCAACCATTCAAAAGCCTCCATGCCTGATATAAAAGAAATAAAGGAACGTATTCCACTTAAGGTTGTAGGTGAAACTTTATCCACTGCCAAGAGGGCAATGTGCAAGAATTTTGACAGCATACATTTCAGATAAGAAAATGATAACTGCTGACACAGTGACCAGCGACACTGAAACAAACTACAGCTTATATAGCTTTGACCAGATGGCAAGGGGTTAGTCTGCTGCGTAAAAATAGCGCCAATGATGGTGCCTCGATGCAAACAAACGCACGGTTCCGGCTTGGAGCAGAGGGCGGTGTTGCGATGAACAGCATATGTGCTTATTCGTTAAATGGTTTATTGGAATTCAAATGCTTCTTACAATATCGGAGTAGGATTTAGGTTCTGCGACCATAGGCACGTTGTGCCGTATGATACCTCGGGAGAAAGGGATGAGATGGAGAAACCCGAAGGGTGTTGCCGGACCAGATACGCAGATTGCGGGGTTGCTATGAGTTCTAGATCTACGTGCAAACCACACCCCCAGCGCTCTCGCTGCGCACAGGTCCGCTGCCATGAGTCCATGTCGAAAAGTAGAAACCCCTACAGAGCATATCACACGCTCGCCACCTAACCCCAGCCAAGCACCGTGACCCTGAGGTACGAGGGGGAATAAAACAAAGGAGAATGGAGTACTGTAGAATATGTGAAAGATGATTGTGGAGCAGCTAATCGAATGAATGATGGCAAAGGAAACCGAGAACCCAGAGAAAACCCACCCTTACGCTGCTTCATCCACCACAATTACATCTTAAGGTCCCTGGGATTAAACCCGGACAGCACTGGTAAGAGACGAGCGGTCTTCCCACTCACCTACGACGGCACCTTGAAGTCAGTTAGTACTTCTTATCAGTATTAATTTAGAAACATCCCTCATCACTCCAGCGAGATATCAGCCTAGGAAACACTGGCGAAGAATAGCGTTATTGTTGCTGTTTCATATGACTCTATGACAACTTACGGAGGGAGACTTAGCACCTCGACCGAAAGGCGAACTATTGTGTCCTCGCCCCTGATGGAGCACCCCCAGGAGGATAGATGAGGCGAATGTATCCTAAGAGCGGACGGACCGTTACCACGACAGAGCAGGTGGCAGGGTCCCTATATTTTCCCAGTTAGAAGCAACCTGGTGGATGCTGTCTCAGCCCGGTTCCTCTCTCACTGCTTTGTGTTCGTACTCCCAAGTGGCACGTGGGACTGGCAAACCGCTCCCATCCCCCCTCAGGCTTGTACCACCCCATGGGGACGCGGAAACCAGTAGTCTCACCTTCCATTCCGGGGGACGAGATTTCCAGAGCGCATTCTTTCCCCCTGCCGTGCTGCTATCGCGACGCTCGCCGACGCTTCCAACCCTGAAAGAAACTTAACGGGATGAAGGGTGAAATGAAATTATTAATGTAGCGAAATGGAGGGACAGGAAATTCGGAGGATATCGAAATCCTTCCAGACGTCTGTATGTGGGATTGCTCCATCACCATTCCTGTCATCTTTCGCCATCATTTCATATTATTCTCTTCCTGGCTCTCACACCAGGCTTCGGGCTGACCACCCATCCTGGTTCCTCTGTACGATCAACTCCTGTTACGAAGACCACATATACTGCCCGGGAGGGCTAAGGGCACTGACCACGTTCCACTCTCCACCACTGGACCCCGCTCATTATGCCTGTAGTGGGCAGAGGTGGGGTATCCTTCGGCCGGGCGGTAGGCCGAGGATACACTCAAAGTGCCAAAGGACAAGGACATGGAATCCTTTCCCAGCGTTCACCTGGCGACCCGGAGAAACCTCCGATGAAACCCATGGGTCAGGTACGTTGGCCACGGAAATCGAAACCGCGACCTCCCAAATGTAGGCCATAGATGTTATCGACTGCGCCATCGTGCCCGATTGCATTTTCCTTTACGCAGCTAAGTTTGTTCTGGTTTCTGTACAATAATGAGAGAGAAAGGCGTATTTTCTATAAAACAGAATTACAGTCATAGATTATAGTCTACAATATTACAGCAGTTACTACCTTACTTGCGGTGATAAGCTCTACACTGTTTTAGAAAAGAGCAAATGTAGATTTTCATAAATAGTTCTTAGATTACTGGCGTTCACTGGAAGTATTTTATATCCCAGTTTGTAAAAGTTCTGAAAATAAAAGTGTAAGACTTTCGGTTTGACTCTAGCGTGGATTTTAGCCATATTTTATGCTGACGGAATTTGTTGTCTTCTAGGATGAATAACTACGTCGATGTGTGAGAAGAAATACGTTGACAAACCTTACATTATTTGTGCACCATTTAAGGTACTTATTAGCATAAATGGGTGCGCATATTAATTGTGTCTGCCTATAAAGCGATTATTCATCTTGAGTACTAATACATATTAAATAAGCAGACAATGACCTTGAAACTTAACTATTGTGGACGGGTGTGGCCCTGTGGTTCTTTCTAAACGCTATTTAAGTTTATAATGGGTTCTATCATATGCTATATTGCATATTTGATTTATTATATTGACATATAACCTACGTTAGTAGTATTTGCTTACTGTATTTCCAACACGAATTTTGCGCAAAATAAATCAGTATAGAGAGAAATGGAAAGGTCAGTGAGCATATACTTTTATACACACCTAAACAAAATGTTATGCTGATTTTAAAACACGTGGTTTGCTATTTATTAGATAACAAGTCACATATTTAGTATTATTTTTAGAATTGCAGACCTACAAATGAAAACGAACATTATATTATATTCTGATACAGTTGTAATTTATTAGACTTTAATGGAATGCTATGCATTTGTTCAACGATGCCTCCCGTCAGAAGTAGCCAATAGTACTGTCCAATCAAGAACGGTGTTTTTTGTATGTAAGAGCAATTCATACATAGAACTATTCAAAAATAAAACAGAAGAAAGCGGTTGCTGCACTAGGTACATTAGGTTAGAATATGAATAGGAGAGATACGGAGGTGGTTCGTCACTGAAGCCTGGGGTTTATTCTACCTCTGCCTCCAAGGGGACTCTCCCGGGAGGAAGGATAAGGTGAGAGGAGACACAGGGCGGTCAGATCCAGACTAACGGTACGGGTATAGAGGTCCCTAAGGTTTCCCTAGACTACACCTCGAAGTCCTTAGGTCCTTCGGGGTCATCTTAGGGAGACCTTGGAGGGATCCAACGCTCCCATACGTCGCTTCCTACCCGGATCCCATGGGCAACAAGGAACACAACGAGTTCCTATGCGCATATCATTCCTGCCAAGCTGCACCTAACGCCTTCGCTGACACTTGCGACCCTGAAAGAACCAACGAGTGAGTGAGTGATTAGGGTTTAAGGGCCCGTCGACAGCTAGGTCATTAGAGCCCCAGAACCAACGATGAATGAAATGATTAATGAAGCGAAATGGAAGGGAAGAAAATTCGGGGGCTGGTTTTATCCTCCTAAGCATTCGCCTAGCGACCCGGGGAAACCCCAAAGAAATCTATGGCTCACGAAGGTCGGCCACAAGAGTTGAACCCATGAGCTACCAAAGGCGAGCCTCACACGTTACCGCGAAGCCATCTCGCTCCGTTTAGGTTAGAAACTTTGTGACTTTCTTAGACAAATGAAAGGGCGCTGGGTTCAAAACAATATATGGATCCATATGTTGATAGAACTGAAATTATTTAAACTCATAATAGGAACTTAGATGTTCAACTTTAGCATCCAATAGCCTGGGTATAACCACTTTGCTTACCTATGTGGAGCCAACTTATTAAAGAGTCTGACCTGATTGTTGTACAGTGTACGGAAATTTTCCGATGCTGTTAGTGTCTTTTGGTGTGTTATCTACTTTATTTAATGTTGGCATAACCTTTCCCCCAGTCATGTTCCACACCAGTTCTGGCTGTGCCAATCTCTTATTGGTTTGTATCAAAGTCCAATAACAAAAGCAATTACCGATGAACAAGGGGCGTGCACTAGGTGCGTAACGCAAGGGGAGAGGTAAGGAGGGATTTAACCCGAGTGGAACAAATGTCACCATCATCCCCTGGCCGTTTCCGACGCTCATTGGTTTGATGTCATAACTCTGGGATTCGGTTTCGGGAACCAGGGAGATGGACAAGGCGTGGGTCGCACGAAACAGCTTTGTTGAATATATTGCCTAACTATACTATGCATGCCATTTGGAGTGAGCAAACGATATGGATAACAAGTCGAAGGTAATTGCGCTTCTTGAACAAGGATATAACCATGCAAGAGCTGCGGAAGTTTATGGAGTGAACTGCCACAAACTGGTGGAAGAAATACCAAAAACGGGGATACTGGACACGTGGGTTAATTACTAGAACATTATCGTCCTGTGTTTTCCCCTTATGTTTGTCTACGTGACCAGAACATGGTTTTGTGTAGATTTTGTGTAGATGAGCTTAAGATACAGCCTTTAATTATTTTGTAATGAAATGACAAGATTCGAAATAAATATGCGCAGTGTGGAGTTCAAGTTAATACACATATAATAAAACAGATAAATCTGGCTCATCCCCCATTCCCTTCCGAAGAAAACTACACAAGGCTGAGAAGGCTCATTATTCGAAAAGGATTGGCAACCTAGCGTTTGTTCCTATCCTCAATAACCGCTGATAAAATAATCAACTCCGTGAGACACATTCTGAATTATGTGTTTCAATGTATCTTAGACTGCCTGGGCTTCTGGTTCACCTCCACCATTGCGAAACAAGGGGCAGGGGCATTTGAAAAATTCAGTCAGAATATGTACGAAGCACATATGTTGTGTCTCTTTTATGAAAAGCTCAAATCTTTCCCAGCTTGATATCAGCAAGCATGTCTTCAGGCAACTAAAATTCTGCATTCTGAGGTATCTATTTGCACTGTCTTTCTTTCCAAGGACAGCTAAGGTCTGATCAGAAAGGGTTACTCTCAGAAGAGGATCTAGAAATGTCAAAATGTTAGTGGTAGACTCCAAGAATTGAACAGAAAACTCGAAGTACGAGTCCTGATAGGGAAGAAGGAATAGATACATTATCAAAAAGATTCAGCTCAGCGACAGGAGGCCTGAAATGGAGAGAAAACGTTACCAAGGTTTTACGCGTGATAGGACGGACTTAAAAACAACATCTGTTTCTTCAGGCGAATGCGAAAGGGGATTCTCCCAGATAAACCTAAATGTCACACCAGTAAGACCTTCCAAGTCAATAAAAACATTAACATTGTCGTTATCTATAAACATTTTTGGACCACTTAAGCCTTTGATTCAACAAAGTGTGTGAAAATGTAGTTCCTTCAAGGTCGTCATTCAGCTGTTGACAACAAAACTAAATATCGGAAACGAAATGAAGAAGATGATATGCCTAAGTTTGGAAGCTACTTTACGTTTGATATAAGTAGACATGCAGGGAGGTTTTGTTGTTTTAACGAATTCTGAGGTTTGTATATTTATTTCACTCTTGAGAGCTCGGCTATTTCTTTGTCCAGAAAAAAAAGGCTTATATATATTGTAACTTGGTACAGCTTTTGAAGCTGTCTCTTCACTCAACGCACTTTTGGATGCACCAGAAGTGCAATCCCTAGCTAGTTCACTTCGCTGACTACGAGAGAGCTCGCTTATATAGACGTTGGGAATATACACATTGTTCAAGAAAGTTCGAGATAGCAACATTCCCAGAAGTTTCTAGTAATTTGGCGATCGACATTTATTGCCTTTACGCTGAACAAGCCCGCGGCTTATCTGTTTACGGTTGCGGCACCGACTTCTCGATAACCTTGGGACACAGTCGCTGCGTCACAGTATACACGGCCTATTTAGGTATTGGTCAGTCGCCATTCCCTCTCTAGATTTTCCAAAATATTTGAACCTGCCGGCATAATTGTTAATGAACATTGTTGATTGTTGCATTTTTGCCCTGAAACAAGCTTAAGAAATGTACATGCTGGTGTAATGTTTTCACATTTACATCTGTACCCATAAGGGGAGAAAAATTGTTTGTGTTAGTGTGTATGTATGTCGTGTAGTCTTAAAAACCACTGAATCTATTTGGATCATTATTTAACCGTTGAAAAACCTTATTGTTTTGGATGACCACAGCCTACAAAATGTTTCAAAGATTTTGAAAACTGGGGCTTGGTACTTTGTCTGTCTTTGTACTTACATCAACAAATTTCAGTACCATTTCCTTTAATATGGATATCAGAGGCTATCTTTAGCCTTTTCTTCCAAATATGGCACATTTTTAAGTATTTCTAGCCCACAGAGGTAAATGGGTAAGCTTAAAATAGGGGGTTCAGGAGGATCGCTACATTTTTCCCCCAGTTCCTAAAGTTCTATAAAATAATATCTTTGTATGACTTTGATAAAACCGGGTAGATTTTCATTCTATAAACTGATAAAAAATAATAAGCCACCTTTACTTTTACTCGCTATTTTCACCCCTAGCACACACACACACACACACACACACACACACACACACACACACACACACACACACACGGACACACATATGTCTATATATAAAGATTCTTTGAGCTATTTAGGGGATACTTACGCTTACACTATAGGACCCCCGAAAATCGTAAGGTACCTTAAAACACTAAAACTTCTACCCCTCCTTAAATGTTCGACCCCTTGTATGGAAATCCTCATTGTCTAAACTATATGTTGAAAATACTACAGAATCGTTCAGCAGAAGTTGGCAAAGCCCAAAGGTTACGTTTTAACTTCCAAAAACTACCTAATCCTTTTTTTTATTCATGAAGTACTCAAACATTAAAAAGCTACCCTCACTTTATTTTCAACCCTGCTTGGTCAATCAGGGCCATATTTGTGCATTTGGACTATAGGATTTCGCTAAAATTATTAGAGATCATACAATTTCAAAAATACTCAAATTTTCCAAATCCTCATGCACAAACTGTCACTATTTGACCAATCTAGATAAAACTTTAGACTTTCGGCAAGCACAATTAATTACAGACTATTTATGATTTTATCTGTTTTCAATCCCACACTTAAAGAATGTACCATGTTTTACACAATCGTTTCAAAATATCTGCCTTTTTAATCTCAACTCTTACGTAAAAGTTAATTTTTCGTCCTTTTAAGGTAAATGGCTGATATATTGCGGTGGCAGTGGCATATAGGTATTCAAGAAGTTTGATGTGCAATTCAGCACTACCAACGCTTTTGTAGCACTACTGCGAACTTTGAGAACATTTTCTGATGCGATTTCTCCGGTTGTGTGCAATATTCTCCGTGTAAATTTAATTCTATGGGTACATAACGTAGCACGCATAGACGTTACTGTTATCGACTCCTCTTACTTCTTCTGGATAAAACTACTTTGTTCTTGAAGGTTTAAAGCAGGTCTGGCCAACTCGCGGGATACCTCGAGCGACATTCAATTTTTTACCTTCTAATTTTTTACCTATCAGTGCAAAGCCATGAGCAGGTTGCGCTCAGTGAGCACCAGTAGCCCAGCCCTGGTTTAAAGAAAGCATGTTTCCTATCTCAAGTTATCTTTAGGTTGTGCCATTGGTTAGGTTTTGTTAGTCACAGAGTGGAGCAATTTTCAACTTTAACAACATTGCAATAATAATTTTGTAATTTCCTTAACCTTTAGTACTGCACTGACGTCTGTGCATAGATATTCTAATGAGGTAAGAATTAATTTACTTTTTATAGTAATATGAATAATCTATACTAATCCCGCGGGACACAACCAAGGAACCAAGACCTACCGCACAGCCACTGCGTCCCCCACAACTACCGACCACAGGCGTCATGACTGGGGTGCAGTACATGAGGGTGGGACGTGGTCGGCACTCCGGCTCCTCCCGGCCGGTCTATGCGGTCTTCGCTTCCACTACTTCTCAATCAAGCAGTTCCTCCATTGGATCATTCAGGGATCTAACGTGGTTGATAACTGGGATCAAACCTGGGTCCCTCGCTTGGTAAGTAGCAACGTGCTAAGGAGATGACTGAATGTTTACTACGTTAATAGTACATTAAAATGCAATTATTAAATATTGTAGTGTTATACGATATGGCAACCACCGTCTTCTATTTTTTTTTTCTTTACCTGATTATCCTCCTCTTAAGTAGGACTTAAAAGCCAGTGCCTAGGGTCAGGCGCCTGTTGGGGAGCACAGTTGGGTGGAATCACTGATGGGGGAAACCGTAGAACCCGGAGAAAACCCGCCCTGACGCCGCTTCGTCCACCACGAATATCACATGGGGGTCCCTGGGATCGTACCCAGCCCGCCTAGGTGGTAGGCGAACGATCTAACCGCTCAGCCACGGTGCCACCAAACCACTGTCATTTTCAGTAAATATTTTTAGAAGTAAATGTGACGGTATTTTAATGGTTATTGTCACAGGAAGTCTTGTTGTTTGTTTCAAAAGCGACAACATTATTTTTTACATTTACTGATATGTGCTTCAATGACTATGTTTTTAAAGTATCAGCAACAGTCTTACGTTAGAAACCTTACCTATACTTAACATTTGTAATTTAAAACATGGTTAATTTTAAAGCTTTGGAAGCTGCCATAGAAGGCGCAAATAATTATAAATCAAGAACGGTGCAATTACTGGACATGGTATTCCACTGACAAGTCTAATTTTCCGGCTGAGTGACAAATATAGGCATTGTAAAACTGTGCATGGTCCAACACCAATTTTGGGCAAAGGTGACTTTTTCTTTCTTTTGTTTATTTAATTAACATTCTGCAACGTAATGTCATATGGGATGGTGGCAAAGGTGACGACGAAACACCTCTCAAGTGAGATATTGAAATATTCTTCCACGCGGAAATTCATTAAAAATTTTAACAAATTCCTCAGGACCTCATACTCCCAGGAAAAAAAAAAAAAAAAAAAAAAAAAAAAAAAAAAAAAACTACTGAATCCAACATTCTTACTCGTTAACTTTTATAAGGACCCAATTTTCGGAAATACTCGTATCAGCGATGAATAAGAGCTATTTCTTCCTTAAAAGCACAATAAATGTTTCGTATAATAGTTTTCTACTGTAAATAAGCCTTCTGCCTAGGAGAGAGAACTTCAAAACCAAACTCTGGTCCTCCAGGTTGGGGATTGTGGTGAGTGGGTTGGTACCCCTTCTATGTAAAAAAGTTTCTTTATCATAGAGCTCAGAAAAGAGAAAACCGGAGTAAAGACGACTTCAACTAAATGTGAAATGTCAACGGTAAAAGGCATTGCGGAGCAGTTAAATAATGGTATAAACAGCAGAAATGAGAGTTTTAAGAAGTATTGCTGAATATGCCCGTTTGAACCACATAAGGAATGAAATAATTAGAGACCAACTAAGAGTATATAATTTAAACAGCAAAACCTTTACATATAAACAAAATTGGTCCGACAATATAGCACGGATTCCAGACAATCGACTAATCAAAATGTCGCTGGAAAGATGATGTTTGCTGAGCCGAAACAGGCGAAATTGACCTATTTTGCTATTGATGATGATGATGATGATGATCATGATGATGATGATCATGATGATGAAGAATCTTTGACTCGGCACTACATAGTACAAATCAAGAAAAACAACTGTTTCTTAATTTGTATTGATAAATAAGAATAGGGATATCATTACCAAGAAAAGCTCAACGCTTCAATTATTGTTGTGTGAATTATTTGACTAGGCGACAATGAACACCTTATACTCAAGCGAGTACAACTATGCGTCCTTTACTTTGCAGCATAGTTTACTTTAGCTTTCCGAGGCTGGATTCAGTGCCACAAAAGAAACCCCATTACAGTCTCTTCTGACAGGTATATACAAGTATTCAGCCTATGAACAACACAGTTGACACAAAACATTAGGAACACATGTTACTACCTTTGACGTCCTAAATCTAAGAAGCACCAATCCTGCAGCTTACCTTCCAATCCTTGCAAGGTCATTGACTTAAGCTTTTACCAGGATACTATTTTCTCTCTCTTTTTGGACTGACACCTGACAATACCGTTATCATTAATCAATCATACCAGCTACGAGTGTATCAGCCTCCAGGCTTTGACGTAATAGACTGGATTTAAGTACAATCTCTAGCGACCTGAACTCACCAACATGTTTGATCTCAAACGAGTATGCTTATTACTGAAAGTCAAAGCAAATTAACAGTTCCTACTTTTATTATCAGAAAAAAATAGTTAGGTAGGCATTAAGTTCGTATGCCTTTAAAGAATATCATGCATATTTATGACCAGGGCCGGGATTTTGTTGACCAAAACAATATTAACAAATGACCTTACATGTATTAAAGTGACCTAAAAGCAAAAAATTACTTAAAATTACCTTCATTATTAGTCTCACTTATACTTAATCACTGAATACCTACTGAATTACAATCCGTTACAAATAGCTTTCGTAAATTTTCAAAATTTAAGGATTATCTATCGTCAAACAACTGGAACTCACACATTGAGAAGATACAGGAGCGTGCTTGAAACGACGAATATTGCCGGTGTTGAGCCCTTCTTCATCAGGGAATACTTCTTAAGTGACAATACATCAGCAATCTTGCAATTGTTTGACATCCACAGTTCTTGTTCAACATATTTCCCATTGTGGCAATGACAAGTTGGCCCACTTATGTACAGAGTCTAATTATTATGAAAGTTAAAAAAGTGTATGAGATCGACTTAATATCAGTATTGGAAGTATACGCGTAAATTATTTGAGAACAGCTGAAAATATACGTTTCTTCGGGAAGCAGAACTTCTACGATGTGATCAATCGTGTTTTATGAAAGTTACATTTTTATCTATTTGAAAGCCGCGATTACAGAAATGTTAGTCATTCGTTATGCAAACGGTTCTATTTTTAGTTTTCAACCATTTCAAAAATCGTACATGTTGGTTTTTGCAGGCAGTCAGCCTTTAGAGAGATCTTGACACATCACTGCTCGTGTTTCTACTGCATCAGTCCAACAGGTACAATAGGACATACAGCGTTACCCTCTTGAGCATAATACACTTACAAAAACATGTGCATTAAATATGTGCTTCGTAGAAAGCCGTATGTTCTCGGTAATTGGAAATAAAGCTCAACTGTATGCTTATTTAACTCTTTTTAGCGTTTAATTTGTGTTATAGAAGAAGGAGCGTTTCAAACCGATGAACATTAAAACAGTTTTACAACAGACAAGCTTGCCTATATCGATTATGCATAGCATGATTGTGTTCAACACTCGTCCTTTGTTGTGGAAGATTATATACAGTAGTTCCTCAGTTCAAATGGAAGGCAACCGCACTATCCACTTTTCACCTTTCTTTCCGCATAAGGGTATTATAAAGGCATTATATATTACAGACACGGGCATTATTGGCCCCGCGTGTCACCATATGCCAAAAGAACCCCAGTCCTCCTCTTCTCGTTTGCTGTTTGCAACACACAAATACTCTTCTGACCCACTGGTGGAACACATAATTGTACAGGCTGTTAGGGGTATATGTGCAAATATTTGGATAATTGGTACCTTAACATGTATCCACTTTGGTGTGTTTATTTTCTGTTCGTCTAACAGTTTTCCAAAAAACCAGTCACAAAGTTTACTATATGATGTATTTTGCATGACCGTAACTGCGCCTCTCATGCGTCTTGCTGCACACCTCCTGGTATTGTGAGGTTATTGACCTTGCAGGAAGTATCGGAAGTCAGTTCCGGTAAACCATTCTCTATCGCGATACCGACCCACTCTACGTCACTCCTACATAACCAACCGAAAACGTAGAACTCTTAATTAGTAAATTCATGAGTCCGTAAAAGAAGAAAATATTGATCTAATATTGTTCATTACTCTGTCCTCAATTACACTGGTCTACAAAAATTAACCTTTTCTCTTTCACAAGAATTAAAATAACAGATTCTAAAAGTATTTTTCGTGCTGAATTCAAATATAATTACACTTTGTCCGCATCGGGCAGGAGTTTTGTGTGATATTCATTTGAATTTTTGTAATATTCTAGAAAATCCGTAACTAGCTATCTAACTCAAAATTATAACTACTGATTCTGACTTACCTAGAAAGTGGTAGATAGTGATTTTCGGGTATATTTTGCATCTAGAACGTCTCTCATTTTAGTCCAACAGTAGTCAGCCAGCATATTGGAACTCCACTTGCCTTGGTACCTCTTCTCTATCGTAGAAATTTGCTGATGAAAACGCTCACCGTGTTTATCGCTGACAGCTCCAAGGTTTTCGGGGAAGAAGTCCAAGTGAGAGTCCAAGAAGTGAATTTTTAAAGACATGTTGCATCCCATAGCTTTATAAGAATGCAGAAGATCAGCCACTATGTCACGATAGTTTTCTGCTTTATGGTTTCCAAGAAAATTGCAACATAAACTTTTGAAAGACTGCCAGGCTGCTCTCTCCAGTGGATTTAACAGTCCCTCGAAATGTTCATCAGCCATAAATGATCGGATTTGTGGTCCTATAAAAACTCCTTCTTTCAATTTAGCATCACTGACTTTGGGGAATTTTGATTTCAAGTTCAAGAATCCATCAGAAACTTTATCCATAGCTTTGACGAAATTTTTCATAACTCCTAACTTAATATGCAATGGAGGTAAAAATATTTTTTCAGGATTCACTAAAGGGACACATGCCACATTTTTCTGGCCAGGGAGAAGAGATTTACGTTTTGGCCATGACTTTCTAATGTAGTGAGACTTCTTATCTCTGCTGTCCCACTCGCACAAAAAACAGCAAAATTTGGTGAATCCAAGTTGCAAACCAAGCAATAAAGCAATGACCTTTAAATCACCACAGATATTCCATTCATATATTCCATATTGTATTTGCTCTAAAATTAGTTTCATATTTTGATATGTCTCTTTCATAGCGGCATGCGCTACTGGTATTGATGGAAGTTCATTGCCAATATGTAGCAGCACAGCCTTCAAACTTACTTTAGAGGAGTCTATGAACAATCGCCACTCATCTGGTCGGTGTTGATGCCCAAGAGTTTCCATAAGTGAACAAATATTATTACAAAACATAACACCATATTCTTCAGAGAAGTATTCTTTGAAAACACTATGGCGGCTACGATAACTACTTACTCTTACATCTTTTTGGAGTAAATTCCACCCTTTGAGTCTGGAAGTTAAAACTTCAGCTTGCAGTTTAGACAGATTTAAATCCCGAACCAGGTCATTAAGGTCTTGCTGATTGGGAAAGTATGGTTCTGATGAACAGCTACTGGCTTCATATGTAAGATCATTTTTATTTTCATCTGAATCATTTTGAGTTTCAGTTAGGTCAGAATCAGAGTTATCACTTAAGGTTGTATCTACATATACTGGTACGGGGAACTCTTCACTGTGTAAGACAGGTCTCAATGCAGATTGCAAATTCGGATACTTAACTGTATATTTTGTTTTAGATGTGATTCCTTTAATATTTGTCAAACAAAAATAACAGTCAGTTGAATGATCCTTCGGTTCCCTCCAAATCATGGGAATTGCAAATGGCATATGATGTGTACCATTTTTCCACCCAGTCAGCAGTCTAACACACGAAACACAGCATGTATTTGGGGCCCAGCTCTTATCAAAATCACCAACTTGACAGCCAAAGTAAAGATGATAACACTTCTTTACAAGTGGGGTCATATTTCGCCTCTGAGACTTGAAGGTCAGCTCACCACAAATATAGCAGAAATTATCTGCATTATTTACACACTTTCTTGGCATGATGAAAACATTAAGCACTGAAATACAACATGCACAACATACACAATACACTTCTAAACAGAAAGGAAGGAAATATTTCACTAGTGAACAATGTCACAGTCAGCTCAATACTGACACATCACAATGCCAGACAGGTCTGAGCATGTCTAAACATGAATGAACCTGCACAGTCTTGTTTTGTGGTGCTTCAGCGTGATATTACAAATAATTTCAATGAATACGGCTTGAGTAAAATAGCTACATATGAGGTAAAGGTTGCTATGACAGGTCAAAGAAAACGCTAAAATCATATTTTGAAAAGTAGCTTTCACAGAAAAACTATGCCTGATGGGAAAATTCTGACTACATATCTGAATTCAGGATGAAAAAATGCACTAGATTCACTATTCAGATTTCTTGTGAAAAAAATCTTGTCGACCAGTGTTACCAATAAAATATCTGCACTTATGCCCCTAATTAGTTTACGTTAGTTTAAATTAGTTTACGTACCGTTCAACTTATGTTTCAGTATGGCTAGTGACCCTTTAACATTTCTTTAATAAATATATTGTTTCGCTTATACTTTCCACAAAATGATACTAAAAATACCCCATGGGATAGTACCCTTGGCTGTAATTAGTAAGCCTTCGTCCTTCATGGTTCAAAGCTAACATGCTAGCCTCTGGTTCCCAAAGTTACGGGTTCAAAGCCGGCGGAGGGCGATGGAACTTTTCAGGCCTAGCTTGACTTCCTTCCGAAGGGAAATAAAGTCTCAAGTCTAATAAGGAGGTCTCCGAGCAAAATTAAGCAGTCTTTCATGCACAGTGTGGAATGGGACGCTGAGAACCACACTAGTTCTCGAGTGCCCATAAAAAGATTAGAAAGCCATCACCGTAAATTCAAGCAACATGATATTAATTTCATGTAAAGGCTCTAAGTACCGAGTATTGCTTGTTTACGTTTCCCGCAAGCTCAGAAGAGATATTAGACTTATTTGTTCAGTTTGATAAGGAGTTTCAAATATTTATGGTAAGAATATTGATGAATAAACCACATGAGCTTTCTGCCATTGTCATTTTATTAAGTACGCACTTTCAGCTTTTTAAACTAAGAATCGCAAGACACCTCTGCTCTGACAGAGCGATAACTCCGATACGTCACATACCCCTCCATATCCCTTCCTCCTGAATGTGAGGAATCCTGAAGGATCCTCTGGTCCACATTTCTTTATTAGTGTTTGCTCGATAAACGTGTTGTAAAATGTTTATTTTGGGTTTTGTTATAGGTATACACAAAGTGTTAAGAGTCACGAGTGCGCAGACTTTAACGGCGATTTCTTGACGTTAAGTTGAAACATAACTTGCTCTACCACTTTCCTGGATGGTTGCATAACTAAAATATAAAACTAGTCGAATGTGTGATTATGAATACGTCACCACTCGTTTATGGTTTACTTCGGCAATTAGCATAAAGAGGCAGAGCTTTGAAACGATGAGTTATTCATGTGCTTGCCATTTGTTGCTAAAATGAAACGTTTGGCTACAAAAATGGTATTAAATAAATGGATTCAAGCGTGTCTGTTGGAATAAATGTAAGGATATACACTTGTCAATGTTGGTATGTGTGTGTGTAGAGTGGAAGCCCAGGAACATTGACAGTAAAAACTAGCTGTCTAAATACTGCTCGGAAAGCTTAAAAGTAAACCATCCCTCCCACAGTTACTAACAGTAGCGATAAGAAACACAAAACTGGTTGCGAAACCAGTTGTCAGGGCTGGTCTAGTTTGAATTTTTGCACCCATCGTAGGTGTTAACGCATGCATACGAGCGGAAGCCGTAAACAAAGCATTCTTCTGCTCAGTCCTAGTCTATTCCCAGACTCTGCAGATGGTGTATTCCATTATTTCAATCATCGCTTTACCGTTCACAATAGATGATTTTGTAATCGACCCTTTTTTATTCGTCATACTTGAATCTAGCGTCAGGCGAAATCTGTGTTAACGACGCAGTGAATTACCAGGATCATATCACTAATTTATTCTTTTACATACCAGCAAATCTACTGACACGGGAGTGTAGCTTTTAGACACAATTCAAAACCATTCTGGGCCGAGTTTGAACCCGCCACCTTGCCAAAGCTGAAGCGTACGTAACATAATTCTCCTAGGCAAGAGCACCAAAAGAATTTGATAGGGATAGACTGGGAGTTATGAGGTGTCAGACGAAGAGGCTCCAGTCTGGAGCATAGCATGCCATGTAGGCCAAAGAGGGCCATTTAACTTCGAAGTTGACCCTTGGGAGGAAGGTATTGATGTCGAATCGTCGCTCCTATGCTCTCCTATGCCGACTGCTGCTTTCTGGTGTCTCCTGCTCCGGCTGCTCTGGCATGCGACTTTAATCTCAGGGTATGCGTGGATGTTTGCGAATAAAACCAGAACTTCGTTGAAACACTTTTATTCTCACCAAAATAAGAAAGCGTGAGATTTGCCGATCGTTATTAAATTAGTTGAGTCGTTACCGTGTCTCTACTAAGACGAAAATCGTTAATATTAACTATAATGTGTGGTCACACTTGAGGATCCGGAATACAAGTCCCGTGACTGAGGATGTGGGCGACGAATGTAGTGACCCGCCGGGTTCTGGGGGGCGACTCTCAACGACCCTTTCTCTCCGGGTTCTCGCAGGCAAGTCCCTGTGCGTTATGACGCTCTCTGTACCTTTCGCTTCCTAATTAGCGACAGGGTTTCGAGGAATCGACCATCCCTTGTTTTCCAGCTCACACCGGCGCTGAGCGATTTCCAGGAAAACTGGTCTTTCCAGGTCTCGCTCGACTACCTGAAGCTCGCCCCTAGTGACTTGTCTGTAGTTTTTCTTGCCTTTTGACAATTTTAGTCACAACTAATCTCCCAGATCCTGTAACTTTATAGGTGTAACGTTTTTAACATTTTCTGATTATTTAATTCCTCCATAATTATGGCGTTCACAATTTCGGCTTCAAATGCCCCCATAGACATTGTCACATTATACAATAATATTGCAATGTTTATGTCTTGCCCGAAAACAATTTTCTTCAAAAATGTTACGCGATCGATCGGCAACCTTGAGCTGATTACATACAATTTCTTTTTCTTTTCTTTCACAACTGGTTAACATCAATTCATTTTATAATTTTAACATGGTTATGTTTGTCCTGTAAACATTCGTCATACATACATACAAATCACCCTTCACATAAATACAATTAAAACATTTGTACGAAGTTCACACTCAATAAATAAATACATAATTATACCCTTTTTCATGATTACAATTGTACAGTTATTATTATTCCCTTATAAATACTATTATTATAATTTACATATCTTTTCTTGTCATATCTTCTGCTTCTATATAATAATTTTGCAAAAGTCTTTGCTGGTTTCTGTTTTGTTTTGTATAGTAACGTCCCTTTCACTTTCACTTCACTTTTTGCTTTCACTTGGTTGTTTCTCTTACATCTATTTACAATTTTATTCTTAAACACTATCCGGTTTGTACATTCATGTTCTAATCAGTCTCAGGAAATTCATACCGTTGACATACTCTCAGTAATATTTAAAGGTTCGCGATAGAGTCTCAGTAGCTGTTTATGCCATCGGCCTATAGAGTGAGTGAGTGAGTAACGGGGTTTACGGGCCCGTCGACAACTAGGTCATTAGGGCCCTCGGCTTATAAATTTGCTGGTTTTCTTATCCATTAGTTCGAAAGTATGTCCCCCCAATTTTGCAGTACCTTTATACAATATTGTAACCTATGATTTTTCCCCTAAGTATGGTTCGCTCAATATATTTGCTTGGTTCACTTGTTCTCTTAAAAAAATTTTCTACTTCGATACAGTCATTCACCCCATCATGCATCTCTATTTTCTTCTCCTTCGAGTTGAAACTGGAATCTTTATACTTATTCATTTTTAACATTATTGCGTAGATCATTATATCCTCTATACGCGACGTTTTCTTTATCAATATCATAATATTCTTGTATAAGCGACGTTTTTCTTATCAATATCATTATATTCAACTAATTTAACTTCTGCTAATTCCATTGCTCCAATATTTATTACTTCCACGACAAATGGTTTCTCCTGAATTTTTTCATCTACCCCCTTGCAATTATACCCAAATCACTGTCCTCTAAAAAAATGGCACGACAATGGTGTGTTTTTCCGTAACAATTTTCAAAAATCTATGTTCGAAGTTCACAATAGCGTTCCAAGCATATAGACTATCATACTCAATTATAAGATCCGTAGCTAGCCTAGATACAACTGAAAATAACAAATTAATAATTATTATTCTTCCGAAAATCTCAGCATTTAACAGGGCCTAAAACTCTACCTTTTCCCTTCTCTTTCCTGTACTCTTCACGTAGTTTGATGCCAATAAATACAAAAGTTCACACTTAATACTTGTTCACAATTATACCCTCTTTTCATAATTACTATTCAGTACAGTTATTATAATTACCTTATAAATGCTATTATTATAATTTACATATCTTTTCTTGTCATAAACCTAATCATGCCCGTATACTCATGGTAGCTATTTCCAGAACAACACCTATTTCTATGGAATTATCCCCCTCTGTCTCTTGAAAACCTAGTTGCCTGTGCAAAATTAACTTGGGCGTTCCGTCCTCTATGAAAAGTTTCAACTTGACCCCTGTAATTATGGTCGAAATGATTTCTGCTCCTACGCTCGTAATGGTTACCATTTTTCGGTACGGGACCTTGATATCTTTCTCGGGTGACATCACTTCTAATATTTCCTGACGGTGCCCCCTGCCCGAAAAATATTATAGGACTTTTATCTACACTCCTAACCTCTTCTCCTATTCCAGTACTAATTTCTTGTTTTCCAATCTTTATCTCTTCTCCCATTCCTATACTACTTTCTTGTTTAACCATTTTTATTTTCTCCTTAACCTTCGCGTGAGTCTCCCTATCTTCCAATCTCACGTTATCAATTTCGCTCCTTACCTCGTCCTTAAAACTTTCTACAACTTTTTCATGGTTTTCCATAATACTCTTACTACGAGCTTTCATCTCTTCCCTTAACTCCTGATTATTTTGTAACTTTACTATCTCTTCCCTACTAGCTTTCATCTCCACCCTTAACTCTTTTTGACTATTTTCTGTTTTTCCTATCTCGTTTTCTAACTTTCCTGTTAACCCTTCGTTACTATTTTCTATCTTTTCTGTTAACCCTTTGTTACTATCTTCTATCTTTTCTGTTAACCCTTTGTTACTATTTTCTACCTTTTCTGTTATCCCTTTGTTACTATCTTCTATCTTTCCTGTTAACCCTTTGTTACTATTTTCTATCTCTTCTGTTAAACCTTTGTTACTATTTTCTACCTTTTCACCTAAAACCTGATAACTAGTTTTCATCCTTTCTGTTAAACCTTCCCTTAACCCCCGACTAATATTCTGAAAATAAGTTTTCGTTTCTTCTGTACTAGCTTCTATCTGATTTCCTAAACTATGTATCATCGCCACAAGTGACTCATACATATTCTTGTCTATAATAAAAATCTGAGTTGGACTTTCTTTGCTCACATTACTCTCCCCTAACTGTTCTACCTGATTTTGCCCATTCCTATTCTCTACATTTTCTACATTCTCTATACTATTATTTACATCGCCCTCCTGAACATCCATAGTTACATCAGCCTGCTCTATCATCTTCCCACTTCTCAAATACATCTACTACCAAAACATACAAATAGAAGCTTTTTCACTCAGTACCTTTTTATCTGCTACCTGCTACTGCTGCTTTGATGCGGATCCTGTTGTCCTCGTGGTCCTGGTTCCCTCTGGTGTTCTCGTGCTGTTTTGCTGTTCAGCTCCACTGTCATCTGGTTCTACTGCTGTTCGGCCTCACGTTGTTGCGCCATATGATGTGGACTCGTCCCTCCTATACTCTCCTGTGCCGACTGCTGCTTTCTGGTGTCTCCTGCTCCGGCTGCTCTGGCATGTGACTTTAATCTCAGGGTATGCGTGGATGTTTGCGAATAAAACCAGAACTTCGTTGAAACACTTTTATTCTCACCAAAATAAGAAAGCATGAGATTTGCCGATCGTTATTAAATTAGTTGAGTCGTTACCGTGTCTCTACTAAGACGAAAATCGTTAATATTAACTATAATGTGTCCTCACACTTGAGGATCCGGAATACAAGTCCCGTGACTGAGGATGAGGGTGACGAATGTAGTGACCCGCCGGGTTCTGGAGGGCGACTCTCAACGATCCTTTCTCTCCGGGTTCTCGCAGGCAAGTCTCTGTGCGTTATGACGCTCTCTGTACCTTTCACTTCCTAATTAGCGACAGGGTTTCGAGGAATCGATCATCCCTTGTTTTCCAGCTCACACCGGCGCTGAGCGATTTCCAGGAAAACTGGTCTTTCCAGGTCTCGCTCGACTACCTGAAGCTCACCCCTAATGACTTGTCTGCACCTTTTCTTGCCTTTTGACAATTTTAGTCACAACTAATCTCCCAGATCCTGTAACTTTATATATGTAACGATTTTAACATTTTCTAATTATTTAATTCCGCCATGTGATGCAGTATTCTATCCATAATTATGGGGTTCACAATTTCGGCTTCAGTATGAAGGGCAACCCCGAAAGGCTAGCAGGTCCAGACAACGATATGTGCTAGGAGGGACAGGGTTCCTAACGATTAGAACACGACATTAATCCTCAGGCCAGCTAGTCTTCCTTTAGTCACCCCATCTTGTGGCCATGAGAATAGACGAGATATTCCCAAGAATGAATGGGATCCCAGTAGCTCTGCCAAGTATCGCCCTAAATCACATGTAAGGCAGTGACAGGAAATGATGAACAGGAAATTCATGATAAAAGGGTAGTCACTCCAACATTCGCCAACCGCTTCAGGAAATCACTAAAAGAAGAAAAAAAACTATAGTCAGCACGGCTGGCCCGGCTTGAATGGAAGTTGAGACCTCTCATATGCCATCATTACGCGTTATCGTGGAACCACCTTGCTCCTGAATTAAAGGAGTACATACTATGCTATGCAAAAATAATTGCTAAGACATGAGCGACACGCCTCTTGATGTGTAAAATCTCGAGATAGCAAGCCCAAATTAATTGGAATGGATTTCTTACTGTGTCCGAAATGTGTTATCCCTTACTACATCACTGAAAAATTTGTAACTCAAAGCAAAGGATAGAGGTTTGTGCCATTTTTCTGAAACAAAGAAGAAAGGGAAAAAAGAGAAGTTGTTTCATCTACTGGGAAGGAATTAGAGGGGTATTCCTAAACTGAGCATTTTCAAAAGTTCATAGCTTGAACTATGTTTGACAGTGCGATGGCCGCAGTGCCATCGATGATAATTTGAACTGTTCTCCTATCTAAGACATTCCACGCAGATAAATGGAGCTCAATGATACGATATCTATTTCTCTGTGATGGCTGAAGTTGAATACTTGAAGAAATCTCCAGTTGAATCAAACGTCATGCACATTTTCAGTAAACCATTCTTCAGGACTCCAAAGAGCTGTGTTTCCCATTGAAATGAAACTCATTAAAAACGTCGAAGCATACTTGTTGCTCATAATGGAAAAAACGCCCTTTTGTTTGTCCATCGGAAGTATGAGAAAGCCGGAAATGCTGTTGCAGATTGTTAAGCTATGTCTTTTGCATAACTGCAACTAATCCTTCTCTCGCAACTGCATTATAAATTCTACACTCAAAGGGATTTATCCTTCGTTTGTATTAATTGATCAACTTCCAGTTTTTCTGGAATATGCATCTTATGAGCTCTTTTACTTCCGACTTTCATTTTGCAATTACCGGTAGAATGTATCTTTACTATGAACCGTGCTACGCGAGAAAGCAGAGGTTTCCGTAGAAATTTCCTCATACATCCAACTCACTTAGCTGCACAAAATTAACCTTGTATAATAATGCGGTATATACTCATTTATCGGTACTACTAATGCAAATATTATATCAAGTTTACTTGTTACACTTTTAAAAGCGGGTACCGAGTGTCTTCAAATTTACAGTTCCTCGTCTCAGAATATTGTGTATGTTCAGTTGGTGAGATAATACCACCCAATTCGATATTGAAACTGCTCCCAGAATACACTCTGAGATGTGAAAACAACGGTATATAATCATGACCATAAGCATTGGATAAAAGATTACTTTGTGATCATTAGCTAAGTTACAGACGATTAGGAATTTGCTCAAGGATCTTACAACTGATAAAACAGTTCTTTATGATACAAGAGTTGAAAAATGCTGGTAAAAGGGCAATACAATTTTAATTAATAGCAAATAACTTTAATTACCTTGAAAAAACTTAAACTAATGGTTTCTTGAGTAAGCAGTTGATGGCACAATTATTACATTTTGAAACCGTGATTCCTTGGAAGGAGGAAGTGGGAAGAGAATTCACTACATGATTTCTTATATAAAGGCAATCATCTCTGCGTGGTGTTAGCGCGCGCGCATGTGTGTGTGCGCTTGCCTTTATTACATATAGGTAATAAACACCATTAGTGACAGTGCTTATTGTGCACAAAAACAAACATTATGAAAATACCACACACAATGCTGAACCATTCAAATTCAGTAATCGATAATTTCGTTAGTCTGAGCTCACGATATGTACAGAACGGAAAATATGGGCAAAGTAGAAAATTATCTGAGGCATCGAAACGGTTATTTTTGCACAAAGCAAGGGTCACAAGCCGTTTTGTTTCTCAACTTGTTGCTGATTGCGGTTGTCAGTAACTACCGAACCTGTATGACAAATTTTGTCATATGATAAACATCTTACATTCAGCTAAACTATCTCTAACACCCAAACATAAATAGGCTAGATTGGAGTATGTTGAAAAACACATGCAATGACTTCAGAATAGGACAAAGTGATATTGAGTGATATTAGGTGGGCCAGATGGACTTCAATATTATTGGCATGATCTGAGAACAGAGCAGCAGGTAAGAATGAGCATAAATTTTGGAAGCACAAGTGCTATGATTTGGGCAGCCTCCTACGCTAAAAGTAAATCACACATTGCTTGTTTAAATATTGGAATAAACCCTAACAGGTATACTGAGGTGCTAGAGGTAAAACTGATTAGATTATATGAGGACCTAGGGAATCATAGTCTAATTTTTCAACAAGGTACGCATTTGTGCATGCGTATGCTGCAACCAAAAGGGGTTCGAAGATAAAGATATCGGACTTGCTAAGGCTTGCATGCTAGTGGTAACAACCTTAATATCATATGATACAGGACGAATGCCCAAGTGAAGAATGGTCGAGAGGTCTAGTCGCTGACCGTGGAATTCAGAGCGTATAGCTGCCGGGGGTTCGATCCCCGCCTTTCGTATGTTTATTTTCTGAAATACAAAATGAACAAACGTGATTAATTCTCTATAGCTTTTTATCTGGAATGGAGAATGGGATGAAGGCACGCCGCTAGATATTGAGTTTCGTTGATGGGGACACGGCAACATTGTGTAGTGCTTGGAAATAAACGACATGGCAATCTTGCTAGGTGCAAAGGTTGCTTGCGCTGAAGTAATCTACAACTGCATTCTGTTCTGTTTAATGTATCACAAATTACATTATTCCCTGGCATCCAGATCTTGTAACAATGCAATTAATACCATATTTTACACTATTACGCACCTACATATTCTAATATGGTGATAGTATAGGAAATTTATGGAGATACCTTTGAATGTGAATATTTAAGGGGAAATAATTTCGGGAGGCATGATTGACAGTTGAGGTAGGCGTGTTTCCTGATTTATTTTCAGCAATTGCAATTAATATCTTATAAAGCATTCTGTTTTAAAATTGCAATCGTGCTGCAGCATTCATAGGTTGGCGGGAAAGTTTCAACGCTATACGGAATAAGAATATGTAAAGAAATCGATTTCATTAGTTCCTATAATGTTGTATTTCACACGGGTTATATAAATAATGATGTTCCCCTTAAGAAAGAAACAAGGAAAAGGGAAATAAGGAAAATAATGTTGAGTGGTATTCGAACTAATGTTAGCCCAGCACTGTCGACTTAAACGAACATGCCTAAGCCAGTTGCACTATAGGCAACACACGCACTGCGTCTCGCTGATTAAACTCACGTCTCTAAGTGTAGCACCCAACACTGGAATCAGTCCACCATCTAGTTCACAATTCAATAAAACACCATAAGAATCCCTTTCCTGCAAGTGTACTGAAGTTAAATTTGCTATTTTTGCCCTTCAATGTAAAAGGATTGATGAAATATTGCTTTTTAAAACTGCGAGGTGAGTGAGCTAAGAGGAGACATGGCTTCCACGTCCTTTGGACAGCAAGGGAAGCACATGACTAATTTAATTCTCATACCATATATGCAAGTACGCCTGAGAATAGATAACCCTTTTGCGCAGGTTTAGCTGAAGGATTTGTGAAAGATAATACATACTCGCAAATATAAATACAAAGACAAAATCTGTCAGGCTTTCTCCGTTCTATCAGTAACACGAAAAGAATAGAAATGTTACCAAAGCAACCAACGTGAGCAAACATTTTCGTTAAGATATAATTTTAAGGTGAAATAGGTAAAATATTTATAACAGTACGATATGATTTTAATGTGAGATCGGGATGAAATCCGTAAACATATGCTTTTAACGTGAGGTGGGACAATATTTACGTTTATTTATGGCTTTAATGTGAGATGGCAATGGGTAATTAGTTAAACAAAATGCAACAAATTGTACACAGCCGTGTGACGCAAGTCGCGGCCTTGCAATGCAGATGCAATTTCCTGTTGGTTGCGGCGTGCAGCACATCAAATCATTTATACGCCACGTTTAACTGCAACAGTCACATTCACATAATGGTGGCGAAGATGGCTTTGGAAGATATTGCCTGTCGGCAATAAGAATAAGAGAAGTGGAAGAAATAAGAACTGGACCTGAAGAAAAGATACCTCGAAGATTAAGCAGAACCGTCCATCCTTCGACAGTTGTACAACATCAAGAAGTGAGATAGCTAGAAGTCGGACAAGAAACGGTACCCGAGAAGAAGATGCAACATCTAGGGTGAACAGGGGAAGAGAATACCTACTGGTCTTCAATGGGAAGATTACATGCAGGAAGAAGAATAAGAATGTAAATGAACAATAATCATCTAGATTTAGTTTTTGTTTTGTTTGTTTTCCTAATCTAGTAATTATTTGATCTGCAAATGTGCTCATATGCATAAAATATCATATGTATAAACTAGTCCTAATTTATATAGATCGCACTCTATATTACTTTCGATTATATAAATAGGTATGAAGTAAACTTAATCCTTTGTCACAGGACACAAGATAACGTTATTTTGCTGAAACCCTGTTATAACGCACACAATAAGATGCCTTACTTAAAGCACAGAGGACAGCATACAAATAAATATTTTTACTCTCTACTACGTATATTAAGTAGGGGAAGTATTGCATTCCACCAAAAAATTTGATGTCGAGATTTCACTGGAAATATATGCTTTGAGGCCCCCTGAATTAAAAAAACATTTTTAAGAAAAGGTCCGCGCGCGCGTGTGTGTGTGTCTGTGTGTGTGTGTGTGTGTGTGTGTGTGTGTGTGTGTGTGTGTGTGTGTGTGTGTGTGTGTGTGTGTGAACAGCATAAGTCAAAAACAAAAAGTTGGTTAAAAACCAAACTTGGTATTTAAGTTTAATATGCTTCAAGGATGCGACACGAAGATGTTTAAGAAAATTCCTTCACCCTAAACTACCCTTTACATGGAACATTTTTCGAAAAGTTTTATTTTCTAGAAAATGGCTCTAGCGATTTTGATTAAAATGACATATGTTTCAGATATTTTTATGGCAAATAAAATATATATTTTCAATTTTCAGGCTGTAGGCCATGTAGTCTTGTGTACTCTGGATGACTTTTGCATAACTAGAGACAGACCAAATCTTACTGTGCACAAGTGTAAATCTTGCTAAAACACAATTTTTGCCGAAATATTTGTTTACATAGTGAAGCATTTCAGAGATATTCCTTGTTATTTCTGTTAGTTTTACAATATTATAGTTTCTACAAACGGAAGGTCGTTATTAATATTTTTAGCGGTGCAAAAAGAACGGAATTTCAGCTTCAAAAGATTTGACTATCACTCAAGGCCTACTGCATTCCCATGTTCTCCTTGCAGCTACAAGAAAATGTGCAATAAGATCATTTCCGCAAAATTTTATTTGGAATAACATGAAGAAGACAGAGGAATAAGAGATTATAAGAATAGTTGGTACAAGAGTAGAGAAAGCCATGTGAGTGCAACAGATCAGATTTTTTCGTGTTTAATACAGATGTCATAAGACAAGTTACGGCATGTGCAATGTTACATTCAGGTCCAAAAACGAATTGATTTGTCAATCATTAATTCAAAAATGTTACCCACCACAACGGACACACTTCATAATGTTATATGAATCAGGAGGTATTCCTTGAAACCAGGCATTATTAATTCATAATGTTAAAGGGGATACAGTATAGACAATGATAAGTTTAATATAATTATTGGACATTTCATTGTGATATCTAATGTGATACACCTTTTTGGTAGCTGGTATACCCTCCAGGTTTTTCTTTATGTCTTTTTACAGTGTTTAACACCCCCTTCTACCACACGCAGCACCACAGGCGGCCACTCCATGTTGGAGCACCAGTTTGAAGCATGTAAATGCTTTACGTTGATGCGACTGTTCGATGCAGGTTATTGGAGCCCACGTTGATGATGCAATGATGATGTGTTTTGAGCGCCAGTGAAGAGTGTATCTTTACGGTGTCTCCAAGTACTCAGATGGTTCCTCTTCCTGGCTGTAGCTCGAGCACTGGGAGTCCTATCCCAGGGTATGCGTGGATATGGTTTGCAGAAAGGATGACACGGAGTCTTGATTAAGGTCTTAAATGAATGCCTTAGATTATCAAAATTGAGACGTTGCCGACCGATGGAAAACCATTTAATAACTCTTTAGTTAAATGTAACTCGTATTTTATAAGTCGATTTTGAGAATATACATCCCGACGGTGATTTAAATCGCTTCCGTAAATAATCCAGCCCCGTTCTGCTTCTTAGGCAGAAACAATGGAAATGTATTCCTAGCGACAAAAGCGCCCAGACTCTCCGACTAACCAAGAAGAAGCGAGATTCATCTAAACCAAAAAACTGGCGCTACTCCCAGTAATCTTCCCCTTTCGCCTTTACTCCCTTCAGTCCCTCACACATGGATGCCAATGCCGTGTTGTAACATATTTTCTACACCGTTCAATGTCTCATGACTTTAATCCTAACGTCGTCTATAAAATTTTCAGAAATCCGCGAGGTTCTCCGGTTTAACCATGGTAATGCACCTGGCAACCTGGTTTTACTTCGTTAATTACTCGCGTCTAACTACTCGGCGAATTCTACGAAATGACCCACGGAATCCAGCCCTGTACTAACGAACTACCTAACCATCTGGTAACCGCGAAGTAATTCTCATATCTGACAAACTATACGTTCTGACGTTATATAGCATATTTCTATGATATTACTACTTTGAAGTGACTCTATTGGCTTGTTTGCCGTATCAATTCTTTAACGATAATTATTTATTATTATGATTATGATGATGGTGATGATGATTATGATGGTGGTGATGATGATGATGATTATTATTATTATTATTATTATTATTATTATTATTATTATTATTATTATTATTATTATTATTATTATTATTATTATTATTATTATTATTATTATTATTATTATTATTATTATTATTATTATTATTATTATTATTATTATTATTATTATTATTATTATTATTATTATTATTATTATTATTATTATTATTATTATTATTATTATTATTATTATTATTATTATTATTATTATTATTATTATTATTATTATTATCATCATCATTATTATTAACTCATTTACCCTCGCATTACTAAGCGGGCTGCTATATGCCCAACTTCTGGAATTTTTCAAATTTTCTCGTTGCTTTTTTTGATAAGAGGCATGCAGTCAATAGCTGTTTCTACTAAATTGCACATTTGTTTGAAATGTTTAATCGTTGGCCTTTTTGAGATACAATGAAATGTGAAGATGGCCCTGTCGCTGTAAAAAAGTAGCAGTTAAATAGCGTTAGGTATTAGCTTTATATATATGGCAAGATATAGTTCCCAATTTTTAAATAAATTTGCTTTAAAATTGCTCATATATATTCTTAGTAGTGGAGGGCCCCTAAGTTATGGAATAACGCTTAGCAATGGTAGGGTTAATTCCATTTTAAATGGTTTAATTTCTAGACCAATAATTTCGGTATCATGTGTCAGAATTCTTTTATTTCTGCCAGTGCTTTGGAACTTTCATCACTTCTAACTTGTTTACCACTTAAGATAACTCCCTGCATATGACATTAATCGTCTTTCAGATTTATCCAGTATGAACTGCAGTATGCTTCTTTTTTGAGAAGAATAAAATACACTTTAATGTTGAAAAAATCTGAGCTAACTTATTTAAATTCTAAACTTAAGAGACAGATATAATGGGTTAAAAAGAAAGGTTGTTGATTCTCATTGTTCTTCAAAACCGTCCTCGATGAATTAATGTTGCTATAATTTTCAGTGAGCTAAAAATATTAAAGTAATCATATCGAGTAATTCTGTGTAGCCCATAAGTCAGTTCACAAATGGAATATGTTGCCAAGAGACAAATGTTGTTAACAAGATTAGCTAAAGCAGGGCGTGGAACTGGCGCCCACTGAGCGCAGCCTGCTCATGGCTTTGCACTGATAAATAATTGTATGTTTAGCAGGTAAAAAATTAAGGCCACTCAAGGTATCTTGACAATTGCCTAGGCCTGAGATAAAGTGTTCAAATCATTCATGGTCACTCAGGAACAAAGAATTGAAATTGCACTGTTTTCTGTTGATAACCACAGAACTGTATCAGAGACTGTAACTTCACAATCCGCGTCCTAAATCTGCAAAATCACTTGTTAAGTTTTAAGTAAATTTAAGAGGACCTTTTCTGTGTCCGATACGAAACGATGTGGTAGGCCAAAGGTAGTTACTGATAAATCTAACACTGTTAACGTTATTGCAAAGGTGATTGGGAGCCTTAAAAGATTAATTGAAATATTTCTAGGTTGAATGGAGTGAGCAAAGGATTGGTTCGGGTAAATTAAGAAGATCCCGTTTTGTAGCACAACCTGTAAGATGTTCACACAATGCATGACAATGATCGTCTACACTGGCGTGGGTTTTGCAATTGGATCACCTATCAGATGGACCATGATGACTTTATTAAATGTGGTATGTTAGGTGATGAGTGTCCATTTACTTGCACAGTCATTCCCATTTTAAAACAACACTGATCTTTGCGAAGCCCATGTTGCATGCGCGAACTAATGGCCCGATTGCTCCAAGAGCAATTGTGTGGTGTGACCTTCTTGGTAATGTGTTGGCCCCATATTACTCTGAAGCTAATATATATCAATATTATTGCAGTGAAGTGCTAGACTCCACTGTATTAGACATTCTGAATGACCTGCCACGGAACAGATCGAAGATTGTGATTTCGCTATACTTTGCGAACCTCCAGCGCCTGGTATATCACTTACAGAATGTGTCCCTCCAACCCTGTGGGGTTTGGCTGGTGACGGGAACGTTACACTGGATGTTAAAAAGAATGACTGAATTGTGGTAAAGAGGCAGGACTGGTTCGGTTCCCGAGACAGAAACGTTGAAAGCTAATAAAATCTAGCTTCATCCGTTTAATACAGCTGTGTATCACTCGAATTGAGGTTTCTGCTGCTGGTAATTAACATTGTTATTAAAAAAAAACATTGGCATTAATCCAAAAATCCTAAAACATAATAAATAAAGAAAAAAGAAAAATGGACAAAATAACAACAAAAAGTGGTTTTCTAAAAAAGTAAAAAGATGGTATTAGTTTATTTTATGGATGTAACATAACAAGCACAAGACGCAGCCATTCTTCACTACGCTCTAATCGTCCAAGGTAATTTGAATCGCAAGTTTGGACATTGATGAATTGGATGGTGTGTTCCAACGCCTAAACCTGCACGCTCACCTGTTTTGACGCCTTCGACCTTTTTACTGTGGGGATATCTTAAGACAAGTTTCCTAGACTCAACCCACGTCCAGTGTGAGTGCTGAAGTCCAGGTTTGACTAAGTAATTTGTCTTCTTGTAGATGCTCACCACTTTGCATATCTGAGTTGGCTCTTAAAGGAACATGACTAGCATGTAATATCGTTTACTTTTAAATTTTGAGTTACCAACAGATTTTTGGACGACACGAAGTTACAGCATGCAAGGAGATACCTCGCAACATATGCATTGCATGCTTAACAGGAAGTAATTATGGATGCACAATATAAGTTATTTCCTAAGAAGGCACAAATTTCACGTTTCGTATTCAGCTACCCATGATTCGTCCTCGTCTGCGACACAGCTCAAGGTTTACTTGCCTGTCTTCATTCTTCACTATATGGTCCCTTACTGTCCTGGCTGAAATTTCCAGCTGTAAGGATATCATCGGAGTTCTTGAGTATCAACTTGAACCGGTATTTGCATTTTATTCCATAACAGACACCCTTAACTACCCATAATAGATATACAAGCTGCTCTAAATAATGTGGGAATTACGAGGGATATTTTTTCTATTTATATACAAGCTGCTCTAAATAATGTGGGAATTACGAGGGATATTTTTTCTATTTGTATAAAATACCCAAGATGTTTCAAATAGAACAAAAACAGTTATCTTGAAATGCTGCGAGTGAGCTTCAATCTGTCGATAAATTCTTGAGTCACGAGTTACATTGACTAGGATTAATTCACGATTAACATGAGATCATAGAATGCATAAAGACAGAAAGCCTTGAAATAAAGGATAAGTTTATCTCAAAATGCCGGTTGTTGCACCTATAATTTTATGGAACTCACAATACCTATTTTACATAACGTAACTTTGTCGTGTTAACTGTTGATTAAACTATTTTCAATGTACTACATAAGATGTTTTCAAGTTTTCTAATCCTATATTTTGGCTTGGCCAAATAGTTTAGGCACCATTTTTCATTTAAGTTTAGGATTTATTTTCAATCCAGACATTTTCGTAAAGGGACATGGAATAAAGGATATAATGACCCAGTGATAGAATGTGGTACTCAGTTATCAATATAGAGAGCTACAATTAGTTGATTGCTGAAGAACTCTAGCATACAATTTGCCTATATACCTTTGAACAAACATTTTAGCCATATTTAAACTAAATTAACTCTGATTCAATATTATGAAGGAGCAAAAAGAAGAGCTTAAAATGACTACCTGATATTATTATTACTATTATTGTTATTGTTATTATTATTGTTATTGTTATTACTATTACTATTATTATTGTTATAATAATAATAATAATAATAATAATAATAATAATAATAATAATAATAATAATAATAATAATAGTAATTGTAATTGTAATAGTAATAGTAATAATAATAATAATAGTAATTGTAATGGTAATAGTAATAGTAATAGTAATAATAATAATAATAATAATAATAATAATAATAATTATTATTATTATTATTATTATTATTATTATTATTATTATTATTATTATTATTATTATTATTATTATTATTATTATTATTATTATTATTATTATTATTATTATTATTATTATTATTATTATTATTATTATTATTATTATTATTATTATTACTATTACCATTACAATTACTATTATTATTATTATTACTATTACAATTACAATTACAATTACTATTATTATTATTATTATTATTATTATTATTATTATTATTATTATTATTATTATTATTATTATTATTATTATTATTATTATCATCATCATCATCATCATCATCATCATCATCATCATCATCATCATTATTATTATTATTATTATTATTATTATTATTATTATTATTATTATTATTATTATTATTATTATTATTATTATTATTATTATTATTATTATAAAAGCTTTAGTAAAAGGCGTTCAATACTTTGTATTCTGAAAATCCTCTGAACTAATTAAAATGGATTGTAGAATTTGTGCATTCCGTGTTTTCTTCATACTTAGTAAGTGGTAATTTTAAAACCATCTTGGGTACTTCAGAAATGGAAAATGTTCTGAAAGATAGTTTAACTTGTAAGATTTGTCTGAAGTAATTACATAAACTTCAGCTTTCGAAGTTCATATGATTTTACTATGTTAATTTTTGGGATTACGATTTAATTATTAATGTTTTAATATGTAAGGGATACTACTGTTAAATACTTTATACATACTGCCTGCACAAAGAGAATAAAACGTTCTTAAATGTTTTTAAAGCAAATCTTATTAACAGAGACGCAGCAGGAGCTCAATTGTTTCTGCTGACAGGAGATTAATACTATTCGCAAAACGCGGATGTAGGTACGTGGTACATCTATCCTGCAAATTCTCCACGTCGTGACCTTGGGCCTAACTGCCACTATTGTGATTGATTGGGGAAGCTTTCTTTGTAATAGCTCTGTCATTATCCCCTTACGTCATCAGTGCCAAAGCTACTAACCTTAGTCCTCGTTTAAGACAGACCGGATTCTAAGTCTTACAACCAGTCAAGTATCTACAGTGTAATGTATGTCATTAATCTAGAAATTCCGTAATATGTGTTGCATAAAATATTTTGAGAATAGTGTAAAAACCACTAGCTAACACGCCATATATGTAATAGTTCTTCCAGGTTTCTCGATGGAAAACAAAGAGAGAGTACAAGACAAATCCTCCAAACATCAGGGATGTTTTGTGAATGTCATGTTTACCAAAGGAAACAAGTGATGATGACAGTCGTTGTGAGCAATTGATAGACACATAGCGGTTAATAAATATTCATTTTAAGTAACATATCATCAATACACATTATTTACTGCTCTGGTTAACGAGTGGGATGGCTCAGCCTATAACACTTGTGGAGGTCCCGTGTACGTTTCCAGATGCGCCCCTCATTCTGATCACGGGTTTTGTCCTGGGTTTCCATGGTTGGTTTTCCCTGACTTCATGTCACGTTCGTTTCCTCACCATGTTTCTGGGCTGGAGGGCGATGGAGTGGCTGCTAGTTGGTATTTGGCAGTAGCACTGCTTTTTGTAAAGACCTGACCATGGCATTCGTTTTCACCTCCAACGAAGACCGAATGAGGGCGTTTGGAGGGTGCTGCTGGTGTCTGTCGTCCTCTGTGTCTAGGGGTAAGATGGAGCCTCTGGTTCTGGAACTCGCGTCTGCAAACTCGGTGGAGGGCGATCGATTTTTCTCAGGGTACAAATCCTTAGCGTGACTTGCTTATGGAAAGAAGCGATGTCCGTGCTCCCGTATCGTAGATTTACAGTACATACCACCACCTCAAGAGGTCTCTGAGCAAAATTAAGCAGTCTCTCACCCCCAACATAGAACCATAGAAGTTAAAGAGCGTTCATAAATATAACCTTTTTGCTGGCGCCTTGGTGAAGATAACATATTTCTTTCGTTGGAGAACCCCATCTGCATTTCCAACAGCTGCTCTGGGTCTGGTCACCCTTTCTTCCTCAGGCTTAAGATACTGTAAGCCTGGATATTGCTTTTTCGGATTTATGTGCCTTGTTTTTCTCCTTACCACTCTGGTTGCTTGTCGAATGGTTCCAGTTTATTTGAGCAGTAACTGATTTTTTTTTATTCGATAGGTGTGGAAATCTATGCGAGAGAAGCTCTTAAATTAATCCTCTATGTGAAGAAGTGTTAATGTTTGCATGTGTGTGCTCTTCGCTCCCACGGGTAGCAGCGTCGGTTCTCCCATGTTGGTTTTAATTCCAAAGCTCTTCCTGACACTGCTGTTGTCCAATGGTTCAACTTCATATCCAAAGTTCCATCTACTTTCAGCCAACAGAATCTGCTTTCGGCTACAAACTTTTGTGTTTTATATGCAACTGTTTAACATATCTGCATAATATTTAAAACCGGTCTAATTGTGTTAGTGCAACATGTAATAAAAGTTTAAGAGCATTTGGATAAAAACTAAAGGATTTACATTGGAACTATCTGCAAGGTTAATATTAGAATGCTGTATTTTGTAGGGACATAGTACCGAAGATCATGGTGAAGGGAACTCTCTTGGTAAAATGTATTATACTCGTGCTCTTTGGCGGCTCCTAAACACAGCACACAAGCGAAACGCGCTTGCTTCACCATCGGAACAGAGTAGACCAGGCATCGGCAAACATGTACTCAATGAGGCTTCGCAACTATGACGTGTCAGGGGCAGCGCTTACTCTGTCTCCCCCTCCCCCTCCCCCTCCCTCGCAACCTAAACTGGCACTGCATACACACCGATCACGGGCGGATTGTCCTGCCGTATTTACCTGCACTTCTAAACATGTCTGTCAAAGTGTAATTTAATACTAAGGCTTAAAGATAAATTTCTTTATCTATAACTTTGAAGGATATAGTTTATTTAGCTTAAAGTCTTAGTATGTTCACAGAATTAGAGTGCACATAATTATTCGTGGTCTATTAAATTTGATATCTAGAATAGCACTTTGATGATTTCTTCTCTCATCATGTAAGGAACGAAGGTGTTTGTTGTGCTCTAAAGTTCAAAATGGCACTCATCAATGGAACATCAAGCGGCATTATGATACATGTCATAAAATCACCATACAATTATAGGCAAGCATGTATTCATAAATTTGCACCACGATTTAAAGTAGCATAACACTGACGTAGTGTCCTTTATTCCTTTTACTTTTTTCAGGACTAACCAATTACAACGGATAATATACCTAATATTAATTCAAATATTATAACTGATAGACAACTTCACGCCAGTTATGCTGTTGCTTTGGAGATTGCTCAGCCACTGAGGTGTTTTAGTAATGGGGATTTCATAAAAAATGTGAGAGTAAAGTTGCCAACATAATTTTCCCTGAAGAATATGATATTTTTAGTAATATTGCATTATTATCACGAACCATACAGAGAAGGATACATAAAATAGCAGAAATAACCGAAGAAAACTACAAAACGAGGTCCATGAATTTATAGCCGTTTCTCTCGCGTTGGATGAAAGCACAATTGGTAATTTTCACCCGTGGAGTTACTAACAACCTCTCGATACAAGAATATATGCTTGAAGTCATTCCACTTAGGGAACATACAACAGGGACAGAATTATTTCAAGCATTTAAGAAATGTGTAGAAGAAAAGAAACTGAAAAAAAAAAAAAATCTTGTATCGCGGTTAACAGATGATAATTTGCGTGCTATACTGAGAGTGGCTACTTGTGATATGTCACCTTATTGTACACTGTAGCGAGCGAGTCCACCACTGACTGAACAAAGGTCAATGCCATCCCCTGTTCTATATTACGTCATGTGTATTGCGGGCTGCATGTTGAGACGTCATACTGATACCTCATTGAGTACATGTTTGCCGATGCCTGGAGTAGACTGTGTGCAAACGGAATCGACGAATACCATTTATGCTATTAACAGTGATACAGTCCTAAAGGATGACCAAAGACCAAAATTTTTGAAATGAGACAGTTAGCTCGCAACGGATAGAACTTAAACTAAGATATTCTTTCTCCCCATCAAGCACATATCCTTATCGCATATGTAACGAAGCAACTAGGTATCAAACTCAGAGTACCTAACATATTAGTAGCCTTCCAACTCTTTGCAGTAACTACATGGGTACCATATCAGTTGATCCCCGGAAAAATGCCATTTTGATTATATTAAACAGATTGAGGTGCACTGTGGTGAGTGCTCTGATGATGGTTTGAACGCTGGAATTGTATTGTATACAAAGCAGAAGATATGCGACTAAACTAAACTATACCCAAAAAGAACTTTAAATAATGCACGTGATTGAACTAGTTTTACTTTCTTCACCACGTATAGTAAGTAGATGGAGTATTGCATTCGACCCAAAAACTCGATGTCGAGATTTCATCAGAAATATATGTTTGAGGCTCCTGTTCGTCCGATTTGGCACAGTGTTGGAGGACGTTAATTTAAAAAAAAAAAAAAAAAAAAAAGAGAGAGAGAGAGAGAGAGAGAGAGAGAGAGAGAGAAAGGCTCCTAAATCAAAAGGACAGTTTTAGTAAAAGATCCTGAGAGAGAGAGAGGGGGGGGGAGCGAGAGAGAGACAGACAGGCAGAAAGACGGAGACTGAGAGAGAGATTGTGTGTGTGTGTGTGTGTGTGTGTGTGTGTGTGTGTGTGTGTGTGTGTGTGTGTGTGTGTGTGTGTGTGTGTGTGTGTGAACTTCTAACTCAAAAACGAAAACTCGGTTAAAAACCAAAGTTGGTATTTAAGTTTAACATATTTTAAGAATGCGACACGAAGAACTACCCTTTACATGGAAATATTTTCGACAGCTTTGATTTTCTCAAAATGCCTCTAATGATTTTCATTAAAATACCATAGGCATCTATATTTGAGATGTTTTTCTGGCAAATGAAATGTATATTCCGAATTTTCTGGCTATAGCCCATGCAGTCCTGTTTACACTTGATGATTTGTGCATAACTAGTAAATTCTAATAGACAGACCAAATCTTACTATACAAAAAGTGCAGATCTCACTAAAACACACAATTTATATCAAATGATCTTGTTTGTGAAGTGAACCATTCCGGAGGTATTCCTTGTTATTTTTCAAAATGTTGCTATGCTCATAGTCCGTTCTCAAATGGTAGGTCGTTATTAATGTTTTTATATCTTAGTCATGCGAAGAGATCGGAATTTCAAAGCAATCTTATAACGGCCTCTCTTAAAATATCTGACTATTGCTTAAAGCCTACTGTGATCCCCTTGTATCCCTAAGGAAACTAGTAATAACATTTCTACAAATGTTTATTCCGATTAACATGAAGTAGATTCAGGATTAAGTGTTTATATTAATAAGAGGTAGAATCAGGATTGCAAAAATTCATGTCATAGCCGGACTTTGAACCACGGATCTTACGCTTATCAAGCGGCTGCTCTGATCACTAAGCTGCCATGACCAACTTGCCAGTATGACGTTACATTCTCCAACCAATTCGTACTTTCCCGATAGACCACAAGGGAATCTCGCATCAGAAATAAATACCCCAAGGGTGACTTACAAACATAAGTACTTTATGTCCCGGGTTTAATTTACATTAAATGGCAATTCCTAATTCCACCTCTCAAACATTGCCCACACACTGCTTGTATGTTTAAAAACACCTGCAGTAAGTTCGTTGGAATAGTTTGTACAACAGTACAGAAAGTAACGGGAGTGTGACAGACCACACTCCCTTTGTACACGAGGCAGTTCGGCGGTATATGCCTTACTTTTGTTTGACTTCTGCATATATCTATTCTTTCTTCCTTTTCTATTCTTATTATATATACCATCACAGGCTGTAGACGTGATGATGTATGAAATAAAACAATAATTAAACTGAATTTGGGAAAGAAGCTTCCAGACCAAAGTTGAAGGTACCTCTTTGGTACTTGTCAGACATGAGTACTGAGGAAAATCTCAATCAGAAAGGACGGACCTGGTGGGATTCAAACAGCGCACCTCACATTCAGTAGTTCTTGCCTCCACAACCTCTAGCTCCTGGTTGATTTGCATGATAATGTTTAATGGTACATGATTAATCTAGTCCAACTCTACAGCTAACTACTGAATTACAAGTTACTGTTTTTCTAAATATGCCTAACCTTGGCTCTTACTCAAGAAATTTGCATTTATTTATAAAGCTTTGAATGTACGGAAATTTTTCATTGTTCATGTGTTGCATTTTTCAACACTGATAACAAATTTACCCCTCTGCTGTTATGTAATAAATCCTTGGCGGTGTTGGGCATTTATTTTACCTTGAGTTATTAAGCTTTTGTTTTATGTAGATATTTATTTGCATTTATTAATCACTAAGTGTTATTTTTCTTATGATGCTGCTCTAGGATATTCTAAGTTTCTGCTTCGTAACGATTATTTTGCAATTACGTGTAGTTTTTTTAAAAAAAGTGCAGGAAACTTGTTATCGCACGGTCCTCGTGGCGAAGTTTGCATCTCAAGGTTGCAGGGTCTAGAACATAAATTACATAACATATACTAGCCAATGATGTTTGTAATAAATATGAGTAGAAAATAAGGACAATAATCTTCACAATCTACGTCCTATGTGAAACTAAACATTTACGTTAGGTATCACGAACTTCGGTTTTCAAATCGGCAATAATTTAAAATATTTTCATTTATATGCAGAGTCAATGTTTGCATGTCTTTCTGTGCCTAAAGAATTTTACTTCTCCATTCATCCCTATCCACCCATTCCATTTCTTCCAGTCCTCTTGCTCTCATTTCAGTTCTTATTTCCATGAGTTTCCATGACTTCCTGTTCTTCTAACAGATGGCCTCAATTCCAAAATCGTTCTCGCTAATCTGTCTTCATCCATTCTTCTAGTATATCCGTACCAGCTCAGATATTCATATCTTACATAGCCTAATATTGAGTTCCTATTATTCATTTTTTTCTCTCATAACATAAGTTCATATTATTTATTTATGCCAACAAACCTACTGTTGGTGTTTTAAACACACAAGCCGTGTGTGGGCAATGTTTGAGAGGTAGAACTGAAACTAAAAAATTCACAGCTGGGCATTTAAGTTTTAAGTTCCAGTTCTACCTCTCATAACTTCATATTTTTTCCAATTTTGAAAATCTCGCTGACCTTAGAAAATCCATTTCAGCGTATTTATTCTAAATTTTTGTTAAATTTCAATTTTTCAGCTCCATATGCAACAATAGTTTTCAGTATTGTAGTATATTTATTACTTTTTCTAATGGTAAGACTGGTAATGTTTAAGATATTTGTGTGACAAATGAAATGTATATTTCGAATTTCCTGTTTAGTTTGGATGACTTTTGAATGACCCGTAAACCGTAAGAGATAGACAAAATCTTAATGTACAAAAAATGTAGATCTTACTAAAACACAAAATATATGTCTAAAATATTTTTTTTGGGAGAGTGAACCATTTCGGAGATATTCCTTTATATTTATGTCAGTTTCGGAAATGGATCATCGTTGTTTATTTTTTAAATGTGAAGCGTGCAAAGAGAACGGGATCTCAAAGCTCTAAAAGATTTCACTATCGCTCACAGCTTACTGTATTCTAATATTCCCCTTCCACCTACATGGAAATAAGCAATAAGATATTTGTGCAAATGCTTATCTCAACTAACACGAAGAAGATATAGGTATAACAGTATGTAAGAATGGTTAGTACAAGAGTAAAGTATGTTATGTGAGTGCAACACATCGATTTTTTTATTTTTAGTTTATGCTTCCTACTGACATGTCTGTTCCACAGGATACTATTCAGCATTGATGTTATAATTTTACCTTTATTAACATCGTTCTTAACGTCATTTTCCTGTTTTATTTTGTTTATATATTTTTACCCTCAAAAACTTTAATTCCTTACATTCTCTAATACAAGCTTTCTGTTCTTCTAGAATTAAATCTTTGGTTTCTGTTCCACATCCTATGTAAAACTTTTCTCTACATTTATTTTCAACCCCTATTTATCATCTTCTGATACGTTTCCAATTTTGATTTTAGATACAGCATTTTTGTACAAATTTTTATTACCTAATTGTTAATTTGATAATCTTCATCTCCTTTAATATTTCCCATTTGTTATGCAAAGGTGCAAGTCACGTGCTTTTTCTAAATGCACGAAAGTGTAATGTATTTACTGTCCAATGTTGGTAGTCTTATGTGTCAATTGTTTAATTTCAAATATGTGATCTATTTGTGGTTTGTGATCCCAGCAATTTAAAATATTACTGAATATTTTCATTTATATGTCACCTTTAACATCTAAGGTCATTTCGGCAGCTCTGTCTTTGGAACAATTGCTCACCGGCAATGAAGTTCACCGGTTTACTATCACGTTAAATCTTAGGCTTGTTTACCTTGGGTTTGCAACTTGAACGTAAATTTCATACATATACTTCCCGATTCTAGGGAGGATGGGGAAAATGCTGGCTAAAGAAACAATTTTCGTCCACCAGGGGTAGACGAAACCGTGATCTCTGTATTTGGAAGATAATATACTGTAACAAGCGACACTGCGAGGAATCCCACTTCCTGATACCAGTGTAACAAACCGGCAAAACCACTTTATTGTCCTCTAAATTTTACTACAAATGCACAATTTCCTTCTCGTTGTTAACACAGTTTATTGTGTATTCTGCTATTCCAATTCACAATTGTTATTGTGATAATCTTTCTCAGTCCTTTTAATATCTTTCTCCACTTTCACTGTCTCATTTCTTGACTATTGCAATACAATCACTCGACGACACATACGTACTAGCAGACAGGCTGGCCGGCTCACTCTCGTAACTAAAAACTATACAAGGCGGCTTACACAACTAAACAACTCAAATCTAAACTGTTACTGAACCAACCCTAAACTGACTCGAAATTCTCAACCACTGCTACACTGTGGTTCTGTGTACTGGAGCCGATGTCACGTGACTGGAGAAGGCTCTCGACTCCTTTATTTTGTGTTTTACCGCCATTACTACGCTCACGTACATTTAGCTGTTAAACTCCGGATAATTATTTTCCACTTCCAGATCTTTGGCAACAACATTTAGTGCGTTTAATATTACTGATTCCCAATATTTTTATATATACAATTTTCATAGAGTTTTAAGATGTTATTTTTATTGTAAGTGACACAGGTGATTTATCTTTATAAATTAAAGACTACGGTGTGACACTTAAACATGCATACATAGAACTGCGCATCAGTAAGTCTACTGTAACGCTAATATTATCCTTCTCAATTTTACCATGGTTTCATAAAATCGTCATCATAATCAACATCATCGTCATCATCGTTAAAATCTCGTAGTGGCGTTAACTACAATGGATTTCAGTTCTGTGTGTATATTTTCACACTATAGAATTATTGTTATTGTTATTATTATTATTATTATTATTATTATTATTATTATTATTATTATTATTATTATTATTATTATTATTATTATTATTATTATTATTATTATTATTATTATTATTATTATTATTATTATTATTATTATTATTATTATTATTATTATTATTATTATTATTATTATTATTATTGTTGTTGTTGTTGTTGTTGTTTGTAAAATAATGCGGTGAAACTTCAGTTTTAACATAGATTTATAAACCTATTTATGGCAATGAATTAGGGTCATCCAGCCACTGGTTGAGCACTTAAGGAAACTTTTTAGAGGATTTATATCTACAAGCCACATTTAACAATATAATGAACACTTTCTCATTTTGATATGCTTAGCCGTTATCAGAGTAAAATATTTTACTGTAATTTTATCCAGGGTACTAAATTTGAAGGAAAAATTAGAAACCAGTTTTTGTAAATATGCCCAGTAGCTGACCGCCATGTTGCAGAAGTTGACCACCAACTTAACAGTAGATGACCAGATTAAAATGTTACCAGGGATAAATACAGACGAGAAAATGAAACAGATTAGGTACCTAATCATTTTTTGAAAATTTAGTATTTTATTCATTGAAGCTAAAAATGCTGCAACAACGAAGAAAACGAAACATAAGCTTAATCTACGAATTAAAGCATCAAGGAACTGAAACATAAAAAGTCACTTTTGTCCATAGCCTTTTCTGGCGTAAAAATACAGGCTGATTCAAAAGTTTCTTGACATTTTCGTGAAAATAATGTTTTAGATCAAATCTTTTATTACATATGGAAAGTGACGACTACTGGATGATCAACGCAGTGCATTGTAATGTGGTCACACTCTATGTCACAGCACAGACTCCATCTTTGTTGTGTAGATCGAAACACATGTGCCAACATAGTGATGGTAGCTACAGCTGCAGCTATTCGGGTTATCAATTGCCATAAGGTGTTGATCTTGAGATTGAAGCGCAAGGTACGCCATACAGTGCTTAGGGACATACCCAGCTCGCTGCTGAGTCTTATGGTTGACGCACCGGGACTCCGTGTGATGGCATCCCGTATGGTTTGCACGTATTCTGGTGTTGAAAACGGCCTCCCACTACGTGTCTCATCAGCAACAGATCCCATCTGTTTCAGTTTCAGTACCACACCTCTAATAGCATGCCTTCTAGGACCTGATTTCGTGAGCTTTCTACTGAATTTTTCTTGGACCTGCCTGTAAGCCAATCCTCGGGTACTAGCGAAAATGACAGCTAATCTTTACTCTATTGTCAGAATAGTTTCCAATTACCTATAACACAAATGCATAAATTAACGATATAAGGAAAATGTCAACAAACTTTTGAATCAGCCTGTATAACATTTGGGGAACAAAAGAAAAGACAAAGCACTTTATGATACTCTGTATGGAAGAAATGATACTCTGTAAGCCAAAGACAATAGTCTTAGAATGTGTAAAGACTATCTAAAATAATGGCTAAATTACATACAAAACACCCAAAAGGGTTAAAATTACTATATATAAAAGATATCAGCATTAAATCTTATTTTGAAGATTGGAGAGAATGTTATATATTTACTTTGATAAAATAATTAAGGTCTTATATTTTTAAATATTCAGCTGTTTTTAAGTAGGTTTTAAGATTTCAAATTATAAATAATTAAAGTTGTGGTATTGTTTTGAAACACACATTTATGCAGCAAACATTTGTTTCTGTGGCAGTGAACGTCAGCTGGTTTCTAAAAAGAACATATTCTGTATAAGCATTTGTATGAAAAAAACTCAAATCTAGACTTAGTTAATTTTTGAATTACTTGCCCATGGTCTAACTAATGGCTGACCAGTCCATGGCCAGAGAGGGACCAACATGATCATCTACTGGTTCCAGATGATATTTGCCAATACATTTGGTACATATTATATTATATGATCGATTGTAATATTTTACACGAGTTTTAATTTAAACGTACATGTTGAAAATTCCCAATAGCTTCCGGCTTTGTTCATAAAAATGACATGCCAGTAGATGACCACCCCCCCCCCTTTTTAATGTACATATGCATTTAATTGATTAACAGAGGTTACAGAATATCAAGGCAATATGTAGGCTAGGTACTAAAGCATAATAAATACATAACAATTGATACTTACTTAGATTATGTTGGATATAGAGGAAGTCACCTGTCTTCTTTATTGTGCAACCGAAGCCAAGCCTCTAGCACGTGCAGGGCTCACTTCAGGGTCTTATAAAGTAAATTTATCTTGTTTGTAGCAGCAATATCAGTTTACTCATAACATGTTATATGTCACAGATTCAAAGGAGCTAATAAACAACCTTATCTTATGTGCCAATAGCTTATTATAAGGTGCTTAGTAACAAATGGCCAGCTACTGACGGTGGTCAACCACTGGTTGGATGACCCTATTTATCTTAGAATAAAATGCATATGAGAAGCTAGCTAAGCTATGGAATTGCATACTGTAGGATGATTTTTATTTTATTAAATTTATGAGTACACAGCTAATGTATGGTGTGATTCTTTTAGCATATTTCTTTTTACTTCTTTTTACTTTATAAAAGAAATTGCGTGAGAAATACTTCTTGAAAGAGTCAAAATATGAGAATACGCTCTATCAGGAAGGATTGACATATATACATCATAAAGAAATTACTAACATTCGATTGATTTTTTTCATAAAAAGCGTTTCTGTACATTTAAGGAACATATCAGTCTGGCTAAAATATATGCTGCATCATGAAAATCCTAGCCTTTATAATCATCAACACCACATGATGATATAAATCTAACAGGTAAATAAATTAAAATTCGGTATATGTTTTTGGGTAATAGAAGTTTTTGATGTTATCACTATATCATTATCATAATTATCATCATCACATGATCAGATGCATATATACATCTAAAATCGGAGTAAATTAAAGTCCCCTACACATTTTTTACACCGTGGAAGTAATGTTGCTCTGGCGGGTGATATTACAGGATAAACTTAGCAAAGTATTTTGCAATCCCGGAACATTAGCATCTAATTTAAAGAATAATTCTTCTATACCAGCCTCGCTAATAAAACATCTAGAAAACTTGAAAGGTAAGTAGTTGCTCTATAGTTTCCATGACATCATCAGATATTCAACTTCTTTCCTTGTATGCTGCACCTTGTTTCATCCATAAACTAAAGCTATTTTTTGCAGTATTCAGAAGCTTATCTGTACATAGAATATATTAACAAACACTGCAGGTTCATCTTACTTAAGTTCGTGCTTCCATTCCGAAGACAAAAGCAAAACTTGCACGGAAAGCTGTCCAAGCCAATCCAATCCAGCCGCAGCAATGGAATAGGGGTAAGGCAGAAATTGGTAGGAAAGCCGATTCTAAGCAGTTTTCGGACAATTTGAAGAAAAAATAACCTAACCCAAATTTTAATTTCTATAGCTAAACTATATACACAGGAGCACCTTGTGCTGTAAACCTAAGCTACGGTTTGAACTGCAATTATTTTATATAACACAACAGTTATGTGCAACATATAAGCACACCAGTTCTTCCCACTAACCCTTCCAGAATGTCTGCCCTTTGGTCTATTGCCCAAAGGAATGTTTGGGACATATGTTCCCAGACATACTTGAAGTAAATAACTGCAATATTTCACCATGTTCCTGTAGCTAGTCACTACTTACCTTGCAATAGCTAGACCAAACGGTCCAACAAATCGCCGGTGTTATGGCACCAGATCGACTCTTGAAGTTACAGTAAACATTGTTCTGGCTGTAGCAAAATTTAATGGTGGGTGACACAACAAAAAATTCAATCATAGGCCCGCCACATCTTGCGGTGCAGTGTAGTTAAACACACAGTGAAATTCTGCCGTAAAGTCGCTAATATAAATATCATGTGCGCCCAAAAAATTTAATCGCACAACAGGAATGAGAATAGTAACGATCAGCTATCAGCCGCTATTAAATTTTGCGACTAACATTGTTATTTTTTGTCATATCTGAATAAACGATTTCGTCCTAACAGGCAGCCATAACAAAAATCATAGCTTTAAAGCATATATTATCCTTAATTGTGTTTATGCAAACGATTTCGTAACAGCCTGCCATAACTATAATCATACTCAGATATTTATTGTATAGTAATAATACAGGTTGTAGCACTGATGGGACAGACTTATAAGTTGACCTTGTTCTTTCAATCCTGTCACTTCAATTTTATTTTATTTTTTTGAGCATAATAAAACACGCTCGTGTTAGCCTCTTCTCCACTCCCCCCCCCCCCCCTCTCTCTCTCTCTTGTATTCACTCATTGAAGTGACGAACAGAAGACTCGTCCTCTCTCATACAGTTGCTCGCCAGCTGTTGAACACAGGACTTCTCTCCTATCGCAAGCTGATGCTTGCAGATCTTACTGAATAGTCAGCACTGTAAGTCACAAACGTTGCACAACAGAAAAAAATACTGACCCACTCGCGATCACGTTAACTTATAAAGCTGTAGCGTTTTCTAAAAGTCCGCGGGGAGGGGAGGTAATACCAGAAATATCCCCTGGTGTCTCGAAGGCGCTCCTGGAATTTACGTCACCCGAGAGCGCACCCCCTCTCCCATCAACATATCGGCCGGCAGCGCTGCAGGGCATAGTGTCGCCTGTGGCTGGAGGGGTCGTCTTTGTCATAATATTTTTTGTCATATTTATAAGAGTAGAAACATATTTTAAATGTGGCTTAGCAGAAACTTAAAGGGTGGAAGTTAGGAATACCCGTGATGTGGCCTCCTGTTGAAGTTTTGTGTGTTGTAGAAGCGTTCTTCGGTAGTGGAAGCATAATCACTACAGAACAAAGGCCAATCCCACAAAATTTTCAGAGGCGGGAAGCACCATCTAGGAAGATAGTTGTGCATGCGGTAGACAGGGTTTGTGCATTCAGTAGACAGGGTTTTCCAACAAGAGATGACAGCATCACGTTTTGTGATTGGTTACTCAACAGAGGTGTGCAAATTGTGTAGTACCTGATCATGCCAGATGAAACGCATTTCTGCCCATCCGGTTATGTAAAGAAATGGAACTCAAATCTGGTTTGAACAAAATTCTCAACTATTACATGAAAAGTCCTTACACTGTGCCAATTTTGTCTTGCTTCCCCCTTTTTCTTCGATCTTGACACAGGCATTTATTTGTGTTCACAGATTAATCTTTGAATACCAGACTTTTTTACATCAAATCAATAAAAGACGGACTCATCCAGAACTGGTGTGGAAAACAAATAACAAAGAGATTGTGCCACCATTAAATAAAGAAGTGCACTACAGGAAACCAAAAGCTTCGACACATTTTCGTGCTCTCACTTGTCCTCTGTAAGAGCCAAATAGAATTGCTGAACTCAAAAGAAAATTTGCAAAAATAGTGATAGAGGTCATTGCATCCAAATTGCTCCTTCAGTCTTGGAAAAGTGTGACTATTAGAGCCTCAGAATATTCTCATCAAGGTAGTGTCCATTTAAGGGATGTAATATTCCAACTATTAACGTAGTCCTAAACACCCGTATTTTGGTTATGTGTAACACGTAGTTATCAGTAAAATTAGTTTCTTAAATAGGTGTAAATGTACATTTGAGAAGTCCATTTCTCTCAATACGACACTCTTGTATAAATGAAGGACTAAATATCAGAAACTGCTCACGAAACTCATTAGGGTATCCCAAAGATCCTTAAATTCAGCATACAATTTAATCGCTGTAGAAAATTAAATAAGATTAGGATTTAAAGGAGAACCACAGGACATAATATTCCTATAATATTCTACAATTACAAATAAGTTATTATGCACATTAGTGTAATACTTTTGTGTAACTAAATCGTAAGACACAAAATCAAAGCTGCTATAGTAAGAAACGTTGCCTATTTTTTTCTTAGTTGAAAGTGTTGTCTGACATTCAGAAGAAGCCCAGGAAGAGGAAATGTGCCACGTACACATTCTCTACGGTCCCCATAATGTTTATGCACTCTAATATAGTATACAATACACAGTGTTGTCAGATAGATAGCTAATATAAATCACAGCAGCTACATACAAGTAGAGGTAGGAGCACAAGTGATTCACATACACACAGTGAGCAGTAAACAAATCAGCTACGTGAGCAGATTTACACTTGCAGCCCCCTGTCATACCTCAGATCCCTCTCGCCTTGTTCTGGTGGTCAGGCAGTATAACATTAGTCGTTGTTACCTCTCTAAGGCGTTGGTGAAACTAAAACCTTAAAATAAAACGCATAACGCTTTAAAACAATTTCATACGCATTGAGTTCAGATTTTGGGATGTATAATGCGAAAACCCAAAAAAATACTGTTTTATATTACTTTTTATGTTCAAATGTGCATGCCCAATAGCAAAGACTGAGAAAGGTTGCAATGTTTGCCTGTATCAGGTATAATAAGGCTTGAAGTGGGGATTTAGCACTTCGACCGATGAAATCCTTTGTGCTTCTGCCCCTGACGGGTCACCCGCCCTGGGAGGGAGCAGTGAGGTGAGAGAACACTAAGAGTGGCCGGGATGAGGGGAGACACAGTGCAGAATCCCTAACGACTACAGATTTGAACTCCACAGTGTTGGCTCATACATAGGCTCCCCTCCCCCTGAGATCTCACAGGTACCCTGGGGGGGGGGGGGACCAATACTCGTAGGCCTTCCCCGATCCGGAGGACGAGGATTTTCAGAGACTAATGCACGTGCCATGCACGCCGACACTGTCAATTTGGATTTGGTTTAAGGGCGCTCAACTTCTAGGTCATCAGCGACGACGACACTGTCAACCCTGAAATAACCAAGCAGATGAAAAATGCAACGAAACGAGAAGTGAGGTGAAATGTAGGGATAAGAAATTTACAGCTTTTGCCTAGCAACTCGAGGAAACCTCCAAAAACGCGTCGGTCAAGAAGATCGAACCCACGACCTCACGAATACGACGCACAGACATTTCCCACCTGAGCCATCCTGCTCGGTATGAACTAATAGGTACTGAGCTGCATAATGATGTCAGACCCTGCCTATGATATAACTAGAAGCTACCTGAAGTCCAGGTGTTAAATGTGTAAATCACTCCACTATTACAACACATCTTAATGTAAACACATGACGTTATTAGCTAGCCC